>BMAU01002986.1:0-320000 GCA_019973935.1 Trichonephila clavipes | reverse complement strand
ATAGTACAAATTTTAGTAATCAAGTATAAATTTTAATAATCAAGAATAAATTTTAATACTTGAACACCATTACCCAATTAATTATAAAATTTAAAATTCCATCTTGTAACGAATGGTAAAAAGACGGACAATAGTGGCTTTTGTAGACCTATTCTAACTGTATGGATACTTAATCAGTCAGCCCTGTCAGCTCGGTGAAGAAAGTAGATGCCGATTACCACGCACCAAAACCCCTCGTTATTTTGTATAGTATTAACTATTTTTTATGTAATTGTAACTGTGCTAAATTTGAATATAAATTATTTTGAATTTAAAAAATGATATTAAAATTATAGGAGCTAACCACCGTAGTAATTTGAGTGCAGGTTATAAGCTTAATTTTTATAAGTATTATCTTCAGTGATGGTTATCAAGTAATTTCGCAATCTTAATTTTACAACATAAACAAATTTGTCAGTTTTCAATTCAATGGGAAACATGTGATTGTATACATCACGTGATTGTCGTGAATTAAGCCTACTGCTGAACATTTCTGGTAAAATGTGCATGTTGGCTGTATATCTAGTAATCTTAAATTGCAATCAAATTATTAAAAAAAATATTACGAACGAAACACAAGAAATATGTTTGTTAAATTCTGAATTTTGCTTACGGTTTCTAAATGACTAAGTCGCAATGCAAAATAAATACACTTTAATGAATTGTGTCATCTATGTATAAGTCTCAAAAAATAATTTAACTCAAAAGATAAAAGACTGCAGAAATCGTTCGGAAACTTCAAAACACAAATTAATAATGGATTACACGTTATAAAAACTTAATGGATGAATGTATTCCATCTATTTTTTTCAATCGAATTCAAAATGCTTACTGCTTAAAATTTAAAAAAATGTTTTTAAAAATGTGATTTATTTTTTTGGATATGAAATTTTAAAAATTAAAATTAAATAGTAATATTTGCAGAAATCCTTCTATTTCAATCGAAAGCATTTGATGTTTCAATTATTTATTCACTATTAATGCAGTAAAAATTTTTGATGCATGAAATTAAAAATACGATCATTTATTTCTAATACAAGACATCCAAGTTGTCTCACATTTAGCATTATATTACTTGTCCATACTTTTCCTTTAATATTTTGAGAATTAGCAGTTCCAACGTTCCCCAGTGTTTCTACACGCAGCATCAGAACTCGAACTTATGACACGCTGGTCACTTGTCCACTACCATGACGCCACCACCGGGATTTTCATGAAAAAACTGAAAAGATGTCAATAAGTTTTATAAAATTTTTTCTGATTGAATGTTTATTAACGTCGCACTCTAAAGCAACCCGAAGGCTTTTTACGGTGGACCTCATAATTTCGAGCCACAGTCAAATGACGAGGACAACACCTAAGCTGACATTTCACACTTACATCCACGTCCTTCCAATGTGAGAACTTAGAGCCACGCCCGATTTAACGTGCATCAGTCCCTCAAAACGGTGCGTCTGTGGCGCGTGGTGTGATATCTATATAAATCAGTACTAATCATCACGCGAAGACAATCGTTTTGGCGTGATCGCTCAAGTACCCGCTTACAAAACAGAAAATGCTCTGATCGAAGCTGCCTTCCTTCATTGGTGACCCTGACCGTACAAAGGAACCACCCCCTTCCCGCGCAGCAGTCGGGGAGTAATCTATCCACCGAAAAAGCAACCAAACCGTCAGACACAAAGCCGTCTCACACAAATGACGCAACCCACAAAGGGACGCAACTGCTCACACGCTCTCCACGAATATGGTATCGTTCGTTCGCCAGTTCGCCGAATCACTGGCATGGGGGTAGTGTGGCGTGGTGTGATATCTATATAAACCAGTACTAATCATCACGCAAAGACGATCGTTTTGTCTTGATCGCTGAAGTACTCGCTTACGGAACAGAAAGTGCTTAGATCGAATCTCCCTTCCTTCACGTCTTTAATGGCATCAGGACTCAAAAAGGCGGCCCACGAACTTATGACTGTACCTGCTAGGCTGCCGCACCCACAGATGCTTGGTACACGCTTGGTACAGAAGTGCTATAGTTACCAGAAGCACTATTATTCTGCCAGTTTTGAACTCTGGTGGCATATATTTAGAGATAGTACTATACTAATTCAAAAATACCAACAATCGAATGTTTCAAAAATTTCCTCATAATTATTTTTTAATCGTAATTCAATTCCTACTAATAGTTCACTCTCTCCCTATATATTATATATAACTTGTTCAAATTTTCAATCGTTACTAAAATACTTCTTATTCATCCATTCAAGTTCAAATACATTTTTTTAAACGTGTAGTGAATAATGACACATGATGTTCATACAGTTTTTTCAAAAATTAATTTATTAGTTTTATTTTAAAAAATGAATAAATAGTAACAAAAATAATAGTCCAACAATGTATTTAAAAAGGAAAATCGCTCGTTGCATCCCTGTAGCGCAGTGGATATCGCGTTGGACTTATAATCTAAAGGTTGTGGGTTCGAATCCTCCATGGGATGGCCTAGTTTCTGAGAATAGGATATATGAATGAATAAATAGTAACAAACAAAAATAATAGTCCAACCCTATATATAGAAAGGAAAATCGCTTTCTATTTTGCGACTTAATATTGATTCTGTCGCACGTGTATACATATTTATATTAATTGTAATTACTTAATAAAAAGTAACTAAAATAAAAATTTTCTTTATTGACTGACCTAAGTATAGGAATTGAATTAAATTTTTTTATACATAAATTACTTATTTTTTTAAGGAGATTCTAATTTGTAAGACATTTCTTTTGCCCTCACGAACACATGCCATGCAGCTTATGTATAAAACCATAGAAACCCACCATTACTTTCGATTGGAAAAACACGTCAAACGCTAATACGTTTCACCATGTCTGCCCACAATCTCCTTATAGCCGTTAATCCGCTAAAATAGGACGCATCCAATGACAGCTCTGCGTCCTCAGATTTCGATGTTTTTGGCACCAAATTGCCAAATCGCGTCATCGAAGATCCGTATTAAAGTAAAAGGATTTCCATTCCTCACTCTCGGTTGTCTTAAATATTCGCGTCCAGTCCCCTCCCCCGCCTTTTCGACGCCGTTCGAAAACGAAAGTATTTTTAGAATTCTATCTATCGTCTGCCTGATGGTGCTTATCAGTCAGCGCCTCATGGTTCAAGGGCGCCAGGACAGGAAGCCACATCAGTAAGATTAGATTATAACAGAGACTTTATTAGAATGTTAATTTGTCCTTCTTTCGCTGGAAAATAAGGAACATAAATTTTAGAATTAAATATTGATGTGTTGATGGTTTCTTTTCAACACTTTGGCGACGCTGTCGAATTGTTCTGAAAGGCTTAAATCAGGGCCCTTTTTTGGCAATAAAAATGTGTTTCAAAAATGGCTAACTGTGTTGAAAGAATTACAATCTCCCTCAAACTTGACAGTTCATTTCAAGGGGTTACCATTTTTCTTATCATTTTTATCTCTAGAGAACAGCAATTCGCAACATGCTGTAGCTGCCTATTAACTGCAGTATCCCGACGTTACACAGAAATTGAATGTTTTTTTTTAAATTTTTGTTAATAGCTGTGATTTAAAAATCAATCGCTAGAATGTCGAAGTATATAAACTGAATATCAAATTTATTCAGCAATTAAAACAAGACTTTAGAACGTATTCGGTAAGTTCTAAAATGGAACATATTCAACTTTTTCTTCAGATCACGTAATGACCTTATAAAATCTTTCACGGAAAGATTTTTTCGGAATTAAGAGTATTAAAAGAAAAAATAACTGAAATATCTCACAATCTTTTGGCTTTATCATATGCCAAGGTCAAATTAAATAAAAATAATTTGACCAATTCGGAACAAACATGGCGGCCAAACAACTATTTTGAGGCTGTTTTCGGAAAATGTTAAAGAATAGAACCCAAATTTGGAACATTTTTTCAAATATAAAAAAAATAAAAAATTAATATGGTATTCTGGCTTCACTATCCTTTAGAGAGCAGCATTTTTCATCATACTTCTCATTTTTAACCAAATTGATTCATTTTTTCTGGTATAAAATGTGTTTCGCATTTTTTATCCTATACTGTAATGTTAAATGGGCTTTTTTTACCTTCACATATTAAAACAAAAAAGAAAGTATTCACGGAATATTTTGAAATTTTTAAAAACATTGTTAACAGAGGTACGAGTTATAATACTGCAAATTTTCATGGAAATTGGGTCATTTTTCTGTCTGAAAATGTGCTTCACGTTTAGTTAGAGCTCTCGTACTTTTACCGAAGACAACCTCAAATACTTTGAATAATTCGATGCATGTTTCAGTTGTTTTGGGAAATTCCGATTATATATATACATAAAAATAAAAGCAATACACTAGTCTAAATAATAAGATATTCAATTTTCATGCGATTTTTACTTACAATTAATAAGAACTGCAATAGAAAAAAAATCCCGCTGCTTCTTTTAAATATATTTTTATAAATTAAACTTATTACTGGTAAAAGAGCAGGTATGAAGATGACACAGATATGCTAATTCTTTCTATCCTTCTACTTTATACATATAATTTAATATTATATAGAGAGTAAAATCACACTTTATTTTTAAATAATTTTTATTAGCAATATTATTCATTCAGAGAAAAAGTATTGGCACAACGCTTGTGGAAAAATTATTCATTTAAGCATTTTATAATAACTTTTTATTGAAACATTCTTTGGAAATATTTAATTCTTCACAATTGAAATTTTTTTTAATTTCAAAATTTTCATATATTTTTTCTGATTTTTACCTATTTTACCGAACAGTGGGCCAAAGATGAGTCCTCTGCCCACTAACAACTAATAAATCGGAGAAAAAAGTGAATCGAAAAAGAATCGAGATCAATGATATTAAAAAAATAACTAGTTGGAAATGGCATCATTGGAAGTTCTCAATGAAAATTATAATACATGGGAAAAATGCAGTTTTAGGTACGATTAGAATTGGATTCTAGTTCTTATTTTGGTAATTCAAAGGGTTCGCTCTACGCATGCGTAGATGCAATGAAGGTTGAGGAATCCACGATCAGATAAAGTATAAAAAAAAGTACATTCTATTTTTTAAATAATTTATTTACCTAAAATTATGTGATGAAAATAGTAAAGTCACTATTAAATAAATTAAAAGTAAAAATTTTTAAAAACAAGCTTTTATTTAAATGCTCTAAAAAGAATAAAAAACAAACTTTTCTTTTAAAACTTTTTTTGCTATCAACTTATAACATCATTACACAATTTATGTTAAAAAAGCTTGTCGCGAGATTTAAGTACACTCGTATTTACTTCGTTTGAAAATTTTAAAAATTAAAATCAATCAGATCAAGCTATTTAATTTGCTTGTTTATCTACACAGGTAAATCTCGCGACAAGCTTTTATATCATAAATTGTGTAATGATGTCATAAGTTGATAGCAAAAAAGTTTTAAAAGAAAAGACTGTTTTATTCTTTTTAGAGCATTTAAATAAAACCTGGTTTTTAAAAAGTTTTTTACTTTTTAATTTATTTTTTACTTTTTAGTTATCGCTGGACAGGTTTCTCAGTATGCTCATCTCATTCAACGCATCATTGTTGCAAGGCCGTTCGTCGATTAATTTTGAACAAGCTAGCTCAGGGATACTCAATCTTTTTTCCCGCGAGACCACGTACATATGATAGATATTTCACTCGGGCCGCAACAAGAGGATAATGGGGAGGGGATAAACACCGTAAAAGCAAAACAACATTAGACAAAGAAAAGTTAATTAAAATATTAAACTCTTTTTTTTTACTTTGCTTTTACTATAATGCTATATTAAAAACGAAAAACACAAAAAAAATTATAATCCGTAATTTTAAATCAATTTTTTCAATTGTGCAGAATTTGGATAATACTATTCTACAATTTTAAATGTTTTATTAAAAATTTGAGTATTCTTTGAAAAATCGTGAAAAAAAAGTGTTTGACATTTTATTTTTTTTAAAACGACAGATTGTAAAACAGAAAAGCCTGAACTTTCTCAGTGCAGGATATCGATTCATTAACAAGAAAAAAATTCATACGGAACGAGTTAGAAATCATTTTCATGAAAACGCATCGATTTTGACTCAATTTAGAAAAAATCGTAAAAAATGGAAAATATCATTTTCTAAAAAGAATTATACCGTATCTTGGCAAAATAAATGATCTTTCCGATTATGTAATTATTTTTGTCTGAGAAAAAGATGGTTTTTTTAAAAAAAGGTCGAAAAATCGGAATTTCTTTAAGCCCAATCCGATAAACTGCTCGGCAGAATAAAAAGCTAACAGGGATAAAACAATTTTAAGGTTTTTAATATCTTTTTTAACTAATTGCGATATCGGAATATAAATGTTTAAAACATGCATTGTCATCCAAACTAAACGTTTATACAAAATTTCAGCTCAATCGGTTGAAGTCATCAGCTTCAAAATTGAGCTGGAAGATTCCACCCGAACAAATTACATTGCAAGTTAAATAAATAAAAGCTTGTAAAAAAGAACTTATTTATTTAACTTTTCAATTTCCTGCATAGGAAATTATAGAGTTTTCAACTTCAGAGTTTCAATGTAAAATCTGATTGACTTTCATATAAAGTTGAGTGAAATACTTTAAGTGATTGATTGATTGATTATTAACGTCGCACTGTTTAGCTACCCGAGGGCTTTTGGCGACGGACCACGAAATACTTTAAGTGAATTATATTTTCTCAGTAAAGGGCATATATGACAGTTACTCATTGAGTTTGTATTATTCTTCAGCATTTAGTAACAGTATTTAACAACATATTGGTTGGTAACGCGACTTGTGAACACAATGCCGTATCGATTTCATAAGCATTAGAAAGTGAAACATGACGGAGTTACAACTTTTCAAAACAATAACATTCATGCAAATGAGATTTCTCCACTTCAATTGTAGTTCAAATCACAATAAACTGGTGACCTTCTATAAGAGTAATAAAAAAACGCTCACGGGTTTGAAGAATTTTTAAGACCGAAATTTGTAACAGTAAAACGCCATGCTGTAAATAATAAAATAACCGTATTTCATTGTGCCTCAATTGTTATGTTCTTTAGTATATCTTATCATAAAAGGAAAATAGTAAATTAGCGTACTGATAGGATAGTCTATTGCACAAGTAGGGATTGCAATATCGGACCAAAAGTTCCATACCAGTTTGCGATATTTTTTTAGATCTTGATACCGGTTTTAATACTGCAAGTAGAAATTTAAGAAAAAGAAAACACAGGTGTTTCTTCCCTTTATTTGCCTGTTTTGTTAGAGAGTGTAAATATCATAAAACATAATTTGTAATTTATAGATTATAACAGTACATATAAAGAATCACACTAGGGAGTGAGTGAATATTAACGTCGCACTGTAAAGTTACTCGAGGGCTTTTGGCGATGGACCTCGTCATTTCGAACCATGGTCAAGTGACAAAGACGACTCTTGGGCTGATCTCATGGTCCATTTAAATTAACAAACCTTAATAAGCTATAAATATTATTACCAATTGTTAATTGGTTCAAAGCTGGATATAGCGCCAGCCACTCGCTTCAAAGGGTACATCACATCTAGTAAGTGTAAAGCTGAATTCACACCAAGGCTGTCAGCGTCGAGCGTCTGGCCAATCAGAGATTTCATCTCGGGCAAGATGAAGTCTTTATTGGCTAGACGCTCAATGCTCGACGCTGACAGCCTTGGTGTGAATTCAGCTTAAACTAGAAACAAAAACAAGGGGGAAGGGTTACATCAATTTTCTGGCGCTAATAAACATCGCCAACGGACGATGAATTGAATTTTGAACATGGTTTGAAGGTTTTAACATGGAGAAACTAGCAATGGTGAATCGTATGAAACTGTTGATCATGTCTGATGAACATCTTGAGCTGCATGCTAATTATAGGCGTTGTAATCGATATCCAAATACAGCTTTTATAATGTCGTTGCAGTTACTAATAAGTTTCAGTAACCCCTTAAATATTTTCCGATATTTTTTGTCGAAAAATTAGCCACGTTTGTTCCATTGTCAGTTTGCTTCGAATTTATGATGTACTAGAGACAGTACAATAGTCAATACGCTGATAGACCTCATATCTCTTAACCAAGGTTAACTGACAGGGATGACACATACATTGGTGTGGCTTTCTCCTATCTTCCACTTCATTAGCTATATTTAAACAGGAGTTTGAATGTAGCTAAAGATATTTCAATAATTTGTGAGATAGCATAGAAAGCATTTATTTAGTTTCACAATTTTTTTAACATTTAATTAATTTCTAAAAAATATCGAACGCTTAAAATTCCTTAGTATAATACAACCAGGAAACTTTTGATAATTGCACATATTTATAAAAAATGTCGATCTTTTTTCCATATTCTAAATGTTTATTCAACGGTGTACAAAAAAAATTATGAACGACTGAAAAAAAATTTTTAAATGAGATTCATTTAATAAGCTTTCAGGTATAAAACTACTAAAAATCTAAAAAAGTTTTTACATCGTGAGTGAGTGAATGAATATTAACGTTGCACTATTCAAATACACGAGGGTTTTTCGCGACGGATTGATTGATTGCATATTAACGTCGCACTGTTCAGCTACACGAGGGCTTTTCGCGACGGACCTCGTTATTTTGAATCATGGTCAAGTGACGAGAACCGACACCTAAGCTGGCACCCCCCTCTCCTAACTACCACATCACACCATCGGGAGGACGTTTGAGCTCTCGACAGATTTAACGCGCATCGCTCCCCTACACGGCAGGTCTTCAGTGGTACTGGGCTCGAATTCGTGACATACCAGCCACGATCCGATGCCTTGACCATTAGGCTACTGCGGCTACCAGTTTTTACACCGTAAATATACATTACAACGATTTTAGGTAGCAAGTAAACTTCTTGAAATGGGACTATATGGTAAACTCCTAATTGGTCAATAAATGATTGAGTATTTATTAACCAGTTAGCTACGGTTCTCTCGTTTGAGAGTGCACAACTATATGTGTCATGTAAATCGAGTGATGACGAGTATACTCGTCACTCAGAGTAATTGTCGCCGTTAAAGTATTGGATCAAAAAAGATTTGTTTAATTTTTTAAGTTGTCAATTTTATTACTGATACTTATTTTATGTGAGGGGGTCTATGTACAGGGCTATAAAGTAATTTAGCTTGGTCACAGGTGCATGATGCTGACGGTCCTAATATACTCAATTATTTTTGGATAACATATATTACATACATATTAAGAGAAAGTGTAGTAGATTAATCACAGTCCTCTAACCAGAAAGTATCCTTGCCTATTCCCACCTTGTAATGACTTCAACAGCTCTGTGGGTTAAACGATTTATTACAGTAAGAAAATCATCAAATAAATGTTCTCGTACAATCCAACTGCAGGAAGTGTCCACAAATGTAGTCTCTCGCGGTAACGGCTTTATACCGCATAAGCATATTAGTTAAAGTGATGCTTTCCAGAATTCAAGGTGTCAAAGGGTCCACAGTTCACTAGAGAAAGTCTTCACTTTTCTCTAATTCCACACAGTGTATTAGCTCGCTGGCTCTATTTCCACCGTGCTCTCTCTGACTCGAAAAGCTCCTCGGCTCTCAATCTTCCTTCGTCTGGATTAATTCGCGGACTCCTAGATATCACTGACTGAGAGGCCTCTTACCGGATTCTCTCAAGTCAAGTCTCTTTTTGAACTCTCTCGCTCTCCCTTTTTAAACCTCTCGTTTCCCATGGTTACTCACCGCCTATCCCTTTGATCTCTTTTGTCGGCCCCTTAGACCGAGGGGGGACTGTCTGGGCGCATCGTGAGAGCCATGTCCTGCAGGCGCACAGTCGACCCAGATCCGTGAGAGAGCGAAAGCACATTGTACTAGAGTCTTTCAATCTCTTGGACTGCCATGGGGATAAAATGGTCACATTTTTTGACCACCCATTTGTTTACTTTTTTCCTAGCAAATAGGAAAACGAGCGGATTTTTCCTACGTTTGTCGGCGTCACTTCTTCGCAATTAGGGGAGAGAGACTGCGTACATCACAAGTTCAATAAAATAACTATTCTTCAGGTAGCATGAAATTGGGCTATTAATCTAATATCAACCCACATAGTTTTAAGATCAAATAATTTACAGTTGTTCCATTCGATAGCAAGGTAACTTCGTGCCAGTAGCTGTCAATTGGCTCAGCGCCTGGTCGGCATCACGCATTTGCCCCATGGCTGACCATACCTGAAGGAACCCTCTTATAAATCAACTTTTCGACTTTTGCTTTTGCCTCTTTTAGGCTAATATCTAAAAACCATTACCATCGCACATAAATAAATTCGTTATGTGAACCTATACAATGTTTCAGCCGGTGCAAACGAGTTCATTTTAAGTTTTTAATATTTTATTTATTTGTTTTACTCCCGCCTGACCTCAAAATATTCTAAACATCTTGAATTTTGATAATATGTTTTGTTTTTCTCAAAAATTAAAGTTTAAATAGCCAATGGTCACTAATTTTACGCATGACGAGTATACTCGTCAATCACAGTTTACTGTGTAGCCAGTGGCGAACTATAAAGCAACACGTGGACTATTGGTAATTTTAAACCTCAATCAAGTGACGAGGCCGACACCTGAGCAGGAATTCCCCTCCCCTATCGCCAATTGGAGGACATTGAACCACGATAGATTTAACATGTAATCAGTTCCTCTACACGGCGAATCTACAGTGGGACCACACACACACATAATTCGAACTCATGATACGCTGGCTGCGAGTTCGTGACCATAACTATTAGGCTACCTCGGTCAATCCCTATTCGAGGCAGCGAGTGTTTATTAACATTGCACTATAAAAAAACACAAAGGCTATTGGCGGAATTCCCAGAGGAACCGAGCTCCCCCGAAAAGGGTTTAGAGCCGGTGTGGGCATTACGTCGATCGCGATCGACCGGTGGACCACCAAGACATTTTGGGGTGACCGCCTGAAGATTTTAGCAGTTAGTAATTATGTACGGAAACATTCAAGATTGGCTGAAGTATGCAGACTAAGTCTTCTACTGACTATAAGAAAGAAAACTAACTTTATATAAAGTGTTTTATTTTTTAAGTATTTTGAATTGTTTGATAATAAATGTATCATTTGATATTATTATATTTCTGACTAGTATTATGTTTATATTTTGCGTTTTGCTTTACACGCAGTTTTAAAAGTGTCAGTTTTTTGTTTTAATTTTAGTTCTGTAAGTAAAAGCAAGTACATATTCAGTGTTTATTATAATATTGTTGACCTTTTGCTACCTCACCACACCTACGACACTGAGCATTCGCGCACACAAGAATTTTTCAAGGGGGGGAGGAGTGGTCGAGGGTCGAAAATCTACAATTTTCGTATCATACCACAATACGCTCCCAAACGTATTTTTTTAATTTTGTAGATTGTTGGAACAAAAAACAGTAAAAAAAAAATACTGAATAAATACTCAGCATAATTAATAATAAAAAATTATTTGTTATTATTAATAAAAAAATTATTGATAAAAAATACTTAAGTTTTACGTACTGTATACATAGGATTAAAATCGATGGATAAAAAAAATCAAGGACTGTGGGGGAGGGTCTGGACCAGTGCCCCCTCTTCCTTGTGTGCGCCACTGACATTGGGTGGACCGCGACAGCTTGAAAAAATTAGAAGTAGCCCGCACCCTGGAAAAGTCTGCCATCCCTGGTTTAGAGCTACAAACCGATCCCTCGGGAAACAACCACCCCCACGTCCAGTCTTTAATGAAAAAAAATCACAGTTTACATTTTATAAACAGTAAAAAACAGAAACATAAAATACAAATTTAAAGGTAACTGCACTATATGCATACATGTGTGAACGTAGTACAAATATACAAAGCAAATATAATAATAACATAAGGAGTATAAGAGAGGGAAGAAAGAATATACATATTTCAACTTTCTTACAAATTCATAAAAAATAATAAAATTAACCAATACAAATCCACCATACATACCAAAAGACAAAAAAAAAACCCAGGAAACAAAAATAATAAAAAATATATATATAATGTTTTTTTAATCATATTTTCAGTTGACCCCAACACTTCCTCTGTTGATATTTTTTTTCTCTTAATTGGTTCTTCAGTTTAAAAAAAAGCACCAGAATGAGGATCAATTTTTTCCGAGATCTCTTCCATTTTTGTTTTCGTAAAGGAAGAATATAGCTGGGTAAAATAAATAAAGGGAGAGAAAAGAATGGGTAAAAAGAGAAATTATATTGTAATTTATTGAAGATACCATTTTTGCTAAAAGAAAAACAAGAAATTAACCTTAAAGTATACTCAAATTGTGGACTAAGAGTAAAACCAGGAAGCTGCAATATATTATGTGAGAAAAAAAATAAGGTTCAAAGATTGAGAAGAAAAAAAGGGGGACAGTAAACAACTGGGGAAGGAAAAAGGAAAAAGAAAAAAAAACCACCTTGTGATCACACAAGAGTACCGATCCATTTCCACCTAAGGAATTTGATCCCGGATTGAATAGGCAATTTTAATACATGATTTTAGTTTAGAATGAATGGAAGGATTTCTAACGATAGATTGGAACCAGGCTTTTTTAGCATTTTGAGATGGAGAGACCAAATGGAAATCCTTAGGCTATTGGCAACGGGCCTTGTAATTTTTAACCATGGTCAAGTGAAGATAACGCCATCTGAGCTTGCATCCTCCTCTCCGAACTTCCACACCACGCCAACCAACCCTCTTTGGAGAAAGAGGGATGTGGTGATCAGTTGCGTGAACTGTTTCGAGAATTAATACAGAGTAATTCTTTCTTCACTGGCAAAAAAGTTTTTTGCTGAAGAAAAAAAAAAAATTTGTAAGTATAAGAAAGCTACGCGAAATACCAAACCATAAGTGTAAAAAAAAAGCACCTCGAAGGCATAAAAGCCAGCTATATCTTAGCTGATAACACAGAACCAATTACAGGAGAGAAATGCGATAAAGGCTTAAAGCGTTTTCCTCCATCTTCTTAAACTCGAAATCTCTGTTAAAAATAAATCCGAGGAACGGAAGACGTCTCTTTCGGAAGTGATAAGTAGAAATCAAGACCGGAAATAGAAAAGTTTCCGACTCAGGAAATCGAATTACAGACAAGACAGAGAATTAAGAAAGATTTTCTTCTTGGACATTTCGAAACTAGTACGAGAAAAAGAACATTTTCTTAACTGTTATTTCTATGGCTTCTCTTAAAATAGATGTGTTTTAAAATAAGGTTTGACTTGATTGGACATTGTGGATGAAATCAAAGGTCAGTTCTGAGTAATAATTTAAGATCATGATTAAATATTAAAAGTAAGAGTGTTTTTGAAATACCATGCATGTACATATTGTAATATATAAAAAGCGATGCAACAAGCAGGATTTATATGTTTCGTACATGTACATGTATTTAAAATGAAACGTTGACATTATCATACGAAAGAAAAATTTTATTCAGAAAATACCTCTACAAGAGCAAGAAAAAAAATTCAGTCACCCATCTCTAACCCTAACACAAACAAAGTTGGTGGATGTCCTCCAACGAGATTGTTTACAAAACAGGTTTCAGTTGGAGAGTTAGTTCAGCACAAACTATGAATAATCGGTGGTTCTCGTTCATCACACCTTAAATGTCTCTTATTGGAGAGAGATCTGGTGATAGCACCGGCCATGGAAATGTTGGAAAAACACTGATAAGCATTAAAAAGATATGGTGGGCCATGGTGTGCTCCCGGGCATTATCCAGTTGAAACACAAGTTCAAAGATCGGTAAAGGGAGTGAGTGAATATTAACGTTGCACTGTTCAGCTACACGAGGGTTTTGGCGACAGACCTCGTCATTCTGAAACATGGTCAAGTGACGAAGACGACACTTAAGCTGGCACCCCCTCTCCTAACTACCACACCACACCAACGGGGAGACGTTTGAGCTCTCGACAGATTTAATGTGCATCACGCCCCTACACGACGGGTCTTTTGTGGTACTAGGCTCAAACTCGTGAGATACCAGCTACGACCCAATACCTTGACCACTAGGCTACCTCAGCCACCAAAGATCGGTCAAAGGAAGGGCAACACTAAGGGGCAATCTGGTTGACGCACTGTGTCGCATGATAGCCTTGCGCTTTTTCTCCCGCTATCTTGTATGTCTATAGCCCATCTTCGGGACTCGAACTGAAAGTTTAAAGCAGTTCTGCTTCAGTACATTGACAGCGATATTCTAGGTATACTAAAAGAAGTCAAATATTTTTTTAAGCAATACTGATATAATTTATTTGTATATTAATGTAACTAATTCAGGCGCTTAAATGATGTAAACAAAGTAACAATCCTTTTTGCTATTAATTTTCGAACAATTTTAATCTTGAATTATAAAGTGAATATCCTCCCAAGTAACCAATAACTGTACAAATAGCTAAAACCCTTCAACCCAAGCTTGTCGTTATCTATGAATGCATGTTTTGCAGTTAGTAGATTCGTCACCGATGCTCTACATCGCTCTAGTGCAATTTCAATAGAATTTAATTGACACTTGATGTTATTTTTGTCACTATAATTATTTAGAAGGTCAGTAAAAAATTAAACAATTATTCCCGATTCATAATTATTTGCGAAGTATAAGCTACAGTGGTATAAACAATTGAGGGTGCATCTTACTTTTACTTGATAAATCCAAATTTCAATCAAAATAACACATTAACTAGAAGTGCAAACGTGTTTCTATTTTCACACGTAACAAAAGGGTTAATTTACAGTAAAAATAATGAAAATCAACAAAAAAATATCTAAAATTAAAAATTCCACAAGTATTTGAAATAAACATAGGCAGATCTTTACCTCAAAAAATTGAGGATACACCAATGAAATTTGTGTGACATATCACATACAAAGACAATGTCAATATTTGGTTGTATGTCCTTTGGCTTTTATAATGAAAAGGGTTAATTTACAGTAAAAATAATGAAAATCAACAAAAAAATATCTAAAATTAAAAATTTAACAAGTATTTGAAATAAACATAGGCAGATCTTTACCTCAAAAAATTGAGGATACACCAATGAAATTTGAGTGACATATCACATACAAAGACAATGTCAATATTTGGTTGTATGTCCTTTGGCTTTTATAATGTCCTCCAAACGTCTTGGTACCGATTCGACCAATTTTTTCCTGATATCTGGAGATATTTTATCCCATTCTTCTTGTAACACTTGCTTTAAATGGGCTTTGTTCCTAATTTGGTGTTTTTGGACCGCTGTTTCGAGTGTGGCCCAAAATTTTCTATGACATTGATGTCAGACGACTGTGGTGGTGTGTGCAATTGCTGTTTACAATGAAAAAGACACCACATTTTGACATTACGAGCCGTATGTTTGGGGTCGTTGTCTTGCTGGAAAATAAAATTTCCATCAAACCCAATTTTTTTGCACTTTTTTTAAGATTGTTGTTGAGTATATCTAAAGGGTGTTTTTTTAGAGGTATAGAACTTTAAATTGCAATAAAACAACGATGTATTATTCGATTGACATGAATTTTTTTTATTCGAAAGATAATCTTGTGGCATTACATTTTAAATATGGTCAAGCAAGGCATAGATTCGTCGAATGGGCCCAAAACGAGATTGCCGTTGTTCCCGATTTTCATAAGAGAATTTTGTTTAGCGATGAAGCGCACTTCTGCTTGAATGGCTACGTCAACAAACAAAACTGCCGCATTTGGAGTGAAGCTGATCCACATGTGTATGTCGAAACACCGTTACATCCAGAAAAACTGGCTGTTTGGGGCGCTTTATGGGCTGGTGGAATCATTGGTCCGCACTTCTTCAAAAACGATGAAGGCCACAACGTTACAGTCAATGGTGATCGGTATAGAGCCATAATTACTAACTTTTTCATTCCTGAATTGAACGATCATGATATCCAGGAGCTGTGGTTCCAATAAGACGGCGCAACATGTCACACAGCTCGTGCCACAATCGATTTATTGAAAGACACGTTTGGTGACCGCCTAATTATTTCACGTTTTGGACCTGTGAATTGGCCTCCAAGATCTTGTGATTTAACACCGCTAGACTATTTTCTGTGGGGCTATGTAAAGTCATTGGTCTATGCGGATAAGCCACAAACGTTTGACCATTTGGAAGACAACATTCGCCGTGTTATTGCCGATATACGGCCACAAATGTTGGAAAAAGTCATCGAAAATTGGACTACATCCGAGCCAGCCGTGGCAGTCATATGCCAGAAATCATATTTAAAATGTAATGCCACAAGATTATCTTTCGAATAAAAAAAATTCATGTCAATCGAATAATACATCGTTGTTTTATTGCAATTTAAAGTTCTATACCTCTAAAAAAACACCCTTTATATAAAGCTTATGATCCATAATGCCACCAATAAAAACTAAATTTCCTGCCCCATTTGAAGCCATACAACCCTAAACCATGACGGAGCCACCACCATGTTTAACTGTAAGATGTAAATTTTTTGGATCCAAAGCGGTGTTCGGCTTTCTCCAAACGGTGCGACGGCCATCACTTCCAAAAATATTGAATTTACTTTTGTCACTAAATATAACTTTCTTCCAAAAGTTATGTCTTCAATTGATGAGTTTTCGCAAACTCCAAATGCTTTTTCTGATTTTGTAAGCTTATGAAAGCTTAGCTTTCAGCTACTTTTCTACTTCTACTACTATTTCTTTCTAGCTACTCGACTGCTATATCCAGCATGTCTAATCACATGTCTCACAGTTTCAGCACTGACACTTCTGCCCATTATTCGAGAAGTTTCTGCAACTAGTTTGACTGCACTTAATTTAGAATCAATCTTGATATCTTTCAATACTCTCCTTTTGGCCACATCACTCAGAATACTTTTCCTTCCTCTCTTCCACTTTTATTTTCAATTAATCCATCGCTTTTAAATCTTCCAATGATTTTCTGAACACACGAGTGGCATTTACCGACAATTTTAGCTATTTCACGATAAGATTTTTCTTTCTTAAATAACCTAAATATAAATTTTCTTACATCAATACTGGTCTCCCTCCGAGGACCCATTTTCCATTTAAAATTGCGACTTTAAATTCACATTACCAACTTCAAAAGTCAAAAGTAGCAGTCGAAAAAGTTTAAGATAAAATTGGCCAAATTTAGGCTATTATAGTAGCAAGCAGAAAAAAATCTAGTGGTAGTTAAACAAACATTTCATTGGTGAATCCTCAATTTTTTGAGGTAAAGATTTGCCTATGTTTATTTCAAATACTTGTGAAATTTTTAATTTTAGATATTTTTTTGTTGATTTTCGTTAGTTTTACTGTAAATTATCCCTTTTGTTACGTGTGAAAATAAAAACACCGTGCACTTCTAGTTAGTGTGTTATTTCGATTGAAAGTTGGATTTATCAAGTAAATGTAGGGAGTATCCTCAATTGTTTGTACCACTGTATATTAATTCCTCTCAGAAGCGTACGAAAAGTTTCCATGGAAAATACTAACTTTTTCGCAATACACTACAAAAGAAGCCATCATGGGTAAGTCCAACATGTCGAACATCACCAGTTTTTGTTTCTGTAAACAAGAGGATCGACACCCATTCCTGCTCTGACTCACTCGAATCTCCTCCCCCCTCCACTTCCGAGCGGGCAGCTGCACCCCTTCCAAAGAGGCACGCGAACGGTTTCGTCCCGCGGTTGTGTAAACAACTCTATTCTCCAGTGCGTTGCGAATTGACCGTTTCATATCAAGTCTCGATCACCTCAGATAAGAGGCAACATGACGAATGTGTTGATTATACGCTCCTGGTCCATTTCTGTCAGCGATATAACGAAGGACGCCACTATTGGTTAATTTCAAATCATTGAAACGGGGGTTTTTTGTGTTGGGGAGGGGCTATTGAGATTTGGATTTCTTGGCTATGGATTAGATCGTTTGGAACCTGGTTCATGTATACAACTCAGTCGACACTATTCCCAAACGATTTATAAACGGAAATATGTTCCCTGACGAAAAATATATATTTAAACTAGAGGACCCGACAGACGTTGTCCTGTACTTACATCTTGAATTCAAAAATTCCAAATTTTTATGAATAAGCTTTAACAATCTGGACCGTTTTGAGTAAAATTGAGTAAAATTACAAACACTAATTGCAGCTGAATGTAATAATTAATTAACACACGATTTATTTCAACAAAATAACACGAAGTGACAAAATATTTTCCTGAAAGGATCACAGCACCAACTGTCGGGACCAACTTGAATTATAATAAAAGATTTTTGTATATTCGATACTACGATCGTAGCGCAGTCTGCCGGATCCAATGTAAAACATTCCAAGATCAACAATTTATAAATAAAAAATTAATTAAATAAACATTTCTAAGCCGAATTATAAATCTAAACCATTCTCGAGTACACTGGAACAGACAAAAACTTTCATCAAAATCGGTCCAGCCGTTTAGGAGGAGTTCAGTTACATACACACACAGAGAAGAATTACATATATAAAGATTATTTGAAAAGATATTAATTAAAAACGCTAAAAAGCGTGAATCGTCTGCGTTTTCGTAACAATAAAGACCGGGTTTGGCCAGTTTGGCTGAAAATCAATTTTCGACGCCAACTTACGTCTTTTTCAATTTCTACTATTAGTTCAGGATCTTTATACATATTTTATTTGTTTGTTTATTTATTTATTTACCTTGGTGGAATTTTCAATCGTTAATAAAATACATTTTAAGCGCTCAATTGAGCTGAAATGTAATGTACATGATTATTTTGGATGACAATACAATAATTTTTAATTATAATTAATAAAAATTAATTTTTTGATTAAAACTAATTATTTAAAAAATTACAAATACAGCCACGTTGGCGACTTAGCGACCCTTTTGGCGACTTATGTCAAAATTTGAAAAGGTTTTTTTCTCACGTGTTCAGCATTCAGTTGAAAGGAAATTTTATATACACGATTGTTACAATATGATACTTTAATGATAATTAATAAAAATTAATTACCACTTAATGTTGTGATTCTGTCATATGTATATACATATTTTTATTAATTACAACTAAATAAAAAGTAGCTAAAATAAATTTTTCTTGGTTGATCTAAGTAGGAATTGATTAAAAAAATTTTTATATTACTTGTTTACAACAATAGCGTTGTTACAACAATGCAGGTAAATGTCGAGTTGCATTTTTTGAATGTTTTTAATTAACAACTTTTTAACTAATTGCGATATCAGACCGAATTGTGAATCTAAACCATTCTCGAATTTACTTGAACCCACACAAAAAATTTCATCGAAATCGGTCCAGCCGTTTAGGAGGAGTTTAGAGACAAACACAGAAGATTTTTATATAAAGGGTGTTTTTTAGAGGTATAGAACTTTAAATTGCAATAAAACAACGATGTATTATTCGATTGACATCAATTTTTTTTATTCCAAAGATAATCTTGTGGCATTACATTTCAAATATGATTTCTGGCATAGGACTGCCACGGCTGGCTCGGATGTAGTCCAATCTGGACGTCTAATTTTCGATGACTTTTTCCAACATTTGTGGCCGTATATCGGCAATAACACGGCGAATGTTGCCTTCCAAATGGTCAAGCGTTTGTGGCTTATCCGCATAGACCAATGACTTTACATAGCCCCACAGAAAATAGTCTAGCGGTGTTAAATCACAAGATCTTGGAGGCCAATTCACAGGTCCAAAACGTGAAATAATTAGGCGGTCACCAAACGTGTCTTTCAATAAATCGATTGTGGTACGAGCTGTGTGACATGTTGCACCGTCTTGTTGGAACCACAGCTCCTGGTCATCATGATTGTTCAATTCAGGAATGAAAAAATTAGTAATCATGGCTCTATACCGATCACCATTGACTGTAACGTTGTGGCCTGCATCGTTTTTGAAGAAGGATTCCACCAGCCCATAAAGGCACCAAACAGTCAGTTTTTCTGGATGTAACGGTGTTTCGACATACACTTGTGGATTAGCTTCACTCCAAATGCGGCAGTTTTGTTTGTTGACGTAGCTATTCAACCAGAAGTGCGCTTCATCGCTAAACAAAATTCGCTTATGAAAATCGGGAACAACGGCAATCTTGTTTTGGGCCCATTCGACGAATCTACGCCTTGCTTGATGATCGTTTTGATGAATTGCCAAACCAAACTGAAAATAAATCACTTGACAGCTGTTAAATCGGTCGCCATCTTGGAAAGTAATGCCAACTTAAACTTCTATACCTGGAAAAAAAAACACTCTTTATAAAGATGACTAAAAGCAATCAATTGTAGATATTTTAAATATTTTATCCTTGCTTACGATTAGTTTTAAGAGGAACCGGATAAAGAACACATGAAAAATATGCTCAAAAATACCTGAACTCTATTCATATATAGGAGAGAATAGTGACTCTCTCACTCACCACAAGATCTTTAGAACTGTTAGACACACTGACTTGAAATTTACCAGGCATATTTCTTTTGTTGAATGGAGGTCGACTAAGAAGAGGTTTTGAAATAATCGATTCCCAAAGGAAGGAACGTCATAATAAAAATTTTCCACTTTTGCGCTGCAACACCTACAGGCTAGTAATTTATTTAGCATGTCTCCTTATAGTAATTGTTGAGTAGAGATTTAGTAAGAACGGGTTTGGTGAAAATAGGTCCCTAAGGAGTTTAAAAAAGCGTTATAAAAAAAACTTCCTACCTTCGAACAATTAGACCTATATACCTAAAATTCGGAAGGCATGTTTCTTTTGTTAAGTGCAGATCCTCTAAGAAATAGGTTTTGTGAAAATCTATTCTCAAAGGTGGGGGAAGTGTTATAGGGGAATAAAAAAATATATTTCCGCTTTAGAAATTCCAAGTCCTCTCCTTTTAAAATCATGATGCGAGGACCATAAGAATATATTTGAATTCAATCGATAGCTTAATAATAGGACTTGAATATCAACAAAAAAAATTTTTTAATCAAGATATAGCCATCCAACATCATGAAATATTCAGCGAAGCGGATAACGGCTAGTCAAATTATTAAGGGCGAAAGGAAGTAATGCCAAAAGTTAATCAAAAACGGAATAATCAGAGCTTCTATACATCAAAATCAATTTCTCTTCATTGATTTGTTTTCTTTAACGTCACTCTTTAAACCAACGGGAGGGTAGGTGTGGTGACGGTTCTCGTAGTTTTGAGCCTCGATCAAGTGACGAGGACAACACCTGATATGTCGCCCAATTCTCCAAACATCTACAGCCAACGTGAGGACTTTGGACAGATTTAATATGCATCTGCTCTTCTACATGGGGAGTCTACAATGGTATCACAGGACTGGAACTCACGACTCTCCGGCCACGAGTTAGTGACAACAACCACTTGGCTACCACGGTCCTCAATTAAAATAGAGCTAAAAATCAAAGTTATAATGTAACGTGGGTGTGGAAGTTTGGAGAGAGAGATTCTAACTCTAAAAGCATCCTTGTGATCTGCTTTGACTTGATTTTTAATTAACGTCGCACTTTATAGCAGAGCGAGGGCTATTCGTGATGAACCTCTTGTAACGAACTCGAGACCCCCTTCTAAAACTCAATTTGGCAACGCGGACTGATCGAAAGCACTGCGAATGCGCGACTGCCAAGCCAGAAGCAGTCGGCTTTTACCTCTCGACGAGAGCAGTTGGAATCTGTGAGCTCCACCCGTGAGCGCAGTGGAGATATCTGGAGAAGGTGATAAAGATTTTGTGTGCTCCATCCGCGAGCGTATAGAAATTTAGGAAGCGAGTGATTTGCTCTCGACAAAAGAGACTGTATTTAGCTCCATCAGCGAGCGTAAGGAATGACCTCTCTGCAAATGTCAATCGGATCGCTAATGATTTCTACAAAAGTGTAAATATTGTACATAATTTTGTATGTCTGGGAACTGTCCTGTGTGTTTGGGAAATAAATCTACAAAAGACCAAATAAGTGCCATCACTTAAATGCTTGAGACGTTACACTCTCTTATTTATGAGAGCAACGCCTGAAATGGTGCCTCACTTTTCAGATTTCCACAGCACACCTACGTGAGGATTTTGAGCTGCGAAAGATTTAATGAACGTCAACTTTTCTGCACAACAAGTTTTCAATGGCATCAGGACTCAAATTT
This sequence comes from Trichonephila clavipes, assembly GCA_019973935.1. Taxonomy (NCBI): domain Eukaryota; kingdom Metazoa; phylum Arthropoda; class Arachnida; order Araneae; family Nephilidae; genus Trichonephila; species Trichonephila clavipes. The sequence goes on along the minus strand of BMAU01002986.1, from coordinate 297,726 downwards.
ACGACTCGAAGATTAGAATTTCGTGACTATATATTCCTCAATTCCATTTCCATTTGATCTCCATTTACAAGATTACTGATTAATAAATTCATATTAAAATGTACGTTTGCAGTATCTAAAAAAAATTTTCACTTCAGTATTTACTATAATAAATATATATAAAAAACCCTACTTATTCCTACTTATGTCAACAAAGAAAATTTTTTATTTTAGTTAAGTTTAGTTACTTTTCATCAAATAATTACAATATAGATATGTATATACATATGACATTATCCCAATATTAAGTGGCAATATTAATTTTTATTAATTCTCATTAAAGTTTCGTATTGTCATCCAAAACAATATCGCGTATATAAAATTTCAGTTCAATCGAATGCTTTAAAAAGTGAGAAAAAAACTTTCAAAATTTTGACACAAGTCGCCAAAAATGATGCCAACGTGTCTGTATCTAATTATTTGATTAGTTTTAAACAACTAATTTTTAATTAATTATAATTAAATTACACAATTGTCATCCAAAATAATCGTGTGTTTAAAATTTCAGCTCAATTGAGCGATTTAAAATGTACTTTATTAACGATTGAACAAGATATATATAGGGAGATTGTGCACTAATAGTAGGAATTTTGAACGAGTATAGAACGAGTTATGACGTAAGAAACCTTTAGAAGGTGAAAAATTGAGCCGGAAAAAGAAAAAAAATTATTGCTTTAAGAACAATTTATAACAAGATATGAGAAATCTGATGCAATACTCTATTCTTTTCATTAAATTCAAAATTGTAATGGAACATTTTTACCGTTATTAGTTATTTCAAAATAAAAGTCCCTTTTACAGAAACTAAGTCTTCTCAGCTTACTAAAATCCCAGACAAGGTGCAGACAGGTTAAAAAGACAAAACAAAAAGATGCGGCTAGACGGGAAAAGATTGAATTTCAGTAATTTTTGAAGCACAAGAAACAATTCGATCTTCGTCGAAACTTGTTGCAAAATTACAAAAGAAAATATCTTTCCAAGACTCCTCGTTGAATTTTAAATTTTTATTTAATAGGATAAAAGGAAATTATTGAAATGCTAAACTATTAAGAAAAAGCACAGCCTCTAATAATAAACATTAAAACCTTTTTCGAATTACTTATCGACCGTCGTGTAGCAATACACTATTTATCAAAGTTTCGAAACATAACAATCGACGAAAACAAATTTAAGTCTTTGACGTCAATGCTTCCTAAAAATATAAATTATAAAAGAATTCTTTATTTGATGTAATATTTCTTTAAAAAGAAATAAGAATAGCAATTCAAAAAATGAAAAGCCATCGTTTTCAACCTACAGGTAAACACTAAAAAAAATTATTTGATCGCTGGATAAACACAAGTAATATAAAAAAAAATTAAGTAAATTCCTACTTAGATCAACAAAGAAAAATTTTATTTTAGCTACTTTTTATTAAATAGTTACAATTAATATAAATATGTGTGTACATAAGATAGAATCAAAACATTAAGTAGTAATTAATTTGTGTTTATTATCATTATAGTATTGCCATCCAAAACAATCGTGTACATAAAATTTCAGTTCAACTGAATGCTTTGAAAAGTGAGAAAAAAAAACATTTTCAAGTTTTGACACAAGTCGCCAAAAGCGTCGCTAAGTCGCCCAAAGTGATGCCAAAGTGGCTGTATTTGTAATTTTTTGAATAATTAGTTTTAATCAATTAACCTTTATTAATTATAATTAAATTATTGTATTGTCATTTAAAACAATCATGTACATAAAATTTCAGTTCAATTGAGTACTTTAAAATATATTTTATAAACAAATGGAAATTCCACCAAGATAAATAAATAAATGTAGTGTGTGAGTTAATAGCAGGAATTGAAAAAAGATAATTCGATATTTACGAATACCATTGGTAAATTTTAATTTTATTTTTGCGATAAATCATTGAAAAAAGCCTAAATGAGTATGATTGAGTGAGTTAGTAAGCATCGCACTATAAAACAACGCGAGGGCTTTTGGTAGAATGCCCAAGGGAACCGAGCTCACTCCCGACGAGGTTTAAAACACGGATGGACCTTAAGTTGATCGTGATCGACCGGTGAACCGATAAGATATTTTGAGGTGACCACCTTTATTAAGACCCAAGACGCGCATACTAAAAGAAACAAAGTTATGGAACACCGACGCCAGCTAGACTGGAGAATCGGATTTTCACAGTCGATGTGACCTAGTGAGGGAGTGAGTAAATATTAACGTCGCACTGTTCAGCTACACGAGGACTTTTCGTGACGGACCACATAAATCTGAACCATGGTCAAATGACTTGGACGATACCTGAGCTCTAGCACCCCTCTCCTAACTAACCCACCACGTCAACGGGAGGACGTTTGAGCTCTTGACAGATTTAACGTGCATCGCTCCCTTACACGGCGGGTCTTTAGTGGTACTGGGCTCGAACTTGTGACAAGGCCAGCCACCATCCGATACCTTGACCACTCGTCCACCGCGGCCGCAGTCAATGCGACAGTGATTACATAAGCAAATGATTCCATAAATGTGTTGTTACTTTTTCCATCTAACTGATAATAACATCAGATCAAGACCCACGAAATTCATCGCGGCAAAGAGCTTCATATAGGCCTGTCGTCAGCCGTATCTTGGAGCACCAAACAGGTGACAGTGCGATTTGGCTCGTTCTACCCCCCGAGAGAAAACATCTTGGAGGTGGTCAGAAACTTCTCACCTCTCTTCCCCTTCCACCAACTTTACGAGAGGACTTGCGGCTCCACGGCCATTTAGAGTAACCCCATGCCGCAAAGGCACTATACATTTACAAACATCCATGCCTTCTCCGGGATTCCAACACAAGACCAACGGTATAGCAGTAAGCGTCACTAACCACTATACCGGATGGGCGTCTCGATAGAAGTGTAGACGACACATGTATCTTCATCAGAAGCGAACGATGAAGCATAACACGTTCACTGCCGCTGAAAGGGAAAAGGCGATTACTGCTACAGCAGCCGAAGAAATGAATTTTTTCCCCCACACCCTTACTGAAGGGAAGAATAATAGTTGATGATTAGCTCTTCCCTCGACAGCACGGGACTGGATATTGAGGCATCATCTCACACCCCACGCTTCCACGGGATTAGATTCTCGAGTTTATGTCATATACCGCGATGGTGTGGGAATCGGCAGCGAAAAATGTAAATACATACATCGGTTTCAGATTCATTGGTTCCCGTATGTTCGTTGCATTGAACACGTCTACGCTTCCCGGTATACTCAGTTGTTTCAGTGAGCAACGTCGCACTATTCAGCTACTCGAGGCCTTTTGGCGACGGGCCTCGTAATTTTGATCCATGGTCAAGTGAAGAGGACAACACCTGAGCTGGTACCCCCTCTCCTAACTACGACACCCCACCAACTGGAGGACGTTTGAACTCATGACAGATTTAACGTGCATCGCTTCCGTACACGGAGGGTCTTTAGTGGTACTGGGCTCAAACTCATGACACGCCACGACCATGAATCTGTTACCTTGACCACTAGGCTACCGTGACCACCATAGTAGTTCAAGCATTCTGAACTTGGCAGTTTTCTGTTACTAGTGTTTTGGTAGTAAAAATAGTAATCTGTCAATTTTAAAAGAGGGAAGCAATATTGAAAATATGTGTATAGAAATAAAACATGCAATTTTAGCACAAAATGGCGACACCTACGCTTCCGAGGGATCCGCAACACCTTAAAAACATTAGAAGTAGCCCGTACCCGTGAAAAATCTGCCCGCTCTTTGTTTAGAGCTACCAACCGATCCCTCGGGAAACAACCTCCCCAACGTACAGCCTTTATTGAACAAAATCAAAGTTCACATTTTTAACAGAAGTGCGCAGTAAAATTACATAAAACAAACTATAGGTAATTGCACAATATGCATACGTAATTACATAATGCAAATATTCATAGCAAAAATAATAAAAAAAGAAAGCCTAAAGGGTTAGAGAAGGAAAAAAGAATGTGCTTTATTCCAGCGCTCTTACAAAAACATCACAAATAATAAACCTATCCAATAGAAATGCACTGTACAGGTCAAAAGACAAGAAGAAGAAAAAAAAGACCGAAAGCATTTTTTAAGAAAGGGGCGAATGACCTCATAATTTCGAACCATGGTCAAGTGTTGAGGATGATACACGAGCTGGCATCCAAAAGTACACTTTGGTTCGTTTTCTACCTCAATTTTGCGAGAGAACATCCTGGGAGTGGTCAGAGAGGCCCCACCTCTCTCCCCCTACCACCAACCTCACTTGAGGTGTCGCTCGACGGCTATTTAGAGTATCCCCAAGCCACGAAAGCTCTATACATTTACAAACATTCATGCCTTCTTCGGGATTCGTACCTAGATCCTACGGCACAAAAGTGAGCGTCTCTAAGCACTATACCGGATGGGCCTAGATAATTCTGAACGAAGTGAATGAGTGTTTGTTAACGTCGCGCTATAAAGCAACACAAGGGTTATTGGCGATAAACCTTGGTCAAGTGACGAGGACAACACCTGAGCTGCCACCCCTTCTGTAAACTTGCATACCGTGACAACGGGAGGACTCTGAGCCCCCGAAAAATTTTACGTGCATCTGTCCTCTACACGGTGAGTCTTCAGTGGCACTACGACTCAAAGCCGCTACACGCTGGCCATGAGTTCGTGACCATAACCACTAGGCTACCTTAGCTGCATGGCAAAGGTTAGTTACCAAAGGTCTTTTTTACGAATTATGATACAATTCTAGGAACAAATACTGAAGTTTGTTAAAAGTCGCCAAAGGTCGCCAATGTGTGAGGTTAGTATAAATACCTTCTCTTTATAATTAGCAAGATCTTAATTTAATTTTACTGGTTCATTTTCTTAAAGATTAAAACATACGGCCAGGTTTTTTTTTCGAATCGTTACTAACAGCTTCAAAAATATGAAACATCCAATTCGAAACTTAAAAAAAAAATTCCACATGCTTCATTTTAATGAATACGTTTCGACGATGCTCATTAAGAAAAATTCTATGCATCTGTGGAATAAGGAATTTAATTCGCATATCGTTTTAAATAAAATACCATTAAATTTAAAGTTAATTAGCATGCTCTAAAAAAAGGAATTTTGCAATAATAAAAAGAAATTTTTTTCTCGTCCTGCTTGTCACTGAATTTGAAATATTACTATGGAAAAATTACCAACAGATATAATTAACTTTTAAAAAATAACAAGCATTTAATTAGAAGACATCGTGTAAAGTATAATTTAAAATTAAAAATGATGCAGGAATGTTGTTAAAACGTATAAGATTAAATCGAAATGGCGAAAGCCTTAAATTATTCATTTTTGTATTCATAATTCTTGTTAATTCATTTACAACGTGTCATACAAGTATAAAAAAACTGTGCATGTCGGCTCCGATGCACGACTGGAGTTTACTCCTTAAGTGCATTTGTCTTTGATTATATAGTAGGCAAATAAGGTAAAAAACACATCTCATAATACTGAAAGCATGCATGTATTTTCTTTATTCTATTCCAGTTTTTCATAGTGATTATTTAAAATAATATATATATATAGTCTAATTCTCTACAAACAAGAGATAAACTTTCACATCAATCACATTCGAAAAATACACAGAGACAGTAAAGAGAACATACAATGAAGGACACTAGATTAAAATTATAAAATGGACGCTGCAGTTTTATAAACATTGCTGACTTAGGACAGCTAATATATAAAAAAATATTTTATATAAAAGTGGGGTTGATCATGTTTTTTGGCCAGCCAACCTTCCCCCTTTATGTAAATAATACTGAGCAAAGACCTACTGAAAGTAATGGATAGGAATATCTAAATCCATTACAAAATAGAGGTAACTTACCTAAAAATCGCACTTGAAAATGCAGAGCCCTCGCTAAATCTGAATGCAATAAAAAAGTTATTGCCAGATTCTGGACCCTAATACAGATTCAAAACATGCGATTGGCTGAAATGTAGCACTTAGCAAAAGTATAAAAAGAATAGAAACAAAACTTAATAAAAGCATTACAAAAAACCATAACATTAGAGACACTAGAGTATATATGAATTAAATAATAATAAGTAATTTTAACCAATAATAGAATATGGAGGTAACTATAACTATGAAATGTGTAAATTTATAGTATTAAACTATAATTAATCTAAGAATTTTTAATCCTTACAATTTTGAATAGCTTTATTCATATAAATTATATATATATATATATATATATATATATATATATATATGTATATATATATAATATACATGAATTATGTTACATAAATATATATTACTGATAGTACATGAATACATTGTTAAGAAAGTTGATTTACTTAACTATTAATATCACTTTGAGTATTAATTACATTTTAATACTCTCGCCATTATTAATCAATTTGACAAGAAGCTTGTGGTAACTAAAGTATGATACGTGAACGTCGGTATATGATACGCGATTTATACCAATCGTTAGCCCAATGTCTTTCCGTGCATCCGCCATAAGCACTCAAAATCTTGAATTTCGACCGGAAGTACTAAGTTCGCGTTTTGCACAAACGTAGTTTGCGAATGTTTTTTAAAGTTTTCATACTTTTTTAGGAAAGTTTCTATGCTTTGCACTTCGATAAAAAAATCGTTAATTTTTAAACAAAAATGTAAGAAAAATACTGCATAAATGATGTTTTGTAAAAAAGGATACGATGCGAAAAAAACAAAAGCTTTTTTAAAATCCTTAACTTTTAAGTAATTTTTTCAGTCTTTGAACAGAACACGGGTAATAACATTTAATACTCGATAAAAAAAAGTGTCGTGTTATTATTTTAATAAATGACGAACTTATTAAATGTATAACAAAAAGTTTAAGTATTTTTTTGAAAAGTGGTACAAAAAAAAGTTTTCGGCATTCCATTTTTTAAATCACGGATTCTAAAAGAGAAAAGTGTGACCTTTTTTCAGTACAGAAAATCTATTCATTACAATGATGAGAAATCTATAAATAACGATTGAAAAATTCTTTTCATAAAAACGCATCAATATTGCTTCATTTTAAAAAAAAAAGTAAAAAATGCAAAATTCCGCAAAAATAATTAACCATATCGTGCAAAATAAATGATCTTTCGGATTCTGTAATTATTTTTTTGTCTGATTTTGATTCTAAAAATTACATTGCAATTTTAAAAGCGTCGAAAATGAACAGGGTACGCTACTCAGAAGGACGTAGGTAGCGCTTGTTTAAAAATTTCAGTCCTCATAAAATTTCCATACCGGTTGCTTTATATGAAAATAGATTCTTAAGGAATAAACTCCAAAAAGTATGGGTAAAGTCATTAAAAATGTGTTTAATAGAATTAAATAAGAAAGACCTTTTTAAGGTAATTGTAAGGCCTGTGCATATTGAAATATACAAAAAAAATATTAATGCCCTTATTTATTAAAATCGCCTTTTAAAGCACACCAAGATTGCGTAATTTTGGATCAAGGTCATGTGACGAAAATACTACTAGAAATGTGACGCTCCATCTCCTAACTTTCGCACCATATCAATAAGGACTTTAAGCCTTTTGATAGATTTAACGCATTTCAACCCTACTGTATAATGAATGCGGTAAAACTTAATTCCAAAGAGTTTGAAAAAAGTAGGAAATAATTGTACCTTTTTATTTTTCAAAAAAGTTTTAAATTTAGAAATTAAGTAAGGATTGCCCCTCACATCTTTTTCATGTTAATTTGTTTAAATAGGGACACAGTGCCATATAATTGACAAAAATCGGTTAAAAAATCATTTTTGTAGCCTAAATTGTTCATTATATATTTTCCTGTTATCTCACAAAAATTGAGAGAGAAAGCTCTAAGTTAATGAAACCTTATAACTTTTATGTATGTTTTTATTCGTATCCCAATCGCACAAATAAAAACATGAAACTCGCTTACCTCTGAAAGGAAAAATAGTTTATTTTTCTTCATTTAAAATGCTAAAGCTTTTTTTTACAGTACCAAATACTTCCATATATTTGTAACTATTGTCATTAATACATGTAACAAAAGTTTGTGTGTGTGTGTATACATTTTTTAACTAAAGCAATATTTTATTTAACAAAAATAGTTGAATTTAAAATTTATACTCTTTTTAAGGAATTTTCATTGAACATTCCTAAGAAAATTATTTCAAGAATATATCAAAGCTGTGTTGAGACAAAACTCATAAAAAAAATTTTTACAAATAGTTTCGAAGCACTTGCTCAAATAAAATTTTTTGTATATACGGTCAACTACTGAAGAGGAAGCTGCACATTTTAAAATCCCTTCGGAAACTCTTAAATTTTCCTGTAAAAAATTAATCATTTACCTTTTTGTGAAATTCTGAGCACAAAAAATGTTTTACATATTACATATCCGGGGGGGGGGATTGAAAATTTATGAAAATTATTGAATCAAAAATGTTTTTATGAATGGTAACCATGTCCCCTTCAATTCTCAGAATATCATTTCTATAAATTTAGAATTTATAGAAATTTAGTCGGCTTTGGTGACTCAGAGGTAGCGTACACGCTTCGTGACCCCGGCTAGAGTCAATAGATTTTCTGGATGCGAAAATCGCAGGCACGCATGTCGTATGGTAATGTGGCATTTAAAAGATCCTTTGAGTATCAATTTCGGTAACATTAAATCGTGACAGTATTTCGCATCGAACGAGAGCTTGAATTACAAACTAATTCAAGCCTCCAAATTTGGTAACGATGGTGCCACCATGAAATAGCTTTCACATTTGGGGACTTGCCTTGTCTGCAACGGCTAAGTTGCTAAAATGCAGCCCCAATGGGAAAAAAATAAATTCACAATTACCTGATATCGGTTTGTATTTTTTCTCTTCGGGTTTCAATTCTAAAATACAATAAAACTTTTCACGCAACGACTTTATCGCACAGTGTATAAAAAAAAACTCGAAGGCAAAAGGTGGAAAAGCATTTTTATCACACTATCTAAAAGTTGGAACGACTTCCTTTCTAACACCCCATAACAAGCAAATAAAATTCGAACTCCATTTTCCTACGATCGCCTTAGAACCCCACCTAAATAGCCAGTTTTCTCTCCCCAAAAGCCGAGGAAACTTTCCACAGTAACAAGATTTCAGTCGAAACCGAGTTAAAATCCTTTGTGCTCAGCGAAACACTCTCCACTCACTTCATTTCACTTCCTCCAATCGGGTAAAATATTGAAATTTGAAAAGCGGCGCAAGAGGATTCTCTTGAACCAATTCCCAAACTGACCAGATGCCAATTTCCGCCCCGGTTGGCGGGAAATTTCGAGCTTCGGTATTCCGGTTGGAGGAAGTGTTTTCCAATACCTTTGTTCCTGTATTCAAAATAAGGAAATGAGCAGTTTGGCTCCGGAGGGAAAAATTACGTCACATTTGAATCACGAGAAGTGGGGGCGTTTATATTTTCAGCCTCCTAGTCCGACTGGGTAATATATTTTCAACACAAAAAAAACTAGAAATTTCATTTTCAAATGAAATCTAGTAATTTTATTAATATTTTTGATTTTACAATTCGAATAAGTGTAAGGTATTGTAATTTCTAATATGCTGTTCTTTATATAATCACGTAACAAGACACATGTATGTTTTCCTTTCTGCCTTAAATAGCTTACTTTAAGCCTATCAGAATCACGAATATTTTTGCACGCTAGTTAATATTTGAATAATATTATTACACGAGAAAAATTCTCGCTCGTCGTCTAGAGCTTTCTCGGGCACACCCAACAAAATGTTCAAAGAACTCCATACACACAGTTGAAAGTTCCTTTTTTAAATTATTAACCAAATGTACCTCTATGTAGATTGTGGAAATGACCAATTACATTCCTAGGATCCTACCTGAAGTTTCTTGGAAGTAATCAACTTTCTGAATCAAATACAGTAGAACCTGTTTTTGCGCGGTCTTTTTTATGCTATTTTATTTTTGTGCAATCCTTTTTTATGCTGTGTTTGAATTTTAATGGCTTTGACGCCACTGTAATGTTTTCTATCTATTTACCAGTGGCGTAACTTTCAGGGCCCCCCTGAAAGTCAGGTTTCGCGTTTAATACTGTATAAATTGGGTAAATACGTATCTAGCGTAAGTCAGGCTTTGGGCCCCTAGAGCGCTGCCCCTTTGATACGGGGGTGGACGTTACGCCACTGAAACGTAGACCCTTCAAGACTCTGTTCATTTGTTATAAACAGTCTCCCGACAATGCGCATTCAGTTGCTTTCTCTCAACGCTCCAGCAGCCCGCGCTTGATTGAAGACGAAACTTTCAATGACAGTGCCACTATCAATAATTTGATAGATTATGAAGACGGGCAAGAAGAACCGGGTTGTTTGAGAACGGATAAAAATATGTAGGTATCCAGCTTTACAACAAATTTTCTTAAAATAGATACCAATTAAGAAAGGAGTATAAAATTCCAAAAAGGGGCTTCAATCATGTATTACCTGGTTATCGTGACATTTACAAGCAACTGACCACCCTACCTTCGTCACAAAAACTTCTCTTACTTTATGTTGCCAAAAAATAAATCAATTGAAATTGTACCTTCAAGTGACGAAAGCGATTTTGAACTTATTCATTACAGGGCTTTGGATTACGATGAATAGCAATGAATCATGTATGTGCATTTTGAAAACTTACTTGGGTACATACAATGAGAAACTATGTTTTTAAAATGTTCCCATGTGTAATATTTAATTATTTATTTTGTTATGGAAGAACTCTTACTTAAATTTCGTAAATAATTGTCATATTTTTAAAAATGCGACTTTTTATATGCGGTCCTTAACCCCCCGCATAAAAAAATTGTAGTATTTCCTCGAATTAGTTTAATTTATTTAAGAATTTATGAAATTCTTGAATATTTTTGTGCGTTTATTTTTATGCGGTGCCTATCTACCGCTCAAAGACAGGTTCAACTGTATTTAAATCAACTGAATTGCCTCCGAAGGCATCTTTAGAAATATCTTTTGAAAAAAATATTGATAATTATTTATTCCAACAAATATTTAGCAATTTTAGGAAACATTCCAACCATTCCAGTTATATCATCAAACTGTACTAAAAACAAAAAGACAGGTAATAGTCATTTATAACATCAGCAAAAAGAAACAAACTCCAATGTATTGACACGAATTTCATTTACAAAATAATTCGATGTGTATTCGCTGTAACAGAATAAACGACATGGAGCCTATTTCCTTAAACTATGGTAAATACGTTTCTCATAGAAAACATCACTGGAATATACTCAAAACAGATGCAAGTAGCAATATTACTATCAAAGAATGTATGAACTATGCAGTAATTAGTAATCAAGTGTTCATAATTTTCCTGCAGAAGGTGAAATATTTTGACAACTTATGACAGGCTCACGTGTCTTTTCTTTAACATGTCCTTTGGATTCTTTGGGGCCAGAATTAATGGCAACTCTTTTCCAACCAAATCCAAGAATTGAAGCGTGAAAGAAAGATGCAAATTAGGAAGCTTTTAAATATCAGAAGTTAGAGTAAGCGGAATGGCAATTTAGGGAATGTAAACATAATCCGAGGTTAAAAGGTGAAGAAGTTTTGGAAAACGTTACGCGGCGAAGAATAGAAATTATACGTGATAGAGATCCATTGAGTCAAGCTGCATATTATTGGACTCGAGTAATTACAAGGCTTCATCTAGGATTGTTGTGATCGCTACTTAAATTACAGCAAGGTAGGATTGACTATTTAATATTAGGATATGTAATAGTATTAGAATTGAGTTTAGGCGAGTCAGTTATTGATAGTAGTCCGGGTTAGGTTAATTCGGTATTTATATATATTGTGTGTGTTTTGCCACCGTAGATTCTCCCACAATTTGTTAAAGGCTTAAGTTGTAAATCTTGATAAAGATGTATTAAGATTATGTATGCTTCTAGTTCTTCCGTTAATCCTAGCTCACGCTGATGCTCAAAGAAATGTTCACCCGAGGGGGAAATATCACAAATTATTGAACGAGAAATCATTTTTAAAGGGGATAATTGCCGTTGTGTTGTTTCACTTTGTACAAACGTCCGATAACTGTTACAGTAACCTAAACTTTTCTGCGCAATTTAGATATAATCTAAGTACAAAGTTTTATTATTCATTACATAACTATCATTCCACATTGCTTATGATGGGTTTTATAAGACGAAATGCTTGATAAACGAGAACAATCAAAGCCGTAATTGATTCAAATATTCATCAGAATTACATATGGAAGGTACATAAGAAAGGTGATGATATAGAAATATTTCATAGGTCAGGGGGCGTGCCATTTTTCCTAAAGAAATGTTTAATGAGACGTGCCCTCTCAAATAACTTTGACTTATGATTTTTGGAAAAATAATAAAACTAACTCTCAAAACTATTCATTTCGAAAAAATACATTTTTCCCTTTATAGTAGTAAATGTTTTAGTTATACGTGTAATTCAAATTAAAGTAACATTAGTCTAATTTCTTTTGCTGCTGATTAGATGAAAAATTACTTGTATTAGTATGGTAAGATGTTACTTTTAGCAAAATGCATGCTGAATTGGAGTAATCTGTCAAACAATTTCTAAGCCACTTTTTAATGCTTTTCATTTTTGAAAGTAATGATTGGTAGGCGGGGGTAGATGAAAGTATGGTTAAAATAGCATGACCCAGCTTCTTTAAACAGTTAAATGTGGAATCAAATTCCGTGTTTCCAAAATTTCATTACTAGCATTTTTACTTATATTGCTTGTTAATCTTTCTGCTTCAATCAATTCCAACTTTCTCCTTTTTTCAACAAATTTTTGAATCCATATTAAACTAGACTGGAAACCACAAACAGTTGCAATTCAAAATTTTCAATTTCCAACCAATCGAATTGGGACAGGTTCAGTTTATTAAATGAAATCACATCAGGGTACATAAAAAAACTTGAGCGTTTTCGATAATCTTTTGAACTGAGAAAATCTCACAGAAAATTACGACTGACCACTCGCGTTTGTTCGTAATACTTCCTATTGAACTTTGTTACTTTGAGTTAAAATGCAAACCATTTTGATCGGTGGCGTGCCCAAAATATTTTGTCGCGTGCCATCTCGTTTGCCATCCCTGTCTGTTATTTTTTTTAAGTCCAGAGACTGAGTGGTAGCATCGCGCTTCCACGCCACATGTCCGGGGCTCGAATTCAGGGCTGGGTAAGGTCGACTCAGCCTTTCATCCATTCAGTGGGTCGATACATGTACACCAGACTTTCTAACTAAGACTAGGTGTTTTGCGTCAGGCTGACCACCTGATCGGGACATCTGCTCATGCACCTCCGCGCCCAATATCACGTATACTAATGGGGCCATAGTATGCCTTGATTCTTATGGGCTGTTGCGTCACTGAGTTTAGTTTTTTTATTATTATTACTCTCAATTATGTATAATTATTATTATTATTTCAACACTTCGCACACATTTAAAAAAGAAAACATTCAGTGGAATTATTGTTTCTGAAATTTCTGAATATTTGACAACCAGGTTTGAACATACAAGATTCCGTATAAAACTGTTTCCATATTTGGAGTCGCCACGCCTCGTGGCCAGTGTCGTAGAATTGCGGCACCGAATGTGATCGAGGACACGTAGTATAGAGCAGTGCTCCGCAACCTTTTTATCGCTGCGGACCGGTGCACGTTTGATAATTTTACCGCGGCCCGCTGAGGGTGGGACACGTTGATTGTTTATATTGTTTTGGTTTAACAATTTTAATTTAGTTACATTTAAATATGCCTTCAGAATAAAATACACCAAAAATGAATAAAAGTGATTTAACGTGGAATATAAAGGGATTTCCGTGGAAAGTTGCGCAAATCCGAGAGAAATGCACCACTTTAAATAAAATGGCAATATAGTTTAATGTTCTTCAGGCGGCCCGGCACCATTTGATCCACGAACCGGGGGTTGTGGATCACTGGTATAGAGGGTCCGATGCGTGTTAATCTGTCGAAGCTCAAAATCTTCAAGTTGGCGTGGTATGAAAGTTTGGAAAGTGAGGCGCCCATTCAGGCATGGACCTTTCAATTTCACCACAATGCAAGATTACGAAATCCATCTCCAATGGCCCTCGCATTGCTTTAAAGCTGTGCTTCCCAACCTTTTTATCGCCACGGACAGGTCAACGTTTGATAATTTTCCCGCAGCCCGCTAAGGGGGGAGGGGACGTAGATTGTTTATATTTTAGATTGTTTTATTAAATAGCTTTAATTTAATTGTACTTAAATTGCCTTCCGAATAAAAAAAAAGTTAGAACAAAAAATGAATACAAAGTAATTCAACATGGAATATAAAGTCATTTTCATGGAATGTCTCAGAAACCAAAGAGAAATGTACCCCAGTAAATAAAATTGAAATAGTTTAAAGTTTCTTAGATGACCAGTACCATTTGATCCATGGACTGGTACTGGTCGCGTCCCGGAGAACACTGCTTTAGATTGCGGAGATAATAAACATCACTCCTTTCATATTTAGAAGTACTTATCAGCTAAGTAATTATTTGCACTTCTAAAAGTAAATCGACCTTCTCAGGATTGTCAACATTTACCGTAATGAAAATTTACTACGGACAATAAAATCGCCGCTTATCTGTTTGTATAAATACACTGAAAGGATAAATTGATTACATATATATAAGTGTCTGATTTACGACAGGAAATTACGCAACCTTTACCACTTAGTATAGACGGGATTTTAGTTTTTACTTAAAGTATTTATCAATTCACATGCCTATTTTTCTATGAAATTTGGTCTAAATTTACTTCTGCTTTATGAATATAATCTTAAACAGTTTAAATGTAAATTATTTACAGGTTCAGGAAGGTAAAGCATTGTTCTGCCAATATTTTATCTCTTGCTTTTCTTTAATTTAACATAATTTTCCGTTGTGTGAGTCAATAGTAAAAACACATCTGTATATAGTGATTTGAGAGAAATAACCATTAATTTATTCGTGGACCAAGAGGTACATCCCATTTAACTTGCTACTTTATGGTTAACTAGGGTAGCCAAATGTACGCAAGCATGTTGACCAGTTGCAAGAATTCTTAAATTAGTGATCTCTATTTCATCAAGTATTTCGTCATCTTAACCTCTTTTTTTTACAATAGCGACATTTGCACGCGTTATCAAATGCTGTAGGACAGGGGGCAGACTTTTCCAGGGTGCGGGCTACTTCTAATTTTTTCAAGCTGTTGAGGTCCACCGAATGTTAGTGGGCGCACACAAGGAGAGGGAGGGTGGTCCACTAGTACGGGCCCTCCTCCATAGCCCTTGGTTGTTTACAATACCATGTGTATAGTACGTAAAACTTTCTTGTTATTAATAATTTTATTATTTAATGTTGGATTATTTATTCAGTAATTTATTTTTTACTGTTTTTTGCTCCCGACAATCTACAAAATTAAAAAAAAAATTGTTTGGCTGCGTATTGGGGTGTATGATACGAGAATGGTAGACTTTCGACCCTTAACCTCCCCCTCCACCGTCGGGGAAAAATTCTTTTGTGCGTCAATGCCCAGAGTCGTAGGTGTGGTGAGGTAGAAAAAAAAAGGTCTACAATATTTATTATAAATTAATAATAAATACGGAATTTGTACTTACCTACAAAGCTAAAGTAAAAAAAAAACTAACACTTTTAAGTCTACGTTTAAAGCAAAACGCAAGATACACACAAACATAACAATAACAGCCATACATACAATAATATCAAATGATGCATTTATTGTCGAACAATTCAAAATACATACAAAATAAAACATTTATCTAAAATTAGTTTTTGTTATAGTCATTAGAAGTTTTATAGTCTGTATACTTCAGCCAATCTTGAATATTTCCGTATATAATAACTTCTAATGTTAAAGGCGGTCACCCCAAAATGTCTCTGGGGTCCACCTATCAATCACGATCGACGTAGTGTCCACCCCGGATGTAGAACCTCTGTAAGTTGACCTCACAAGGAACTAATATATATTAACACAGAGGGGGTGTTTATTAACGTCACCTTCTAAAGCTGCATTCACACCAAGATTGTCCGCATCGAGCATTGAGCGTCTAGCCAATCAGAGTCTTCATCTCGGGCGAGATGAAATCTGCTTGGCTCGACGCTGACAGCCTTGGTGTGAAGGCAGCTTTAAGCAACGTGAGGTTTGGGGCAGTGAGGGGGTGAATACCAACGTCGCACTGCTAAGCTACTCGAGGATTTTTGGCGACGGACCTCGTCATTTTGAACCATGGTCAAGTGACGAGGACGACATCCGAGCCTAACTACCACATCACACTAACGGGAGGACGTTTGAGCTCTCGACAGATTTATTTAACGTGCATCGTACCCCTGCTCGGCGGGTCCTTAGCGATACTGGGCTAAAACTCGTTAAACGACGACCACGATCCGATGTCATGACCACTAGGCTACCGTGATCCCGAGGTTTTGGGTGGGATGGACCTCATAATTTTGAACCGCGTTCAAGTGACGAGGACGACATCCGACCTCGAACCCCATTCTCGGCTCACTCCTAGGAGAGTCCACACCCTTGGCGCGAATTACTTTGGTTAGCGATAATTGTGCCATCTTGGTAACCCTACTTCTTTTAAACACTGCATGTGATAACCCTAACTATTTCTAGCATTTTCGTATATTGTAGGTGCGCATTTCGAGTTTCTTTTTGTTGTTGGGCTCCGGGATGGCTGCGTGTGTGAGAGATATACTTTAGAATTTTTTACTTCATTGAATGCAAAAGGTGAGAAAGAATTGATTGAATGATGTATGAAGGAAGGATTGATTGCTTCAAGTTAAGAATGTCCTAAATGTAATGATTGGCATGATGTAACATGGTCGGCAATAAAACGCTTTCTTCGAAATTGTACGAGCCACGCCGAATGTATGTTTGACCATTACCTCGCAGAATAAATATGGCAGGCGCTCACACGATCATTCGCTTAGCGATGAGACCTTTAAAGCTTTTTAAAATCTGTTGTTACGCTGTTCCCTCCAATCGGAAAAGATCAGCAGTAAGAAAGTAAGTGCTGTTTTTATATTTTTTATCTTAAATGTTTAATTTTTGTATGTTTACATATATTTTCATTACGCATCCACCTTTTCCCGCTATATTCCTTTGCCGCCATTGTCGGCTTCGCTTGGCGCCATCTTGTTCTGGCTTGGCGCTTTTTTCGGTTTGTCGCCAAGGGTGTGGGCTCTCCTAGGATTTTACCCCATTCTCCTAGATTCCCTACCACACAAACGTGAGGACTTTAAGACACGATAGATTAAACGCATCAGCCGCTCTACACGGTGGGTATTCAGTCGCATCGGGGCTTGTAACCATGATAGGTCACAATCGTCATGCTTAACAGAGATATGTAACGTGTTTCTTGAATTAGTAAAACAAAAGTTTTCATAAGAATCCAATTACTACTTTGTGTGTGTATTTTCTTCGCTAAATTCATTAAAAACCTGATTTTTGTATTTCACAGGGAAAAAGGAAATTTAATAAAAATTTATATTTAATTATTGCAATGCTGTTTTAAAATCGTAATCTATTGGTGAGTTATTTATTAAGAAACAGCAAAAAGTCATAAAAAAAACCACTTAAATTTTCTATATTTTTTCAAATTTTCGAAATTTCTTCTATGCTTTTATTTTAATTAGTAAACCGGAAATGGAGTTTACAAAACCGGAAGTAAATCCTATACAAAATATTTAAGATATTGAATTGAAATTTTCAGAACATGTTTTATTTAGCTCTATATGTGTTATGAAGCAAAATCTAATCTGTGTATATATTTAAGTATTTTATTGCATTTTTTGTGAGAAAATAACATTAGTTCTAAATTAGTTCTTAAAAAATTTCTTGCATAAAAGTTGACATATTTCAAAAACTTTCAAAAGTATTAAAAATGATCTAGCTCTAAACACAGATAAGGATTGTTATGAATGTATTATACAAATATTATTCGAACATATTTATTAGAATTTTCAATACAAGGTTTGCCGTAACTGCAATTTTTCACTAAAATTGCACTCAAAATTCCCAATGTATCCAAAATTATTTTTAATTTTGCGGAAATTGTACTTGAATTCCTAGTTTTATGCCCCATTTTAAAAGAAAAAGTGTTTAGATAGTTGAAAATTTATATTTAATAAAAGTGCTCCGGAGGTAGTCCCACATCTTAAGACATTTCCAAATGGAGTTGCACAGTTGAAACAAGAAAAAAACATCTAATTAGAAACCTCATTTTACCATTCGAAAAGTAATGACTTTCGTCAATCGTAATTTTTCCATCAAATTTTCCTCGAAATTTCTAAACTCTAAATGTACAAATATACACAAAATTAAAGAAGCATTCAGAAAACACTACCTGACCATGACATCGTCTTCGGTTATCTTTACATCATTGAACAGAAAACAACATCGAACTCTTCATTTTGACGTTATTTTATCATCGAAGCTCTTTGAATAATGAAAGCAATACTAAACACAAAGACATTTCCGAAAAGTGCAAACAGTTTTGAAAAGAACTGTCTTTACATAACTTCTTTCACCATTAGAATAAAAACAAACAAAATGGCGAACTAAAAGAATAATTTTAGATTTTAATTGGCGCGCTTGGGTTGCCAGAATTCTCACCTACTTGTAAAAGTTGCCATAGAAATATACCTTTACGGACAGGTTGCCATTAATACATATATATATATATATAGTCAGGTTTGAAAAGTTTAGCTTCAAAATTAAGTACATAATAAATGAAAATAGAGCGAACTCTTTACCTTCGCTTAAGGATTTGTGGGTAAATCAGCCTATTTAAAGGTGAAGCGAGCACTGAAAGGCTTAGCTTCAGAGAGCAACCTCTTAGCTCTCAGCCAAGCCAAAAAAACTCTTAAAACTCTCCACCCAGATGAAGAACATAAGCCACGCCTCCCGGATTCCATCGCTCGACCAATCACCAACATACCACTCAGCAGAATGGAAAACACCACTTTCGTCAAGCCCAGCATCATAGACTTTCCCGATATGGGATTGAGGACTGTTCTTACAGTCCGGACGCCCAAAGAACAACGCCTATGAAAGGCTTAGCTGGTGACTTCTCGCCGAAATGTTGTCGATAGTTCTACTCGGTTGCGCGCCAAAGGGCCGCCATGTTGGATTTTATGTGAATGAAGCAAAATAAAGACGTTATTATAGAGATGATTCCCTCCTCATTTTATCAGCAGGCCTGGGGCCTGATATATATGTATAGATAGATATATATATCCCAATGAAAAATTGCTAAGCCAGTGAGTATTTATTTACGTCGTAACAGAAAGCTATACGAAGTTAATTGGACCTCGTAATTATGAGGAAAGATCAAATGACGAGGACGACACTTGAGCCGGCATCCCGGCCCTGTTCAAACTACAACACCACATCTATAGAAATACTTTGAGCCTCGACAGATTTAACGTGCATCGGCCCCTCTACACGATGGATCTTAAGGGGCACTAGGACTCAAACTCATGACACGCCGTCCACGATCTTGTGACTATGATTCCTAGACCACCGTGTCCTCTAAGCCAGAAATTATCGTCAGTGGGGACAATATGATATTTGTGCCATTTTTAAATATTGAGTGCCTAATGTTTCTGTACTTTAAACAATTCCTTCAAGTCAAAACCAATCTTTAAAACGTGGAAAACAATAAAATGTTTAAGCGCATAAATACCAAAAGTTGAAAAAATAATTTAAATTTTGAAAAATTAAAGCAGTACTAGAGACGATTGATCAATTCACGGAGGCGAAAATCACACACACAAAACAGCAAATACACACAAATGTAAAATGATTGAATCACTTCGTTATCTTTTTCACAAAAACATGTGTCCGCGGTAGTGAGTGAGTGAATATTAACATCGCACTGTTCAACTACACGAGGGCTTTTGGTGTCATTTTGAGCTATGATCAAGTGACGAGGACGACACCTGAGCTGGCATCCCCTCTCCTAACTACCTACCATACCACACCACACCAAAGGAAGGACGTTTGAGCTCTCGACATATTTAACGTGCATCGCTCCCCTACACGGCGGATCAGAACTCGTGCCAAGCCAGCTACAATCCGATACCTTGACCACTGCGCACCGCGGACTTGTTTCCGCGGTAGCCTAGTGGTCAAGGTAACGGACTCTTAGCCGGCATGTCACAAGTTCGAGCCTAGTACCACTGAAGACCTGTCGGGCAGAGGTGTAAGGTGATGAATGTTAAATATATCGAGGCTCAAACATCCTCCCGTTGATGCGGTGTCGAAGTTAGGAGAGGGGATGAACATCTTAGGTATCGTCCTCGTCACTTGATCATGGTTCAAAATGACGCCGTCCGTCGACAGAAGCCCCGGAGTAGCTGAACAGTGCGACGTTAATATTCACTCACTCATTCACAAAAGCATTTCATTGAGCTTGTACGTTGTATTTTTAAAATGAAAATGTGTAACTATTAAGTGTTCAAGGTCATTAAGATATCTCAGATACGCGTTTTTAAATATATAAATACTGATACTTTTTTAAGCTATAAAATTCCCAGACTGAACATAAAATTTAGTATTCATTTTGTCAGATGAAGTGTTAAGTCTTTCCGTTGGCATGCTGTGGAAGTTAGGAGAAGGGGATGCCATCCCAGGCGTCATCCTTGTCACTTGACCGTGTTCAAAATTACGAGATCCATTGCGAATAGTCCTCGTGTTACTTCGAAATGCGACATAATTAAAACCAAGCAATCAATCGGAGAAATGAAATGTCGAAATTAAACAAACCGTCATCAGTTCACAACTATACCAATATATAATACTTTTAAAAAAAATCTGCATTTTGCTTTTTTCTTAAACTATTTTAATTTTTTAATTATGTTATTCAGCTCTTCTTTTCAAAGATTATAATACTAAAGCCAT
This sequence comes from Trichonephila clavipes, assembly GCA_019973935.1. Lineage (NCBI taxonomy): Eukaryota > Metazoa > Arthropoda > Arachnida > Araneae > Nephilidae > Trichonephila > Trichonephila clavipes. Next base: position 276,697 of record BMAU01002986.1, on the reverse strand, counting down.
TGTGCAGTTTCAAAACACAGGGTAAAAGGCTTACAAACTTGTAAATGCAAGAAAAAAAGAAAAAAAAATGTTTACTCTTTAATTATTTCTGAAAACCTTTATATTCAGAAGCAATTAAACAAACTGAGGTAATAAAAATTTTTCATTCTTATCTTTAATTAATTACTGACGGCTTCATTTGTATGCAAACGGAAAACATACACAAGCATATAATTAGCTTTAATCATACTTCTCCTCCATAAAACCAAAACTCTATACTTAACAACTTAATTAACTAGAAAATCCTTTAATGAGTTGTAAGCTCTTAGGAAAATATATTGGCCCCTTCATTCTTCTATAATTATATATTTATGTAAACAATTCCCAAGAGGATTTTGGATTGATCGATGATCAGTTCTTATACAATTATAAAACACTTGTGCTTCTATACATAGATGTGTGCATCTAGTACAGTAGAACCTATTTTTGTGGGATTTTATTTTTGTACGATTTTTGTTATGCGGTATATGAACTTCAACGGTTTTGACACCATTGTATAATGATTTCTTTAAATGTTTGTTTTATTTCTAATGAAAGATTATGAACAGTTATTAATAGAGTTCATCAATCTTACCAGTACACACCGAAAGCGGGTATCTCTTAGTGTGGCGCCATATAGGCGAATACCAATCGCCGCAGGTAATTTTGACGCCCAGTTTCTCCCCTAGAGGGAGGCACCTGAGCTCTGACGATGCGAACCTGTACTGAGATTTAATTTTGCCTAGAAAAACCCCTAGGTATCTTTTACATGCCGTATAATCATACAACATGGTCGCTGTCGATTTTCTGCATCATGAAAATCTATCGACTTGGGCCGGGGTCGAACCCGCAACCTTGGGTACAGAAGGCCACCGACATACCAACCACGCCACCCAGCCGACTTTTCTTTCAATGTGCATATATACACTTCAAGACACGCTGTTCACTTTGTTTATAAAAAGTATCTCGACACAATACAAATTCAACTGCTTTCCCTCAACGCACCAGCTGCTCGTACTTGATTGAAGACGAGACTTTCAATGACAGTGACATTATCTATAATTTGATAGATTATGAAGACGGACAAGAATAACCGGATTCTTTGAAAACAAAATATATGCATGAGTCCAGCTTTCCAGCAAATCGGAAAAGCATTTTCGTAACACAGACACCAATTTCGAAAGGAGTTTGAAATTCTAAAAAGAGCTTCGACCACGCATATCTGGCTATAGTGACATTCACAAGCAACTGACCAAACGACCGACGTCGCAAAAACGTATCGTTTACTTTATGGTGCCAAAAAATAAATCAATTTAAATTGTATCTTCAAGAGAGAAAGCGATTTCGCGAACTAATTCATCGTAGGAAAATGCGCGCTTTGGATTACGATAAGTAGCATGGAATTATGTACGTGCATTTTGAAAATTTCTCCAGGTATACAATGAGAAATTGAATGTTTTTAAAATGTTTCCATGTGGAATTTAATTATTTATTTTGTTTGGAAGTACTTTCTCATATATATATTTGGTAAATAATTGACATATTTTTTAAGTGCGACTTTGTTTATGCAATCTCTCTCCACAGCATAAAAAAAATTGTAGTATGTCGACCAAGTCGATAGTTATATGTAGTACTTATGTAATTTTCGCATATTTTTTTTGTGTGGTTTCTTTTAACGCGGTCCCTATCTACCGCATAAAAGCAGGTTTTTGTGTATTTAAGACACATTAAGAAAGCGTAAATAATAAGAAAGTAGTAGACAGTAGCGCACACAGAAATTTTTCAAGGGGGGGCGGGGGTCCGGGGTCGAAAGTTCACCATTCTTGTATCATACTCCTTTTGATTTTGTCGATTTTCGGGAACAAAACACAGTAAAAAACCAATTATTGAATAAATAATTAGCATTAATTAATAAAATTAATCATTAATAACAAATACTTAATTAAATTTTGCGTGCTATAAACTTAGAATTATAATCAACCGGAAAAAAATCAAGGGCTTTGGACCCCCAGGACCTCCCCTTATGTGCGCCACTGGTAGTTGTTATATATAAATACTTTTTCTTTAAATATCTAAGACCTGATTTCCATAAAAAAATATTTTATGTCATGATTTACTTCTTTTAAAACAATTAATTTAGATAATTAATTAAGATCGATTTTATTTCTCCTCTAAAACTGAAATTTTTTCTGCTGGAATCAAGGATGTCTAGGGCATAATTTCAATATTTTTTGTAAGGGCCTTCAGAATCAAATATTTTTCTTAAAGCCTAAGGTTGAGGTCCGGAGACTGCAGTACTTTTGATAAATGATGGGAGTCTCTGAAGACTTCTGTCTCTATATATTATTAAAAACAATTAAATCTGCTAAAAAAGACTTAATTGGAGAAGAGCAGTCTTAATTGCAACCACTATAAGTGTAGGGGAGACGGGTGATTTTGTCCCAGGTGCACACGCATTTTGATATAAATGGCTCTTTTATATCTAAATTATTTTGTCTCCCTGATGACGTAGCTCATGGCCACGGAAACCGAATAGTCATAGTCATGAATTCGTGATCGGCGTTATAGAGTCGCGGGTTTGAAACCAAATTCCACAAAAGACCCGCCGCTTAGAGAGGCGATCCAAGTTAAATCAGTCGTGACTCACGGTCCTCCCATTGTCGTGGTATGGATATTCAGAAATGGGGTACCTGCTCTGGTGTCATCCTGGTCATTTGACCATGATTCGAAATTACGAGTACGTCGCCAACAGCCCTCGATTTTAAATCAACTGCTTTTTAGTTCAAACCCACCCTTTTTTTATTTAAAATACTCTTTTTGTATTGAAACAAGTAATATAAAAAAATGAATTCAATTCTTACTTAGGTCAACAAAGAAAATTTTTATTTTAGTTACTTTTTATTAAATAATTACAATTAATATAAATAGATTTATCCATATGACAGAATCCCACTATTACACTGCTGGACAATTGCTAAGGATGGATCACAAATTGCTATGTAGCATAACATTAAGTGAGACATGAGGCCTAGTAGGATAAAATATAGTTGCCACACTGTTCAGACATTAGAATAAAGAATATTTATTGTTCTGGAAAGTATAAAAGCTGTGAAACATCTGAAAGAAAAAAAATGTTCATTTGATCTGCGTACGGAGAAATGGAACAATGCATCTAAAAGTCAGCAGGCACCTTAAAGAAAGGTATCAGTACGGGATATGTCCACCGTGGAGTGGGATGCAACATTCCACACGTCGTACCATACCTTGCACAACATTATCCAGCAGTTGTTGAGGCATTTTATCCCATTCCTCTGTGAGTGCACGGATGAGGGTGTTCTTGTTTGTCGGAGGATAGTTTCGACCAGCAACTTGCCTCCCCAAAGCATCCCACACATTTTCAATGGGGTTTAGATCTGGAGAACGCGCTGGCCATACGAGACGTTGAATACCCTTGCTGTCTAGACAATCCTGAACCACGAGTGTTCGATGACATGTTGCGTTGTCGTCCATAAAAACAAATTTATCACCGACAGCACCACGGAAAAGACGAACATGAGGAAGTAGAACTTCATCCATGTATCGTTGGCCCGTCATAGTCCCATTCGCAACCACATGTAGGCGCGTGCGGCCATTGATCATGATGCCGGCCCACACCATGATACTGCATGTCGGATATCGGTCCTTTTCCTGGATATTTTCTGGACGATAAGCAGTACCACTCTCGCGCCAGATCAGTTGGCGTCTACAATCCGATGACAGACTGAACCTACTCTCATCTGAGAATAGTACGCATGCCCAGTCCTGTTCAGTCCAATTGTGATGCTCACGACACCATTGCAAACGGGCAGTACGGTGCTGTCTGGTCAATGGGACACACACAACAGGTCTGCGTGCGTATAGTCCTCCTCCCCTCAAACGTCTGGCAACAGTTTTTCGGGAGATCTGCTTTCCTGAGGCAGCAAGAAACTGATTTGCCACCTGCTGAGCTGTGGTGCGCCTGTTCCTTTTTGATTATAGGACGATATATCTGTCTTCTGCAGGCGTCGTACTTCTAACACGATCTCCCCCGTGCCGTCTACTACACATTCCAGTAGTTTTAAATGACTTCCACAGCCGTGAAACAACGCTGTGAGCAATGTCGAACTCCCTGGCAACATCTGTTATTTTTCGCCCTTCTTCGATCTTTCCAATAATTCGGCCACGCATAAAATAATCTATGTGATGTCGGGAAGACATGCCAAAAATTTTAAGTTCGTCTATTAAATCTTTCCTGTAAAACTTTGACTTGAAACAACAACTGTCCACACGCGTCAAAACCTTTAAAGCTCTTATGAACGCTATCACGTGATGAACAGACGTGGGAAAAAAATTGCATACTCATACTTCTTACTAACATCCCGCACTTATTCTAATTTTCCACATTTTGCTTCCTTTCATTTTGTGGTTGCTATGGATGATAGTGTTATCCGTCCTTAGCAATCGTCCAGCAGTGTATTCCAATTATGATCTTAAGGCTGTGTCGAGAAAGAGACGAGGCCCGGGTCCATTTGGTCAATGCTTTTAGACGTCCTTGGTCGTGGCTGGTGCTATTTCTGTCGATTCATATGTTTGAATCCTAGGGCCATTACTTATCTATCCCGTGGAGAGGCTGATGCACGTAACTCTGTCGAGGTGTAAAGTTCTCACGTTGGTTCGTTCTAAAAGTTTGAGAATGAGGTCCGTTGCCAATAACCTTCGTATAATGTAATAAACTGTTCACGTATGCATTTGAAGACGTGTGGAAACATGTGCGTCACGTAGGTGAGGTGCTTAATATGTCGATAAGGAAGTCTGTATCTTATAATAGTGGTCGTGATTGCCGAGAAGTCATGGCCGGTGTTGTTGAGTCATGAGTGAAAGTTCTGGCCATGCTGAATACCCGCCGTGTAGAGAGACTAAATGCATGAAAAATATTCAGAGGTTCTTAGTTCTCACATTAGTATGGCGTTGAAGTTTGGTAAATGGAGAATCAGTGCAGATTTTGTCCTCGTCATTTAAATGTAGCTCAAAATTCACCCTCAACAAACAAATAGCAGCTTTGAAGTTTCCTTTTAATAAAATATCAAATTAACGTAATAGAAGTATGTTCAAAATCTCTTGCGAGTAACTGATGATGTATCACGTCAGTGTGAGATTCTCTCGTTCGCACTCCGGTTTTAAAGCGCATGCGCACGAAGACTGAAAATATTAAGTGTTTCTTAAAGTCTCTCTGTGAAGAAACGTCAAGGCTTTTGGTAGTGGACCTCTTAATTTTGAGCCACAGTCCAGTGACGAGGAAATCTGAGCTGGCAACCCACATTCCTAACTTCCATATCACGCTAATGGGAGGATTTTGAGCCCCTACATATTTAGTGTGCTACTCAACCTCTCTGCGTGGCAGATCTTCAGAGTCATCGGGATTTGAACTCGCGACTGGACAATGCCAGCCACGAGTCAGTGACCATGACCACTAGGATACCGCAGTCAGTTACCGAAGACATAGGAAGAAAAAACTTAGAACAGCGATACTCAACATGTGCCCCCCTCCAGACCTTCCTGAGTGGCCCGGTTATGTCCCATTTCACTAACAAATTCAATTATTTTAGATTGATTGATTGAATATTAACGTCACATTGTTCAGCTGCACGAGGGCGCTTTTGGTGACGGACCACGTAATTTTGAACCATGGTCAAGTGACGTGGACGACACCTGAGCTGACTACCCCACCACACCAACGGGAGGACGTTTCAGCTCTCGACAGATTTAACGTGCATCGCTGCAATACACGGCGGGTCTTTAGTGGTACTGGGCTCGAACTCGTGACAAGGCAAGCCACGATTTCATACCTATACCACTCGGCTACCGTGGCTTCATACCTATACCACTCGGCTACCGTGGCCACTCAATTATTTTAGAACAATGTATTAAAAATTTAGCGATAAATTCTATCAATAAAGCAATCACATATATCGATTTTGCTATCGAAGTGGTGCTGGTAGGAATTGCGTGATAACTTTTTTGTTGTTGTTGTGACTAATGCCACCTGCCTGACGAAGTCAGATCGATGCCCGCGAAAATCATCGCAGCTAAGGGTTAGAATTTTTACGCCAGTCGTTATCCTTAGCTTTGAGCACCCTGCAGGTGACAGTATGATTTTTCTTGGTTTCACACCAATTTAGAGGGAGAAAACCCTGGGGCCGCCCACCTCTCTCCCCTTCCACCAACCACATGAGAGGACTTAAGGCTCGACGGCTATTTAGAGTACCCCCATGCCGCAAAGGCACTATACATTTACAAACATCCATGTCTTCTCCAGGATTCGAACCCAGTCCCTACGGCACCGCAATGAGCATCGCTAACCACTATACCGGTTGGGCGACAATTTTTTTTTTCTTTTGTAATTGTAATGGTTAGTGTAAACAAATAACAGTAGAATAGATTTTATGGATGAAACTAATTTTTAATTAACCCTCAGGCTTTCCAAACAAAAAATATATACAGAGTATTTGTCATTTCAAGACGATTGGGGGGGATCTTGACTCTCGTAAAACAAAATCAAACATGGGGATCAACAACTTGTTTAATTTGTCAGGAAAATGCTACATTTAAAAAATCTAATTTTGTTCGTCACTGTATCACTTATAGTACAGATCTTTCTATGCCTCCTTTTTTTTCACCTATAAAATATTTGGGGGTGGGGGACTTCGATCATTGATGAAAGGAAATCGAAATTACCCCCAAACAGGGTAAAAAAAATACATTAAACCCTTTTTTTTCTGTGAGTTGTTTCATGGAGTTTAATATAGTTTTAAAATAAAATCCATAACTCTTAATATGTGGATCATTTTCTGCATTTTAAATGTCTTTAATCTTATAGCGTCCATCCCCCCCCCCTTAATCCTCACGTTGCGGCCCACGTGAAACAGTTGTCGTATGTATGGCGCCTCGGCTGGTAAAAAGGTTGAGTACCGCTGCCTTACAAGGTAAGATACCTTTGAACGTTCAAGAGAAAAAGCTTTTACACATTACTAACATTAAATCCTAATTCAAAATGTAAATTTCTAATTCAGTTTCAATGTATAGATATAATTAACCCTTTATCGACCGCATTATGATTTACTGTAGTTTTTTTCATGGAATATTTTTTGTGTCACTACATTGAAAATTAAGGGATATACATAAACAAAATACTCAACTTTGGGAAATTTAATCCATTACAGCTAATTAATTAATTAAAGTTATTCAACTCTAAAATTAATTATATACAATGTTCACTTAAAACAAATAGTCAAATCGTTTTCTAAGGTCTTCATTAACACACAAAAGATATAAGACACTTAAATTTTCACATTAACTATTTTTTCGGGACACAAAAATGATAATCTTCGCAATCCTGTGAAATCGCCTTTAGCTGAAAACGTACTTTCTGCTGTAAAACTATTCGCCTTCCCCGCTAAATACTCCTAAATAGAGCCCGTGCTGCCATATATCTTGGAAAAGTGGATTTAAAAGAATATTCCTGCTAAGCATCGTCAGAATATTCGTAAAAATGGTTATTCTATGTAAGTTTAAAGTGAGTGGTACTTATATAAGTACCGTCGGTAGATAAAGGGTTAAATAAATAATATTTTTAATTTTAACAACACATATATATATAAATATATTATATGCATGGGGAGCATACTTATTCTCATAACTTATGATTACTTTCATTTTATAGGTATGCGATCGAAAAAGTTTCGAGATACCTGCCTCAGATGATTTATTTGTACATTAATTCTTTTGTATCGATCTTGTTATGCCTCAAACAAAAACTCGTAAACCGTATCCTCCGCATCATATCACTTTATATTTATTCTATTGGAACGATTGCACATTGTTTTATCTAGCATAATTAGATAATAAATAACTAAATAGAACCCAATACCCAAAAGCTTGGGAAAAACAATCTTGTGTTGCTTCTAGTCATAGAACTGATTGTATATAAAGAAGTAATCTACGAAATATATGTTGCATGATAGAAAAGAAATTACAAAGAGAGAGAGAGAGTTTCGATTCAAAAATTCTATTATAAAGGAAATATATAGCAGCATTTTTTTTTCAAAAATAGAATCCTACATTTATTTCACGAATGTACTGCGAAGTTAAATTATATAGGTTCGAGATATATATATATAGTGTACTTGTGATGTCGTAGGCGCAAAATATTCATGGTTTAAATATCGTCTGCCTGATGATTTATTAAAATTACTCTTAAAAGCAACGTGAGAGGGAGCTAGTGATGGATCTTGTAAATTTGAGTGCGCAGCCCGCCAACCTAAATGGTACTCCATGCTCCACATTACGCCAGCATCAGGATAGATTCCACGCGCATGACGGCTGTTTCAGTATCAGAATTGACATAACTATCGACTTACCCTACTTTAATCAATAAAGGTCAGATTAGTTTGGTTGATAGAGCTACGGAATCGAAGCAGTTTCAGGATCGATCCTTCCAAAGACCATCGTGTTGTGGAATTGAAAGACACTAAACATTTTAGATTAGGAATTTTATATGTGTATCACGAGTGAGTGAGAGTTAAATTAAGATCGCACTATACAGAAACACAAGGACTATTGGAGACGGACTTCACGATGTTGAACCTCCAACAAGTCTCGAGGAGGACACCTGAGCAGGCACCCCCTCTCCTAATTACCACACCACGCCATCGGGAGGACACTGAGCCATGGGCGTTGTGTCGTCCCCACCAGACAGCTGTGAATCGGCTTCTTTTGTGGAAATGATCCCCACACGTGCAGCGACACTTGCACCCTTAAATTATTGCGTGGTCTTGTCTTGGATCACCTCGACAACCTTTGACACCACAAGGAACCCTCCTATTCCGACCACGGACCGGATGCAACCTGAAGATAAAGGGGGCCGTCAACTATGATCCCGAAAGCCTAGAAAAGGTAGAGAGAGAGAACAGAAATGACATGAAAACTTCGCTGAGAACGGACACAAAACTCCTCCCTCACCAATCCCAGAACTTGGACACTTATAATAATCGAATAAGTTTAATAACTTCTGTGAATAATAGCTGTGACGTAAATAAACTAAAAGAGTTTAAATTAATCAGTATCATACTACCTTTATTTCTCTCAAACGTCACAGCGTAGGGCATGGTGTGGAAATTAGGAGCGTGGGTAACAATTTTTTTTTGGTGTCGTCATTATCAATTGACCGTGAGTATATATAAAAGATCAAGAATTCTCGTAAATAAACTCATATTTGTAATCAAGACAGAAATATTTTAAAGTAAATTCTAACAAATTTATAAAACGTTTGAAAGAAAAACATAAATAATCTATGCACACACACAAGTACAGTTGGAATTTTCAGAAAGCAACTATTAAGTATCTTACAATAGTACTGCTCAAATTTCAAAAGCAAACTATCACTTGTTTGAATCTCGAACTCTCCTTATGTAGAGAATATCACATTTTTTTTTAATTCCCCATATTTCTATACCTCAAGATTTAGGACAGCAGCAAGAACTCAGCAATCTTAACCCAGAGATTTATGTTTCAGTGGAACATTCACGAAAACTCATAAGAAACATTTTGGTCAAAACAAGCCAAATTCGATGCTTGAATGAGTGAGTTTGGGGCATGGATATAGCGAGATTGTTTATTTTCATTCAGTTAATGTTCAAATGAAGATGTATTTCCGCTTGTGCCAAATTTATTGATCCTGACTACATCTAAACGACTAGTATGACGTGATTGATTGATTGAATATTAACGTCGCACTGTTCAGCTACACGAGGGCTTTTAACGATGGGCCACGTAATTTTGAACCATGGTCAAGTGACGTGGACGACACCTGAGCTGGCACTCCCTCTCCTAACTACCACATCACACCAACGGGAGGACGTTTCAGCTCTCGACAGATTTAACGTGCATCGCTGCCCTACACGGCGGGTCTTCAGTGGTACTGGACTAGAATGATGTGAAAAGTCGACTTAGTTCCTCTTCCAGTACATACCACGAGAGCAATGAATCAATTAAAAGCTCCTTTGACTTTATTGTTGACATTCCAGAAATGTTTTTAAATCCGGAAAAAGTGGGGGGATCAACCATTTTTCTATTTTTAGACTGAATGGTACTCGAAATCTAAAGCAGCAATAAAGAGCTGAATTAAATACATAGAATTAAACTACAAAAATGACAGAAAAGGAGCGAAAAATTAATTTTAAAAAAATTTATGCAGTAAAAAATTATTAATAACTAAATACAACTTGTGAAGCAGTTGTTCTCTATTACTAAGTTCTTTTGTATATCGTACACTTCAGAATGCTTGTTTATGCTCGACATAATGGTTACTATATTTAGCTGAATGTAACCCCCTCATCATTTTGATATACAGTCAAACGAGGGCGGTCGACATCTGAGTAGGTATCCCGTTTTCACCTAATACACAACCTAGAGGTCTGAACTACGATATATATCAGATATGTCAATATTCGAGATGTGAATATATTGCCTTTAGATTTCATAAAATTTCTATCGTTTTTAAAATGGTTATATTATCAAAGAAAGAAATTTTTAAAGTTTAATTTTTATTGAAATGTTGAAAGCTCTAGTATTTGGTTGAGCAAAGGAACCGACTTTGTGAATCAGATGTAAAACTAAAATTCTGTTTCGTAAGAGAATTCGGTATTTCATATACGAAAACAATTATATTACTATAATTCCAAAACAAACCTATTTTTTTAAATTAAATAAAGAATATGGATAGTATATATGTATATTTGAATGATGTTTATAAAACAAATATTCGTGTTAATATGACTAGAAAATATTATCGAGTTTTTCTTCCCTTCAAGAAATTTTTAATATATTCTAAAAAGCTAAAAGCAAAAAAAAAGTATCCCACAAACTGATGTTTTTCATCCATTATGTGGGGCAAACGAGCAAAACAATACGAGAAAAAGATATTATATGGGGGAAAACAACTACTCTCTCTCTTGAACTCAAAAAAGACAAAAAAATATTTTAAAAATCTTCAAAAATATTCCATTTATATCAATCTTTTTGCAACATTACGAAAAATGGTTGCTCGAAAACCAAACAGTGATAACTAAAGAGATGTATCATTGTACTTTCTCTAGAATATTCCATTCCAGCGCATTACCTTTTACACAGCCATTACATGATCATGTGTTCTTTTTTCTAGCAAACGATAATTCTTAATAACGAAATCTTGCGAGATGCAACAAGGAGAGGGGGCGGGAGCAGTCAAAACCGCTTACTTTCCCCCACCTTCCGTTTGTCACTCGAATTCGCGCTCTTTTTATTCATTCTTCGTTCTGAAAATGGAATGCACAAAGGAAATAACATATTTTTACAGGGTCGTTTGGTAGAAAAGACATTCGAGAGTGAAAAGAAGTAAAAATTATCTTCTCTTCTGGGTCGAAATGTGTTGTTTTCAATTGCATACAGGTAGGGAAAAAATCAAAGCAAGTACCGGAACTTTTAGGAATACATTTGGTCACAAAATGAAATGAATTCGTTGTTTTTTGTCCCTGATATTTTTTAATCTCTTTGTTAAATGTTTAATATGACAAAAAAAAAAGATTTTGTTTTTGAAATTCAAGAGAAATTTCTTCATTATAATTTTTTCGGAGAACAACCGAGAAGAAAGTCATATAACCTTACCAAAAAATTTATAAGGAATTCTCAGAAAGAAAATCTTTTAAAATGCATAATATGAAAAGAAAAGGGGGGATTTAATACAAAACCTATGTTGCAAAGTATGCCTTTTGGCTTAGTTAAAGAAGAGAAAAAAAAGAAATCAACCCCCAGACAAAAAAAATCTTTAACTTTGTTCATGAATATTCTGAATGCATACATGCGTACATTACTTGTATCGAAAAAATTATAAATAATAATCCTTTTATGTTATATATAAAAATTATAATGATATCTTAACTCAGGCACGGGACAGCCCATAAGGGCCAAGGTTTACCGTGCCCAACTCAGTATACGTGACCTTGGGCCTTGAGGTGTATGAACAGATGTCCCGATCAGGTGATCAGTCTGACACGAAAACCATTATTGTTAGGTTCCCAAGCAAGCTTGATACTCATTTATCGACCCACTGAAGGGATGAGTCAACCTTGCCAAGCCCAGGGTTTGAACCTTGGACCTGCGGTGTGGAAGAACGATGCACTAACCATTCAGCTACTGGGCTTCATAATGATATCAATGTAACAAAAAAATAATTATATAATGAAAATCATTAATTTATGTAATGTATATTTGAAACTTTAGAGATTTCTATAATTTTTCATAAAAGAATAAAAAAACAATAAGGAAAAGTATTTGAATATATACATTAATAAAACAATGCACCTTCCATAATGTTTACCTTTTTGTATTTAATATATTGTAATCTTTTTGTATTTAATACATTTTGTATTTAATAATTTTGTATATTTTGTGCTTTGCTCGCGATCTTTTTAAAATATTTATCATAAAAAAAATTTCATTAATTAAATTCGTAAATAATTTTTTATAAAGATTTTTTTCGAATGAATATTTTTTTCTTTTATATGAGAAAATTATATTCGTGATGAAATGCTTTAGAGTTCCGTTCAACATTGAAATTAAACCTGACTTGGGTGAGACAACTGTTGATCATATAACTTCGATATTTTTATAATCATGATTCTCAAAATGGTAAATTAGAACAAATATTTTCCTTCAATATGTTTTTATGTCGCGAAGTAGAATGGGTCACTCACACACACACAATCACCTTTACAAATACTTCAGGGAAACAATTTTTTCTATCGTCTTTTTGACAATCATTTCTATTTTTTTCTCTTATGCATTTAGTTATACGAAAGAAAAAAAATGAATAAGTGTAATTTCTATTATAAATAATCAAATGTAGCATTCTGTTATATTCTATTTGACATTGATTAAATATTGATTGATTAATAATCGAATATTTATTGGCATTTTCAAGAAATACGCAGATTCAGTGTAAGCTGAGACAGTCACGAATTTGTTGACATCACCAGTTCTAGATGCGAATTTCTATTAAAAAAAAAAGAATGAAATAATAGAAATTGTTGTAAATTATATTCAAAGCTCTAATCTCATCCTAATCAACTAAAATTGATTCGAACTGACAAGACTCATTGCCATTAAATCATTTCAAAAAGCTAAAGCGATATTATTGGGGGAAAAAATAATAACAAAATCTAATATTACAGTATGTTCTTGAATTGGAAAAAAATTTTGTCTGCAAAATATTCTAAATTTTACTAATATTTAAGATATATTTTTTATAAAGATATCGTAAATATTTGTAACGTTACCATTCACTGTCATTTAAAAAAAGACGATGCAATTTAACACTAGATTGCCCAAAGAAGTCATTTTGACTGCTTTTTAATTCCAATTAGAAAAGCAATTACATATATAATGCTAAATTTCTTCGAATTTTTTAGAATATATATTTTTTTCCAAATGAAGTAAACTTTTTTTATTGTCAATATTTACTAATAACTTGTTATATGACAGTAAATAATATAAAAATGGTAAAAGTTAATTTTTTAAACAAATTTCTTTACACATTAAGCATTCTTTCACAATGCAGTCATTTTGACTGTTTTGGGGCAATATATAGCTATATACTAAGTTTCAGTTTTTCTAGTGTTAATAAATTAGATTACTTTTTTTTGGTAAACATTTCTAATGGCAAAAGTAGAGCGACAAAAAAAATATGACTACCTTAAACCAGTTGTTTGCCAATTAACACTGCAAAATATCAGCATTTTAAAAGCTGAAAAAAGTAACAAATTCAAGAATAAATCATAACATTTCGAAAAACTTCCTCCTAAGTATTTTGATTTTTCAGTGCAGCATTCTAAAATATTTTACAAAATGTTATTGAGTTTTATGAATTATACGGAATAGCACTTTTCTATGGAATTTTTAAAGTAACAGTAAATTAATACTTGTGTGGAAAATACAATAACAAATTAATACTTACGAAAAAAAAGTTTAATTTTTAAAATGACAACGATTCCGTTAATTTTATACGTATTGCAAATTGTCGAGGGGGAAAAAATTTGTTTGTTTTGTTAGTTTTATTTGTTGATATTTATCATATTTTATTTTGCTCACAAAAGAGGTATTTTTTCCTTCATCTTTAAATCATAAAAAAAAATTATATAATTTTTTTTAAAAGTAACGTTTCGTTATATATTCTTGTTTTTGAGCTTCTTTTTTTTTTTTGTTTATTCAGAGTAATAAAAAAAATTGTGAATTCCGAAATAAGTGAAAAATAACTATTCTGATTAATAATATTTAAATAAAATTTTTAAAAAAAGAGAAAAACACGAAACGCATACCTTGCGATAATGCATTATTCCAGCTAATTTGAGACACTCATTCTTTGTTCTCGTGTTTAATGATATGTCCCCGAATAAAAGTACAAGCTCTTACTTTTCTCTATCCTCTTGAAAAAAAGCTTTAATTTAAGTAACGGAAACTTGATCTCAGGGAGGGGGAAATACAATCCCCAGAATTTTAAAAGAAAAAAAAAGGGAAAAATCCACTGGGGTGCTTTTTTTCCCTTTTAGTTCGGATCCGATTTCAAAAAGATAATACACCCCCACTGTTAATAGAAACGGGAAGGATTAGGCAGAAGTTTTTTTTTTTTCCTCTCCTTTAAATGCATCATCTTTAAACATTGGGGAGGGGTATCTACAGTTCGAAGTAGAAAAGTTGCTGCAACAGTTCAATTTTTTTTTCGGTTGAATCGATAAAGCGTGAAATGGATCCGTCGATAGACTTTTTGTAAATGTGCGAATTAGGAATTTATTTAATTATGAATACATTAAAATGAAAATTAAAGTTTTATTGTTCCTTTCTGGACTGGATTTATGTCTCTTATTTCTCTTTTATTTAAAAAAAATTATGCGTGTAATCTAAAAAGAAAAAATGGTGCGTGGAACGCCACGCGATAGAAGTGAAACTTCTTTGGCGACGTTGGAACATTGATTATTTACCCTAATATTCCAAATTGACCGAGCACATGTCTCAATCGCCTAATTTGCGTGAAGGGTATTCGTGGCGAAATGAGTCTTTCTGATACCAAATCCAAAGTAGAAAGATGTTCTGGAATTTCTGGGTATACAATACCATTATATTTTGATAAATTTCGTATACTTTTCCTATTTAAACTTTGTCGGCAATTGTAGCAAGCTTTAATGTGTCTTCTAAATTAATTCCCGGTAAAATACTTTATAAAATATTTTTTCCATTTTAACCAATAATCGTGGCGTGCTTTTTTACTCCCTGCTCTTTGCGTCAGAACAGATGTAGAAATGATTGAATAAAGATCGTCCCTTTTTCTAACTCATATGACATATATATATGACATATATATATATATATATATGACATATATATATATATATGACATATATATATATATATGACATATATATATATGACATATTGACATATAATATATATATATGACATATAATATATATATATATGACATATAATATATATATATGACATATAATATATATATATACAGAGTGTTTTTTCCAGGTATAGAAGTTTAAGTTAGCATTACTTTACAAGATGGCGACCGATTTAACAGCTGTCAAGTGATTTATTCTCAGTTTGGTTTGGCAATTCATCATGAATAGACTCACGCCTGAACAACGCTTTCAAATTGTGCAATTTTATTTCGAAAATAATGGTCGCGATTTTCATAAGCGAATTTTGTTTAGCGATGAAGCGCACTTCTGGTTGAATGGCTACGTCAACAAACAAAACTGCCGCATTTGGAGTGAAGCTAATCCACAAGTGTATGTCGAAACACCGTTACATCCAGAAAAACTGACTGTTTGGTGCGCTTTATGGGCTGGTGGAATCCTTCTTCAAAAATGATGCAGGCCACAACGTTACAGTCAATGGTGATCGGTATAGAGCCATGATTACTAATTTTTTCATTCCTGAATTGAACAATCATGATGACCAGGAGCTGTGGTTCCAACAAGACGGTGCAACATGTCACACAGCTCGTACCACAATCGATTTATTGAAAGACACGTTTGGTGACCGCCTAATTTCACGTTTTGGACCTGTGAATTGGCCTCCAAGATCTTGTGATTTAACACCGCTAGACTATTTTTTGTGGGGCTATGTAAAGTCATTGGTCTATGCGGATAAGCCACAAACGCTTGACCATTTGGAAGACAACATTCGCCGTATTATTGCCGATATACGGCCACAAATGTTGGAAAAAGTCATCGAAAATTGGACGTCCTGATTGGACTACATTCGAGCCAGCCGTGGCAGTCCTATGCCAGAAATCATATTTAAAATGTAATACCACAAGATTATCTTTCGAATAAAAAAAATTCATGTCAATCGAATAATATATCGTTGTTTTATTGCAATTTAAAGTTCTATACCTCTAAAAAAACACCCTTTAGATGCACAATATTCTATATTTTACCGCTTGGTGTGTAGATATAAAGATGTTTTGAAATAACCACACATAAACAGGCAACGTACAGCTGTCCAGGGCTCGATTAGATTGATACCTGCTACTGCTAATGACCAGCCTTGACCTTTATTGATTGTCATTGCGAAAGCTAAGCGAATTGGAGACTGAAATTGCTTGGAACTGAATGGCATTTCTTGGGGGATAATTGGAAATTCGTGGAATGAGAGAGAGAAGACGTTTTCTCCTTTTGGAACTTACAGTTAAAATCGTTGTTTCAACAATAAAACTGATCGAGAATAAATATAATAATAAGAGAAAGGAATAACAATGAAAATACAGTGAAAATTTCTTAACATGAAACTGAAAGAACAGAAACATTTTTTCGTGTTAAAGAATATTGCAAAAAAAACCCTTTTATTAACAAAATTAAGTTTATTATAGTTTATTTTGTAATAGATATGTAAATATGCTTAGATTTCGTAAAAATCGAAGGAACAAAAACATTCGCAATAACTTAAGGAAATTTAATACAGAATTTTCAAATGTTTGAAAAGCAAAACATTTATTGAGTTTTTGGAAAATAATCTGATATTTTTCTTTGTATTGTTTTTTAAGCATCAAATTGTCAAACAAATTGTTTGATATCGTTCATTTTGTTATTCATTTCACCAATGGAATGTACGTCTAAATAACTGCGCATACTTTTCATGCCGTTCCTCATTTCGGATGATGGGGAAACACAGGAGCTGTATGATTCATTTCATTTTCATTGTCGGAATCAGTGTCAATGATATTTTTTGAGCACTGAACAAACTCCACAAAATGTCTTTATCTGCCATAATTGGTGTTGTATACACATTATCATCATCTACTGCAGTTGAATTATTTCGATTATACACAATAGGACAGTACAATCCGGCTGGTGTTGTCCGTATTTTGTTCATTCTCAGGAAGGGAATTTTTCATGTTAAGCGATTTTCGTTTCATGTTAAGAGAAAAAAATGAAAATACATAGTAGTTCGTCGGAACCGTTTTATTATTTCATGTTAACCGATACTTCGACTTGAGCGTTTTCGCGTTAAACGTATTTCACTGTATGTATTAACAGTTTTTAAAAAAAACTGCTTGATGGATAATTTATTCATAGATAAACATGACGTCATATCGCCGGAACTATGAAAAATCCACTGTTTCACAAATTCAAAGCTCACACAAATATTCAAATCTGTAATTACAATTTTCTTAAGGTAAACAAAAACACTCAGTCGCTGTCGAATGATTCACTGCAATGTTGCTTCTCTACATTGTCCTTACTTAGACTGTGAAACCAATCTTCAAGCTCTTTTGGAGTTATCTCTTCAAATAAAGTTACAGTAGGACGTCGTTTATCTGAACTTTTATTATCCGGAGCGTCAAATATCCGGACCAGTTTTTTTTTTTTTGTTTTTTTTTTTTTTTTTTTTGTCAACCACATGTAGTGTAAATGAAAATGCATGGAATAAGCTGTGGCCAGATTTAGAAGGCGAAAAAGGCTTCAATGACGCCCACGGGGAGGAGAAACCGAATTTGTCCAATCAATTCTATGATTTCATGAATGCGATGAAGAAGATGTGTAGAAACTTGGATGGCGTGTGATGCAGAAGTCTGTGGATTTCAAATGCCAAATGATGACGATATTGTGACTTACGTACAAGAAAATCCGATCCTGTCGATGATGAAGACGAGGACAATAACAACGAAAGTAGCAAGGGTCCATCAAATGCTAACGCGTTTTCTGCGTTAAAACAGCTATGGAGTGGTACGAACAACAGAGTGCTTTCCTACTCAACTACTGCTGCTCAAGAGAATCAGACACTTTACAGTGAAAAAGCAAAGGTGTACAATACCACAGCGAAAAATAAGTGATTATTTTCCACAATAAAGGTGAAATTGAGACATTTTGCACCTATTTTGCTTTTCTTTCAAGCACGTTTCACGCATGTGATGAATTTCAATATTCGTATAGTGTTCGGTATCATATACTGCATGGATCACATTCGGTTTTCGGTTATCCGAACCAATCACGTATCCAAACGGTATCCGGTATCTCAGTTGATTCGGATAAACGTATAGCTTTAAGAATATTTAAGAATTTCGTTTTTTCTTGCATGTGTAAAGTTTTTTCAGCTATATATTCTCTGGAGTTTTCGCTAACATTAACCAAAAACAACTTCGCTTGTAATATTAATTACATTTTCCCTCTTCCCGGTGGCGTACTTGGCATCAGTCAGGCTTTAGGCCCCTAGAGTCCTGGCGTCACCCTGCGATGCTGGGGTTGCGGGGGTGTACGTTACGCCTCTACTCCTTCCCCTTAAATGCAAGATCTTTTTCAATTATTGAAGGGAACGTAGTTGAACCATTTTACATTAACCATCTTCAGCACTTTTTACTCCATCCCATCCAAGAAATAGCAAATTGATCCTCAGTTTGTTTTCATTACTCATTTTGAGCTCTTAATCATCATCGGGGCTCTTTTCAGAATAAAGTTGTTATTAAAATATCGTTTGGCGGATTAATTTAAAAGCTTCCTTTTTAATCGTTCGGTAATTGCATTACAATCGTTTAAACAAGTTGTTTGCTTTTATTTTTTAACTCACAAGGGGAGGGCACGACTAAGGAAATTCATTTGGGATTGAGACTTGGTGTAATAGTAGTACTCCTTTTGGGTGTTCACCCCTCAATGTAATTCCGCCTAATGGCCAGTCAATTCGCAGAAATCAGCCTTCGAAATTCATGCTTAGCTTTTATATAATTAAATTTCCGCAACGAGTTCGTAGTTTGATTGGTAAATCGTCTGCTTACTATGCGCAAGATCAGGGTTCGATTCCACGCGATCAACCTTTTTTCTTCAATTCATTTAATTATTTTTTTAAATTAAATAAATTTATTTATGAAAGTTTTTTTTAAATATTAAATGATATTTTTTGTGATTATTTTGTATTTTATAAAGTAAAAGAAAATTAAAAATATATAACTAAAATTATTTATTGGTAAAATTATTTAAAATTATTATTAATTAAAATTATTTAAAATTATTAATAATTAAAAATATTTAAAATTATTAATAATTAAAAGTATTTAAAATTATTAATAATTAAAAATATTTAAAATTATTATTAATTAAAAATATTTAAAATTATTATTAATTAAAAATATTTACAATAATTATTAAATAAAAATATTTTAAATAATTATTAAGGAAAATTATTAATAACTAAAAAATTAGTAAATTAATTATTATCTAGTAAAATTAACTAATTAATTACTATTTATTATAATTAATTAATTACTATTTATTATAATTAATTGATTAATTACTATTTATTTCGATTAATTAATTAATTAATTAATATGTGTTATATTTAATTAATTAATTACTATTTATTATATTTAATTAATTATTTACTATTTATCATATTTAATTAATTATTTACTATTTATCATATTTAATTATTTACTATTTATTATATTTAATTATTTACTATTTATTATATTTAATTATTTACTATTTCTTATATTTAATTAATTATTTACTATTTATTATATTTAATCAATTATTTACTAATTATATTTAATTAATTATTATTAAGCATTAGTATTAATAAGAAATATTAATTTATTATTAATTTATTATTAAAATTATTGTTTATTATTGAAATTATTATTAATTTATTATAGGAATTATTTAAATAAATTTATTAAAATTATTTATGTAAACTTTTTGAAATTAAATAAATTTATTTGAAAAGGACTTATTAAATATTTTATAAAATTATGAAATAAGTAAATTAGTAATATACAAAAAAGACATATTTTTTATTATATTAATTATAAAATATTTAATTAAATAATAATAATATATTTTATAAATTATATTGTATATAATATTTTATTTATAGTATATTGTCTTTCACATTATAAAACTATTTGTAACTAATTTTTTTGTAATACATCATTTAATATTTTATTACATATTTCATTATAAATATTATTTATTAATATGAAATATATTTATAAAATTTAATATAATTATATATTTATATAATTGCAGTATTTTTTTACTTTATAAAATACAAAATAATTACAAAAAATATCCTTTAATATTTAAAAAAACCTTTCATAAATAAATTTATTTAATTTTAAAAAATAATTAAATGATTTGAAGAAAAAAAGTTGATCGCGTGGAATCGAATCCTCACCTCGCCCATAGTAAGCAGACCATTTACCAATCAAGCTACGAATTCACTGCGGAGAATTAAAATTTAGTTGTATAAAAGCTAAGCTTGAATTTCAAAGGCTGATTTCTCCGAATTGACTAGCCATTCGGCGGAATTACATTGTGGGGTGAACGCCCTAAAAGAGTACTACTATTACACCAAGTCTCGATCCCAAACGAATTTCCTTAGTCGTGCCATCTCCTTGTGAGTTATTTCCATAACTGATTTGTAAAATAGAATTTGTGAAACATAATTCTACAATCAGAGTTTTGTCTTTGCGTTTTTAATGTTGGTTTGTCTGATTATTGGCGTTTGCATAGTAAAGGAAAGATGTTGGATAAAGTGTTGGAGTTGTGATTTCTCATTCTTAAGGTATCCGAATACGTTCGGAAGACTTTTTAAAAAATAACATATCAAAACATTACAAATGCTTTTTTTAGGAATCAATAGCCATAAATACTAGTATTTAACAATATAAAATCACAATTATAAGTGAAATTTTAGCAACATTTTTGAAAAACTTCAAAGCAATTAAAGAAAAAAGTATTACACTTATATCATTAAAAGTATTTCTAAAGCAAACTAAATGTATTTATTTTATTAAAATTTTAGAGCTGATCGAGTAAATATTAAAAAGAAATGTGACATTCCTTATTAGACCATTATTTCAATATAATAGGCCATAACTCAAAAAAATTTCATACAATAAGAAATGCTTTAGTACATTTACTTGAAAATAACATAAATAACAGGTTCCCGAAAAGTTTTATAGAAATACATTGATAATATTTTGAGTTATCAGGCTCACCATGATAGATCTTGAGCAATTTAAATGCCCTGGTAGATTAAAAACCCGCTTTCTGTTTTTCTAATTTTGTAAAATTGACCGTAACTTGACCTCTAGGCAATGTAGAGATAAAACAAAATATGTTTTGTTAAGCCAAAAGATAGCTCTATTCAATAAAATAGAAAAATATGTGTTTTGACTGAATTTGGTCATTTCAACGTGTTCCAATACCTCAAAGAAATTCCACGAAGTATTAAGAACATTAGTTAAGATACCTTGAAGGAAACTGAATCTTGATTAACGTATAACATTCGAAAGAAATTCATCAAAGAAGACGCAAAAGATTTTATAGAAATACTAGCTGTTATACCCATTCTCTTCGCACGGGTGAATTGTAAAATTAAACAACACAGATTGAAGGATAAAGAAGTTTTTAAGGTATCTGATTACGTTCGGAACCGTAATTTTGCAAAGCGCATAAATGGATAATTTTCATGCTATTTAGTGTCACTTAGATTAGAATATATGCATAAAATTGTTTTAAAGACATTTTGACAAAAAGAAAAAAATTATTTAAATACAATATTTTGGCAAAAAATTAACTTAGAATATAATCTTTTTTCCAAATGTTCTCCTTTTGTAAAAAATGGTTTTATAATAATACTATTTTGCCTGTATATAGCTCAGACCTCTCTACAGAGGCTCAACTAGAATTTCTGAAATATATAACTTAGAAGTGGGTTTATTCATATTTTACGACAACAGAGGGGAGCAATTTTAAGAAAAAAACGCCAATAATTATTTCAATGGGTTGTAACTCTGAAAATAATGTGAATTTTTCAAAAATTCTAGTAGAGCCTTTGTAGAGAGGTCTGAGCTATATACAGGCAAAATATTATTATAATAGAACCATTTTTCACAAAAGGAGTACATTTGGAAAAAAGATTTATTCTAAGTTAATTTTTTGCCAAAATATAATATTTAAATAAATTTATTGTCAAAATGTCCTTAAAACAATTTTATACATGTATTCTAATCTGAGTGACACTAAATATCATGAAAATTATCTATTTATGCGCTTTTTTAAAATCACGGTTTCGAACGTAGTCGGATAGCTTAAAGAGTTGATTTTACGTGAATTGCAAATTAAACAAAAAAAAATCTTTTTGCATATATCAGCTGAATAAAAAAAGCCCTGTTTGTTAAATTTTAAGTTTGTAGATCTAATAGCTGATAAAAAGGATTTTTATTCTATAACTTCCCTTAATTCTCTTGAGGGTCGATTTTTGAAAATACTTTCCTAAGCTGATCTCTGCTCAGCAAAAATAACACATTGTTACACATTTTGTGTAATGAACGCTTAAAATAGTGCAAATAATTTATATCTGAAAGTGTAATACGTTAATATTACTTTTTGTTGTTTTTATTTTATGTTAAAATTGTAATCAGCCTCACACTCCACCTATTCAAGCTTTCGCAGCTCTTAGCGCCTGGCGTAGACAAAACAAAATGCAAAGTGTTGCTTCACACATAAAAGATAGATATATTCTGTCACGGGCGTTTTTGCAGATGGCAGAATTTTTTCCTACTTTCTTGATAATTATCGTTATTTTTTGGATACTTCACACAATATCTTTATAAATTATAACCAATGTGTTATTCTGATGTATAAGCTATATTATTGTAAAGTTTCATTAAAATCCATTCAGTTGTTTTTTCATGAAAGAGTACCAAACATCCACGCAAACTTCACGTTTATAATATTAGTAAGGATACAGCAATGGAGAAGAAAGATCCATTGATTTGGCAAAAAAATTGCAAAATATAAATCGATCTCAATAGACGTAAACATTGTGTACTTGTGGAATATTCCTTTAAGCCGTATACATATAAATCTATTTATGTAAAAAAATGAATGTATGTGGTATAACGTTTAGAATTTATATAAAAATTGCAACGTTTTTTCACCAGAAAATTGGTCCCGAGTTTGCTTCAGGATCTTTGACAGGAAACCTATGCAACCTTAACGTCATAAATAAAATTGTGGTCAAATTAACCCCCCTCGGTCGTAATAAAATAAAACTTGATGGGGGATATAAGGATTCCGGTAGGAATCAAGGGCTTCTTTAAATGGCGGATTTTACAATCACAGTTGGATGACCAAAACGACATCGGAGTTGATGCCACACTTGACGAACTTCCACATCAAGTCACAAGAAAGATTTCCGAGACCAGATCGATTTAACGAGCAAGAACCCCCCATCGGTCTTCGGTGGAACCACCAGATCCACAAATTTGATTCTAACATCGCCAACCACAAAGCTCGCGGCTTCAACCCATTGGGTTACCTAAGATCCAATCGATTGGCAAATCAAAACAGTGTGTGGAATGTGCACTTCGATGTTATTCCCTGTGACCGTTCCCTTTGCCATCTGGTCTGTGTCGCGTTTTGAGCAAAAGTAGGTTGAGTCGCTGAGAACAAAATAAATGAAACATACGTAGAACGTTACGGTGAACAGAGACATGCATTAGATTTGATCACAGATTGCTTATTAGATGAAGAACAGACATAAACCAATTTCAACAGAATACAAGTGGATTAATAGTAAAAAACAGACTATATCTAGACAAGCGGTACTTAACCTTTTTCAGCCGGTTCACATACATATGACAACTATTTCGTCCTGGTCGCAACGTGAGGATTAATGGTGGAGGGGGGGCGGACGTTATAAGATCAAAGACATTTAAAATACAGAAAATGATCAAAATATTAATAGTTTTTTGGATTTCATTTTAAAACTATATTATTAAACTCCATCAAACTCAACTCACAGGAAAAAAGGGGTTTAAAGTGCATTTTTTACCCTGTTATGGGGTAATTTCGATTTCCTTTCATCAATGATTACAAGTCCCCCCCCAAATATTTTATAGGTGAAAAAAAGGAGGCATTGAAAGATGTGTACAGCAAAATTATATTTTTAAATGTAGCATTTTCATGACAAATTAAACAAGTTGTTGATCTCCATGTTTGATTTTTCAGAGTCAAGATCCCAATCGTCTTGAAATAACAAATATTTTTTAAATATTTTTCATTTTGAAAGCCTGGGGGTTAATTAAAAATTAGTTTCACCCATAAAATAGTCGCTATTCTATTGTTATTTGTTAACACTAACCGTTACAATTACAAAAGAAAAAAATTTATCCCGCAATTCCTACCAACACCATATCGATAGCAAAATCGATATATGGGATTGCTTGATTGATAGAATTCCTCGCTAAATTTTTAATACATTGTTCTTAAATAATTTAAGTTGTTAGTGAAACGGGACATGACCGGGCCACTCAGAAAAGGTTTGAGTATCTTTGATCTAGACTATATATATTTCTCGTTTCTTACTGAATGAAAATAAAATTATAATAGATATTTAGTGTGTTAATATTAAAAGTTTTCACTTTTTGTTTATCACAGCATTATTTTATTAATATTGGTCAATTCGCAAATCATTGTTGCTATATTTAGTGAAAGAGAGTTATGTTAATATCTAAATATAAAGCAACACCAGGGATATTAGCGACGAATCTCGGTCAAGTCCCACGGACGACACCTGAGCTGGCACCACCCTCTCCTACCCCACCACACCAACGGGAAGATATTGAGCCTCCACATACTTAACGTGCATCTTCCCCCTCTACACGAAGGGTCTTCAGTGGCGAACTCATAATACATCGGCCACGAGCTCGTGATCATATACCACTAAGCTGCTGCAGCCACATTGATATATTTATCTCACAATTTAAAATTCATTATTTGATTTAAGCCACTCTGCATACATACTCATGCGAAGCATGAGGCACTCCATGGACTTCACGAAAGTACTTCCTATCCCCCAAATAAAAGCAAACATAAACCGATATTGATGTTTATGTTTTATCGCAACCTATTGGTGACATTATATGAAACGAAGTAAATTACATGATTTACCAATTCAGCGCATACGACACACGCGAAATTGGAGTTGGCAGCTTGGTGAGCTATCTTGAACGTTGGCGATTGTTGCGATAATACGTAAGTACACCAATATTCCATTGGGATTGTGTGTGAGATTTGTATGATTCGAGCTTAAACATAATTAGCTCTATAGTTAACTCTCAATAGTTAAACTTAATCTACACCTTAACTTAGCCGGTAATATAATAACCTGTTCCGATTTACTTCAACATTTCTCACACAATTTTATATATAACCCTTTCTATAGTGTCATATTTTTCTAGTAGTGTTACATCAAAATATTTTTGAGTTCGAAATTGATTTATAAAGAGAAAAATTCATTTTTTGCTTATTACCTAAAATTAATTTGATTTTTAAGACTTTTTTTTATAAAAAAAGAAAGGCATGTGTGTTTTCTACCGCCCACTGGAAGCCGTTCAGAGGTAAGACATCTTACGTTTTTCATTTCTTTTTATATCGCGCATTTTACATCATATTTATTAAATATAATTTAAAAATACTAAAATCTACACAAAAGGAATCATAAATTAAATATATTTTGTGTATTCAAATGTGTTTATGATTTTATACATTCCATCAAATTTCAAAAAACAGGGATCAGCAGAAACAGCAACGTCTATATGTTTTTTGTCGGCATTTGGTCACCAACTGAAATCAATCGCACATCTTTTGGAACAGTTTTCTTACTTCTCGTGAGAAACTTACGAGACATCCTTTACGTTTAAAAAGGACTTTAAATTTCAGAAATCAGTTCTCGAGCAATCCGAAGTGCATTACAAATCATAGGTGGGAAAATATCTTCCCCTCGACATTTAAAAATTAATGAAGTTGGTGGGAAGTATACTCATACCACGACCTTATATAAAGGATCAAAACTACTCTACTTATATACTCAAGGGGAAGCATACTAAACACCATGGGCTTAAGTGCTTAGTATCCCTCAAATTGTAGTCAACGTAATCCGATATTATATTGGGATTGTGAACTGTAATTCGGGCTTAAACATAATTAACTCTATCTAATCATTAGTTAGATTTGATCTGTCTTAACTAGCCCTGATATACTATAATTGGCTTGGATTCACCTCAGCACACATTTGTACTAATTTTATATTTAAATATCTTTTTACAAAAATTAATTCTTTTCTTTTAACTCTCACAATAAATATTAAAACAATATTCTATATAGGATAACACATAAAATGGTTCGTAAAATTCTTAAACATCTCCATTTTTTTTGCTAAAATATCTAAGTTAAATAGTTTCTAAAGATATCTATACATATATAAAGGAGAAAAGGGACTCGCTCATTCACTCACTCATCATGATATCTCAGGAACTATTTTGTACCTACAAACTTGAAATTTGGTAAGCATGTTTCTTTCATAGAGTAGAGATCCGCTAAGAACAGATTTTGCGGAAATCAAACTCCAGGGGGTGTAGCGGGAGCTTAAGGGGCGCCATAGATAAATATTCTCTTTGAAATGAAGTAAATGAAAAAAAATTAATTTCCTCTAGTGTATTTGAAAAATAGTATATTTATATAGTTATTTGCAAAACTCTACATAAAGTTTATTACAATAAAATCTCACAAATTGGGGGGGATGATAAATTATTTTGAATGCAAAAAGATCGTTATGTAAGTATCGCAATGTCAAAAAACTGGATAAAATCAGTAAAAACGTTATAATTTCCACGATCTTAAAAACAAGTAAAACTCACTTTTTCCACAGGTTAGGTATGAAAGGACAAAAAAATCGTACTTTTGTGTTAATACTAATTTATCTTTATCCTAATATTTTCCAAAAGATTTTGATTAATATTTATTAGTTTATTAGTAATACTTTAATTTTTTTACATATTCTAAAGGACTGGAATTAGAAGAATAGAGAAGATGCCATAATTATACTTTACAAATACTGTAAAAGAGTCAAACGACAACATTCAAGCTCTTAGAGATTTAATTGTTCCAAACGACTTATTTTTAAGTTGATGTTTTTAAATTCATTTTTTTAAAAAGTATTCGTATTTTTAGAAGACACATGTTGATAATATCAAATAATTAAATTCTAACCATAGGTCTATTTGTTAGCTTTGTAGTAAGAAAATTAGCAAGATTTGAGCTCAGCCCCCTTGATTCATTTAATTCAAGTTATAAATGTCATAAAACATTCTTCATTGATTTTTTCGAATTACAGAATAACTATAATTGACTAGAATAATTTTCCAAAAATAATATTAAAGGGCATTAAAATCTTAATATATTATCAAAATTTAAAGAACTAATATAAAAATAATTTTCACAGATTATATTTTTAGTATATATATAAATAAAAAAATTCCTTCTAAAAAAGACAATTATGAATTTTTTCTAGTCTAGATAGTTTTTTCTTCAAATTCAAAAATTGTTATTTAAAATTCTTTGATTAATTTTGAAAAGACTAAATGAAGATGGGGATATTTAAAAATGCTGTTAGAATACATATTCAAAAATAATCAACGCAAAAAAAAAAAAAAAAATTTTAAAAAACTGTCACAGAATCTTATTGTATGTCAACATTTTTATTACATATCTAACATTAAAATAAATTTTCCTCTGTATTTATTAAAAGTTTACTCAATTCAATATCAACAGAAAATTCAAAATTCAGCCAAATCGAATTCTGAATCACAAATTCTCTATTCCGGAATTTCGTCTCGAATTTTATTTTTAACGGAGCAAACGATTCTATCCGCAGATCAATTAATCGATGACGCGCTCTGTAGTAATCGGAATCGATGTCATGTGTAACAAATAAGCAGTACTATCTTTCCTGTTTGCCAAACGAATAATTCACCAGTGCGTAATGTTATCAGAGGAACAATGAGTGAGCGCTGATGACAGACGTGATCGCAGAGGATATTGAGGCGGTCATTAGTATTTCGCGAATGGCAACAATTCTCTTTCGGGAGCAAAATTTATTACTCGTTACTCTTCAAACAAACAATCGTATTAATAACGCTCCGCTTCAGTAATGGCGGCTTTATTTAAAGCAAGACTGGTGTTTAGAAAACAATGGGAAAACCGTTCATGTGTTTAATGCATGACTCAATCTGTGTTTTAGGAGTATTTATTTTTAGCACGGGCAAACCACACAATGAATAAAATAAAATTTCCGCAAAAAAGAAGGTATTAAGAAAAATTACCACAAAATGCGTTCAAAATTTGTATTTCCAATTGTTGGAACAACAAATGTGTTTTTGAAAAACTGCAAAAATTCCGCTTGACGCGTGAGTGATAAAAAATCTGAATATTTATATATTATATATTTCAGAAATACTTTCGCAATTCTTTCTTTCTACGATGATTTGAATTTTTATGTTTAATTTAAGAATGGGAGACTCGGGTGCTTAAAAATTAGTAGAGTGCATTGTTTTAAAATAAGAACATAATAATGAGCTTTAATGTTCATTGTAAAGGTCGCCCTGACGCGTCCAATAAAGTGGGAGAGTCGGAAGGAAGACTAGCCATGTTCAAAATAGCTACAATTAATTCTAAGATAAGAACAACAACACAAATTCAATTAACCAAGTTTAGAGATGCACCAAAAACCAAATATGGAGAGAAATTAACGAGGTATGCGAGATACGAGAAGACTTTAAATAATCAGATCACTAACATCAAGGCAATAGCTTCTAATTCTTAGCTATCTAATCAACTTTGATTCCTAGTTGATAAATCGTCAACTTTAATATTACAATAATCAACTACGAAATATCCACGCCTTACTTTCAAGTTTAATTAATCACTGCTCGCCGTTAGCAGTCTAACCTATCCCTCTTTACTAACCTGAAAGCTTAAACTTTATATACAAGTCTTAACTTGCATGGTCACATCTTCTTCGGGAGAAGCTTTATATAATAATATATTCTTTGAAGACCCAATATTTCCCAAGTGAATTAGTTTTTAAAGGAACGCGGATAGACACGTCACAGCATGATCGAAGAAAAAAAATGTTTCGTAATTTTACTGAATTGTTTGGCACATATTATTCTTAGATTTTTCTTAACGTATTATTAGTATAGCTTATAGAATTTAACTGAATTTTGGTTGTTCGAAAACAATTCTTTAGAATTGTTAGAACAATTACCCAGTAAAACAATTCTTCAAATTATATCAGGGAAAGATTACAATCCAGTAATATGATTGACTTTTGATCTGGTTTCTCGCTCCTAACTGCCACACGAAGCCACAAATAGACTTTGAGGTCAAGTTAGTTTAACATACGGCAACATTTTTTATTCTACATGCGATGTTTCGCAAAAGCAAGCCTCAAACCTGAAATCCATTGAAAGTGATCTTGGAACGATAACGCACCAACCAGCTAGCGCAAAAGGGAAAATAGGCAAAGTAAGACGGCAACAATGCCATGCAATTCTATCAAACTGCATTAAAATTCAATTTAAAAAAAAAGGGAAATGTTAGGTATCAGTAGGTTGAGTAACCAATAAGAGATTCAGGCCTCGCTCTTTAAAAGACAGTTGGACAGCAGGCTTTGATTTCATTTTAATTTACATCGCTCGTCGGCTTCGGTGGCTTATAGGTAGAGTGCCCGCTTCGTAAGCCTAAAGGCCGCATCACACGTACATTTTCCATGCAACTTTTTCGTCCAATTTTTGTCCTAATCTGAGGGGAAGGGTTGCCGTAAGCAAAACGACATGCTCTGACAACAGCCGCGCTCTTTCCCCACATTGAAACATTACTCGCCGATTTTTTTTGTTTCGGCAAACGAACATCCAAAATTGTTTCCTTTATTTCGCTCGTGCTTTTGTTGATGTGCGTAAACAGAAATGGAGCACCATTCTATTTAAAATGTTATCCGCCATTAAAATATTATATACCATTAAAATATTATAAGCCATATCTGATGCTTTTATCGAAATCGAAGCCGCCCTCTTGCTTATGACGTAGGGCGCCGAAGAACCCCATTGGCTGGAATTTCAAGCAACTTTTTGAGCTCACTAGCAAAAAGTTGTTCTAAAGCCGTTGCTATGGCAACTGAGTAAAAGTTGCACGAATTGGACGAAAAATCGGTTGAAACGTGTACGTGTGATACGGCCTTAAAGTTGCGGGTTCGACCCTGGCTGAAATTTATAGATTTTCAAGATGAAAAATTCGTAGGTACACATGCCATATGATTGTGTGGCATGTAAAAGATCCCTTGAGTATCAATTTGGCTCTGGTACTCTCGGCAATTTGTAGCATCCAACGAGAGCTTGAATTAAAAAAATTAATTCAAGGGTCGAAATTTGTGGTAGCGAGACCACCACAAGATGGTGCCAAAATGAAAGGCTCTCATATTTGAGGACTTGCCATGCCTGCAAAGGTTGAGTTGCTAAAATGCAGCTCCATTGGGAATAAAAATTTTACATTGCACTGTAAAGCAACATGAGAGCTATTGGCTATGAATTTCGTCTCATTAAACCTCGGTCAAGTCACGAGACTAACACTTCAGTTGGCACCCCCACTCTTCGAATTTCCACAAAATACCAATGGATGACTCAATTCATATTTCTCTGCCTCACTACCGAAGCTTATGTCTCATATGCTGCAAGTGTATGTATTATTAATTCAACACGTAATAATTAAAACTAATGATAATAAGTTATTCAATTTCTTTATATAATATAACTTGCCACAGAATTTTGAAATTATTGGGAAAAAATAATCGAATTTGGGATAGCCATTGCGAAAATATCCTACCTGAGTTAATTGCAGTGAAAAAAATCAAACTGTAATCATTATTGTAAAAATGAGAAAAAAATCAAGAAAATTAAGAGAATATTTTTGTTTTAACTCGTTTGAAGAAAGAAAAAAACCTGCTAAAAATACAGCTATATAGATTATATCCACAATAAAAGGATTTTTCCTAAGCCAGATCATTTAACGTCAATTTGAACTTTCATTTTGTAAATAAATCTGTCTAGTTCAAGACGTTGGATTGGCAGTGCTAAATGTAATTTATCTTGCCTATAAAATGGCGCTAGTGCTCTAAATTGGATTTCTCGGCACTTTTTCTAGACAATGGATGAATGGCGTTTCTATATTTACGAGATCCAATAAACGTTTCAGCGCATGTCCGGAAGGGTACTTTTCTGCGGCAGGTAAGAAAATATTTTATTTGTTTTAAATTGCTCAAAACAATTCTAATACAGTTATTTGAAAATTAGCTTAGAATTAAAATAAATACATATGTGACACAAATTAACCTAAACCATCACACAAATGTTTTATGAATTTCGTGGTTATTTCGAATGCGAATTTTTGCTAAGCCTATTTTTCGGTCAAAATGCATAGTAAATCTCTTCTATCTTCAAATGAATGTATCTTCTTACGAAGTATAATAATTTAAAACAAAAAAAAACGTTTTCGTGATTTGAGGTTGCTTACTTCCGCTAATTATAATAAATAAATAAATATATAAAAGGTTTGCAATCAATACAAATATATTACCTAGACAATTTTGGCAAATTTGTTCAAGTGTACTAAATTTATTTCTAAGTTCACCAAAACTATTTAAGGAGTTTTATATGCAGAATGTGAATATAAAAAAATAACATTTTTATATAAATTATATTTCAACCTATCCAAAAATTAAATAGAAATAAAAATATCCATAGATCTTAATTAGAAAAATTACATCCTCAGCTTTTCTGTTGCCAAGTTCAGCAGAGAAACTTTCATCGATTCAAAATCGTCTGCGCGATTTACCAAATTCACACAGTTGTCGCACAAATAATAAAGTTTCTTCTGACATTCCAGTTGGACCATTAGAATTTTTAAGCTCTCCTCTTTCGTAAGGTTTTTGACCTTTAGATTCTTGAGAAGTTGCCAAAGCCATTTTACATTTTTCATTGTGTAAGAAAATAAGAAAAAAAAGAAATAGAGGCCGCTTCTGAAAACGTAAGAAGTATTAAGTTTATTTTGAATGTCAGTCAAAACAAAGAATTGTCAAAAAGTAAAATTCTTTTTTGTAGGAAAACAGTACATTAAGTCATGTAATTTTTGATTCGTTATTTAAATATAGAAGGAAAGTTAAAGAAAATATTCATAATTTTTTCTTATAACTGAAACTATAAATAAACTGTGGAATGGTTTACGAGCAGACGATTTTATCGTCTTTAGCGAAATACTTTTCAATTTTGTTTTTGTTCTTTGAGTTCAAATTAAAAAGAAAATACTTGATTGGTTCCATTTATTGTAAAATTACGTATCATTGTTGTATGTCAAATTTCCTTAGTGTAGGTTCCCATTTTGTTGCTTTATTTAAAGAGCTTTTATAGTATTTTAGATAGTAAAAAAACTCCATGTCTTGTTAATGAACTAAATTCATCACGGTCACGTGATAAATATAATCACGTGTTCTCCATTGAATTCAAAACTGATATTGGATTCGCTTTGTTTTTTTCTTCTCAAAAAATTTATATATTTTCAAATATGGTAATTGTGTACACATGTTCAAATATTAAGGTTCTACAAAAAGTTTTTCAGAATTGAAAAAAAAAAGTTCTTATACGTGTACTTTAAAATTCAGTGCATTTTGTTTCCCTGTGTACGTTTTTATTGTTGATAAATATATTTTTTTAAAGAATATATCTTCAATATGCAAAAGTTGGCAACAGCAAAGGGCATGAACTAAAAAGCTGGAGACATATATTCGCTTTTAATGACGTCACATAAATTTATGAATGTATGGATTGGATACACGTGATTGTAATTATCATGTGACTATGACGCCACATTTATTTAGAGCATTGCAGTGTATACTAATATTTTGAGGTTTATGGAAATTTTAACAACCCGTTATAGTTATATTTTTAAAAAGACAATAATTTTATTAATAAAAAATTGTGTCATCTATTTATATATAGTGTTAATAAAATATTTAACTTAGCGATGCAAATAATCAAAGGTTTAATATTTTCTTTTATAGCGAGTTAACTCACTGTGCAAAATAATTTCCCCACTATGTCCCTCTGCGTCAACACTTATTTTCTTCATCCAACTCTGTCATCTAAAAATCCAAATTGGAGAAGCCCAAACTGACCATTCGATTTTATGACTCAGAAAACTCGTGTCTTATTCTGCCTCTGGTGGCAAAATGGCGCCAGCGGACAGCAGAAAGCGCGTGGTTCGTGTCGCCTCGTCCCTGTCTGTAAATAATGACAAACGTTGTACAAGCACGCCTCTCTAATGGACGGGGAACTGAAGTGAAAAGGACGATTTCCTTTCTTGTCCCTCGCCGGAAGAACGGAATGATGTCATTTGGCGGAACGTCACGAAATGCTTTTAAATGGACACGACTCGATAGCTCCCTCAGAGTGGACCTGTCCATTTCAAAAGGAGTGATCATTTTGGTTGACAGTTTCCTCGGCAGTTAATTTGATAGATTAGATACGGTTGACGCAATGTGATAAAAATTTAATTGGATTTTTAAAAAAAGAAATTAAGAAACAAAATGGATGAAAAGCTTTAATAACTTCTACTTAATTTAAGATACCAAAACAAGTCATAATTTTTGAAATGTAATTGATTCAAGACAAAACATCACGCAACAGTGGCAGTAAGGAATTAAACTAAATAAATGTTGTTTAAAATAAACTAAGGTGATACAAGTAATATAAAAAAAATTTAAGTCAATTCCTACTTAGGTCAACAAAGAAAAATTTTATTTTAGTTACTTTTTATTAAATAATTAAAATTAATATAAATTTGTATATACATACAACAGCGTCACAATATTAAAAGTACCAAAACACCTTTTAAATTAACATTAAAAACTTTTTAATCGCATTAAATTTGTAATTACATTATTTAAAGTTTTTTAACTTGTAAATATTTATTTTAAAACCAGTGTAAAAAAAGAATGCTGATGTCTAACTAGCATATGATTAGTTAGGTTAAGTTAAATCTTCATCACAAATTGAACACAAAAGCTGTTTTATCTAATGGTGCTGCCATCTAGAGGAATAATATCGACTAAAATATATCTCTTAAACTATAATTAATTAATTTAATTTAATTAATGAATTAATATTTGAAAAAACTTTATTAATATGAAGTGTTATCCACAACAAGCTTAAAAAAAAGGTATTTGAACTTGAGTGGATGAATAAAAAGTATTTCATAAGCGATTGAAAATTTGAACAAGATATATAAATATATGTAGGGAGAGTGTGAACTATTAGTAAAGGAATTGAGAGAAAAAAGAAAAAAACTCAGGTAACCATTCAGTTTTCATAACAAAAATTCCTCTCAAATATTCAAAGCACAAATATGAGTAAAAGAGGAGCAATGCATTTAAATCTCTCGAATCTTTTCTTATTTATCGACATAAAATTGAATACAATCGTTACGAAATCAAAATATGAAATCTAGAGAACGGTAAAACAAAAACTGGTAAATGGAATAATAGGAATGGATTTTTACACTTTAAAAATCATGGCAGTTGGATCAAGTAATGAAAACAACATTTTCTTTTTCTTTTTAGATAATACTGAGTTGGTCAATAGGATGGTAAAAGAAAATAAATGATTTTTAAAACTTTAATAGGAATTGGTGAAATTGGTTTATTTATACATTTTAAAACCTTCAGAATGCGCTAAATTCTTAGTCACAAGATAATTCTAATTATGTGTTTTCAACCAATCATTTCCTCAATAACTGTGATGTCATAGTCACATGATAAATGCAATCCCGTGCTGCCAGTCCATCCAGTCATAAACTTTTTTTAAAAAAAAAGATATATAATTAAAAATAATAATAGCGTATATAGGCGGGAAAAATACACTTGATTTAAAAGTACATGTATAATATAAGATTTTTTTTTTAGTTTTGTGTGAAAAACTTTTTCTGGACAATCTTAATACTTAAACACATTTATCTAAACATCAATATAACAAATTTATCTAAAGTTTACAAGTGCAGCAAAAAGTACGAGTCTAATGGTAGGTTTAAATTAAATAGAGAGCACGTGACTGCATTTATCATGTAATTGTCATTAATTTAGCCCGTTGAAAATGAGCACGTTTATGTTTATATAATTGCAGTACCATCATTTTTTATTCAAATAAATTTAATGTCCTAGGAACATTGTCCTGTTGTTTTTGTTGTCTTATCCTTCCGAAGAGAAGGAAGGAAAAGTTGCCAGAGTCTGAGATAGGTTGGACTTCTTCACGACAGATGGCGAAATCACCTATCTTCACCTCCACGATTTAAGCATGGGTTAAAGGGGAAGGAAATATTCTCCAGCCCCCCGGCACCCGTGGTTTCTGCTGTGACCACCCACAGGATTTTCGGACCCACTGATTTAACGAGCACGTACTCCGTGTGTACTCGGAGGGTATTTAGTGGGATCTAGCATCGAACCCAGGCTCACCGGTCTGGAGTACGATACCATGGCCCTTCCTAGGAACATTATCCAGTTATTGTTGTGGTAACGTATCGCGCTTCCACGCTACAAGGTCCGGAATTCAGATCCCGGACTGGGCAAGGTCAACTGAGTCTTTCATCCCTTGAGTGGGTTGCTACCTAAACACTGGGGGATTTCGCGTCAGACTGACCACCTGACCGGAACATCTGATAATGCACCTCAGTGCCCAAGGTCATGAAAACTGAGGTGGGCACAGTAGACCTTGGCCTCTATGAGCTGGTGCGTCACTGAGTTTAGTTTACCAGTTATTTATAAGACCTAAAAGTATTTTTAATAGAAAAGGAATATAAACTCAATGAAAAATGATAGTTAATTATACCAGATATATTGTAGCAATCCAAACATTTTTAAGCATAAAATTAAGACAAATACTTTTATTAAAACACTTAATAGTTTTCAAAACTTTTTATTCGAAAAATGTATAATCGTTAACTTCAGCACCTCATGATTCAAATTGTGATAATGCTGAAAATCACATTTAATTTGTGAGTCTAAAAACTTAAAAAATGCACAATTTTAACATAAGTGTAAAAAGTAATAACAATGAATGTCCAAGTAAAAGTATTACTGTAATATTGTGACGAATCTATACGGAACTTTATCACTAACCTTCTGAGCCGACCTTTTTAGGGAAATTTAATTCCCTACCTATTTCCAATCAACTCCAAAAAGCGGACAGGATTCCTTGTTATGCAGATTAGATTCAGTATTTAAGTCAAACGAAATAGTAACGTTAGAAGAGATATTGAAACATAAAGTTATAGTGAATTTGAATTGAAGTTTTATTGTTGGAGATAATTTAATCTCATGAAGAATTGAGATTCCGAGTGGTAAATATAGAATTGTATTTAAAGCCTCATTAAAGTTTTAAGAGTGAGATTAAAGATAAATGTTCAATAAGAACATTATTAAATATAATTCTGGGATCTCTTATCGTGGTAATTTCTGCGTGATCGTTATTTAATAAATTAATTAATTAGATCATTAATTAAGTTAATTTAAAGGATATTATCTTTAAAACCTCATAATATTAGTAGAAGTAATTGTTAATAAGTCTTTGATTCTATTCGGGAAAGATAACCAAATAAAGAAAGTTATTTATAAAAATGGCTACTGGTTCTTTTATGACTCAAAATTATTCTTGTTCTCAAAGTGAGGTCCTAAGGGACCTTCACAATGGCGCCCAACGTATAAATCCCGAGAATAGAGTCGGATCCAGTTTTAGAATCATTCCGGAACAATATTTTTCGGGAATTGAGAACATAGATGATTTTTTGGAGAATATTGATCATCTCGCGTATTATGAGATACCTGCACAACTGGCATGTGCTTACTTGAAGGGTCATCTCAAAGGACGGGCACTCGACTGGTTCGAAGTTCTTGGTTATAGAGTCATTGAAGATAAGACAACAGACTACGCGCACTTAAAACGGGCATTGTCGGAACAATTTCCCGTGGTCAGAAACAGGTCAGAACTAGAAACGCGATTTTATTCCTCATCACAAAGACGAGATCAACAACCTTCGGACTTTATTTATGAATTGTTGAAAATTCATAGTCCTTAAACTAGAAATGTCGGAGGAAAAATTAATAGATCACGTCGTTAGTCGATTAGAACCTCAGATTTTGGATTATGTCGAAGTTAGACATCCACGAAATACTGCCAATCTCCTACAAATCGTTGATAAATACGAAGAACGTTTTATGCATAGACAAATCAGAGGTTCGAGTGAGGGATTTAGAAGTTCAGGCCCTCATGAAGACAATCGTTTTAATACCCGGCATAGACAGGAAAATTGGAGGGAAAACAGAAATAATGAGAGATACGCCAATAATAGCCGACCACAAAGGGAATTTAATCGATTCGAAAACCAAGGTTTCGCAAATCGCAGATTCGAGGGTAGACGCCAAGGTGGACAATCGGATCAACCATTCCACAGTCAAGGCGGTCGACAAAGTGGGTCGAGAAATAGTTCATTTCGAGGTCAAAATGAACGAAGTAGAAATTTAAACTTTTAAGCGATCGATGTGAATATGGGGGTAATCGATCGCGGGGTACGGAAAATCCTCCAGTTTGGGATCATCGGCCTATCAGAGTATCCTCTATAAGAATGACCCCAGTCGAATTACCGTATGTCCCTATTCTATTAAATGAAACCTTTATTTACAGCACTATGGGACACGGGAGCGGAGAAATCTTTTATTTCGGATGAGGTATACCGCAATTTTTCATACCGACCTCGTCAAAAGACGAAAGACAGAGTCGTGACAGCACAGGGAGCCCCGTGCAGTCATTTGGGTAAAGTCGAGTTACAAATTAGAATCGGGGAATTTCAGAAACCCTGGGAATTCCATATACTTGATAACATGCAGTATCAGTGCATTTTGGGGATATATTTTATGAAGGCGTCGCGATTAACATTAGATTTTGATCAGAAATCCTTGATCATTCCCGATCATCTGATCAAACAAACGCCTAAAGAGGAGAAACTCGTTGATATTGATCTCACAGAATCGAAACTTGATGACGAGCAACAGAGGCAATTAAAAGCCTTATTTAATAATTTTAAAGGGTTATTTTCCGATCAACCGGGATTAACGCATGTTGTATATCATGAGATAGATACTGGAGACAAGGGACCGGTAGTGTCGAGACCATACAAGTACGACCGGGTCAAACAAGGCATTATTGATTATCACATAGATAAGATGTTACGGGATGGTACAATTTGTCCTATTAATTCGCCCTATGCATCTCCAGTCGTTCTAACTCGAAAGAAAAATGACCTTCCTCCAGATTCTCCCGAGGCGTATCGTTTCGCGATCGATTATCGGAAACTAAATGGAATTACCAAATATCCTCGATATCCATTACCGGTTATTGATGACTTACTCACCAATATTCCTCACACCAACGTTATGTCCACTCTAGACCTCAGAAGTGGCTATTTTCAGTTGGCGATTAGTCCAAAGGACATAAAAAAACAGCGTTTATCACTCGCAATGGCACTTTTGCATTCCTACGCATGCCTTTTGGTCTTTCTGGGGCGGCGCCTAATTTCCAAAGGGCTATCGATATAATTCTCCAACCTGTTATTGGGCGTTTCGTGTCAGTGTACATGGACGATGTTATTATAACATCTCCATCGTTCAAAGACCATCTCGATCATTTAACTCAGGTTTTTACCATATTACGAGACGCAGGGCTAACGTTAAATAAGGAAAAATGTCACTTCGCTCGTGACAAACTCAAATATTTAGGCCTGATTATTAGTAAAGAAGGAATCGAAACTGACAATAAGAAAATTCGGGCAATTACGGAAATGAAACCTCCCAAAAATAATAGAGAAGTGTCAAAATTTTTAGGGATGACGGGTTGGTACCAAAAATTTATTCCGCGATACGCAGATATATGCGAACCATTGTACCAATTAAAAAAAAAGGGGGGCGAAGTTCAACTGGTCGGGAGAAGCACAGGATTCTTTTGATCAGATCAAACGCACACTAACGGAGGCACCGATTTTGCAATTACCAAATTTTTCTGAACAGTTCAATTTATTCACTGATGCTAGTGGGGTCGTAATTGGTGCTGTGCTTCAACAAAATCAAAAACCTATTGCTTTCGCGTCTCGAACCCTTAATAAAGCAGAACGTAATTATACGGTTACCGAAAGAGAATGTTTGGCGGTAATTTGGGCTCTAAATAAGTTTAAAACTTATTTTGGACCCCTACCTGTGAAAGTGATTACAGATCACGCAGCGTTAACGAAGTTAACCAATGGTAAGAATTTATCAAGTAGGATGATCCGATGGGCATTGAAATTGTCAGAGTTTAACATAGAATGGGAGCACAGACCTGGTGTTCAAAACGTGGTCGCAGATCTTTTATCAAGAAATCCAGTAGACAGTGTCGAGGGGTCGCAAATTTCGTGCGCAGCTCTTAGAGCCCTCGCAATAAATTCCCGTGAACAATTCATTAAGGAACAAAGGGAAGATCCTGAATTAGGACATATTTATCGATACTTAGAAAACCCTGATGACGGTTCTGTTAATGCGACGGTATGCGAGAGTTGGTCCCAGGACTTCAAGTTAATAAATGGTCTCCTCTTTTACGCGAAGTATTTTTCTAATCTGGGAGAACTAAGAGTTTATATTCCTGGTTCTCTTCGAAAGGATATAATGAAAGAATTTCATGATCTGCCACTGGCAGGACATCTCGGAAAGAGGAAGACATATCTTAAACTTCGTGACACGTGCTATTTTCCATTTATGAGAAAATATATATTTGAATATGTTTCAACCTGTGACCGGTGTCAAAAGTTTAATTATAAAAACGCGCTACCAGCTGGTCGTTTAATGCCTATAGTTTCGAAATATCCAAATGAAATTGTAACGCTAGACTTATTAGGCCCCTACCCCGCATCCCGAACCGAGAGATATAAATTCATATTAGTTATATCTGACCACTTCACTAAATGGTGTGAGCTGATTCCTGTTCGTAAAGCTTCAGCCCAGGCAATAGCTAATGCTTTTTTTGATAACTATATAGCGCGTTACGGAGCTCCGATTTCTTTGATAAGTGATAACGGCCCCCAATTTATTTCTGACGTGTTTGAACATCTCAGTCACAGGTTGGACATCAAACATATGAAAACGGTAACGTACCGACCACAGTCTAATCTCACGGAGAGAGTGAATAGAAATTTAGTTCAAATGATAGCTTCTTTTGTTGAAGAAAATCATGAAAACTGGGACCAATTTCTACACGAGTTCGCTTTCGCATTGCGCACGGCGGTAAATGAGACGACAAATAAAACTCCGGCTGAGTTGTTTTTGGGAAGGAAAATCATAACTCCGTTTAGCAAGCTCATAAATGTTACGGAGGATGCGAAATATGTTGGTAGTAACATCGAAAGATTATTCGATGAGGCAAGACGAAATATGCAAAAAAAGCATAAGTCTTGGGGAAAACATTACAATCTCAGAAGGAGGGATGTTCACATCAAAGTGAACGATTTGGTTTTACTTCAAACGCATTTCTTAAGTGCTGCGGGTAGGAAACAGGTGGGAAAATTTATGCCTAAGTTTGAAGGTCCCTATAAGGTTTTGGAAATAAAAGGAAATAATTTAGTTATTTGGAAAAACGGAAGAAATATAAATGTTAATATTGATCAGGTTCGAGTGTATCGGCCTTGTCAGTCAGACACGATTAGTTCGGATAGTCCGGTAGAAACTCTGTATGACGAACAAAAAGTTAGTCATGGGTCGAATAGATCACATCAAGGACAGTTTAAAGAGCATAGGAAAACCTCTAGTCAGGAAAGTGAGGGGTGTAGATCACGGCAGGGTAACACCACACGGGAGATCCCCAGAAATAAACGTAAAATTAATAGTACTGCGTCGAAGGACCAAGCTTTAAAACGATCCAAGATATGTAGGAAGAGATCAAGGCAAGGATCTGAACATCAGGACCGGAAAAGACGCGCTCCTGAGCAAGGGCAGGGAGTCAAGAGGTCGATCCCTTCCTCGATCTCGTCCAGGAATTATAAGTTTCAAAAAC
Organism: Trichonephila clavipes; assembly: GCA_019973935.1. Lineage (NCBI taxonomy): Eukaryota > Metazoa > Arthropoda > Arachnida > Araneae > Nephilidae > Trichonephila > Trichonephila clavipes. The sequence goes on along the minus strand of BMAU01002986.1, from coordinate 235,050 downwards.
ATAATACCTCTTCACCAGGAGTAGAGTCCATTGCAGGTCCATCAAGGTTGCCTGATCGCAGGACTGCTACGACTACAGGCGGATCCCGAATGGAAGTTAGTGGACGTGATAACCAGACCCGTCAGACCAGAGCGACAACGAGAAGACGCAACGAACAAGCGGAGAATCCAGTCCGGTCGAATCAAACCAATACAAGGAGACCTTGCCCATACTATCTACGGAGCCGTATACAAGAAAAAGACGGAATTCCTGAGGAGATGAGCAACATCGAAATCAACGGCATACCTAGCAGCACATTCCGCAGAAGAAGCCTCAGTATGGAAGCGTTGGATGGAGATCCAGTGCATAGGATTTAACAGACAAAATCCAGGTTGTATTGTTTCTTTATCTTCACGATGCGAACAAGTGAAGAATTTTTGCAATTAAAGCAAGTCACGGGCGGACTCTAAAATTAAGAAGACTGACAAAAGTGGACACTGCATTGTGTGTGTTTTTTTTCTATACCAGAAAAAAAACGGCTTTTGTGTTACTTTTTGTATTTTGGAGAAAACATCTGTAAATTTTGCATTTGTTTACTTCGATGTATGACTTCGCTAAGATGCGACAATTCATTTGGTTGTTTGTGTTATTTGTTTATTGCAAAATGATTATTATTGTATGCTATGTGTGTTTCTATGTATGTTTTGTTTCACATCTGGTGACTTGGAGCGCGGCGAAGTTAGATAGGATTAACCATTAACACTAACTAGCGCATCAAGTTTTTCGAATGGGAAGGCAAAGGAACCAGATATTTATTGTATATGACATTCATGTAACAAATGTATAAATTCATGTCTGCTTTTACCTACTTCTCAAATGGATATCAATCTTTCAGGGTAGCTGACCCTGAAGTCTTCGATGTTCCAGTGCCACAGAAGATTGTATTTCTTTTTTGTATAATAACTAAGTCATACTCTATGGGGCTGGTTTTTTGCCACCACTAGGGTGGTTTTTCCCACGCCCCCTTAGCCAAATGGATAGAGTGCAGGGATTAATTTAAACTTGTAAAGTATTATGAGGTTTGACAATTAATTCTAAATCGTAATTTTGTCCTTTTTCATTACGGAAGATGTTTCAGTAATATACAGTTAGAAATTAATATCGTCGGAACTGTAAGACAAAGATAGGAATTACGTAATTTATTTTCAGGACGTATGAGTCCTTCGAATAAATCCCGTTTTCTTTTTGGAGGGGATTGTGACGAATCTATACGGAACTTTATCACTAACCTTCTGAGCCGACCTTTTTAGGGAAATTTAATTCCCTACCTATTTCCAATCAACTCCAAAAAGCGGACAGGATTCCTTGTTATGCAGATTAGATTCAGTATTTAAGTCAAACGAAATAGTAACGTTAGAAGAGATATTGAAACATAAAGTTATAGTGAATTTGAATTGAAGTTTTATTGTTGGAGATAATTTAATCTCATGAAGAATTGAGATTCCGAGTGGTAAATATAGAATTGTATTTAAAGCCTCATTAAAGTTTTAAGAGTGAGATTAAAGATAAATGTTCAATAAGAACATTATTAAATATAATTCTGGGATCTCTTATCGTGGTAATTTCTGCGTGATCGTTATTTAATAAATTAATTAATTAGATCATTAATTAAGTTAATTTAAAGGATATTATCTTTAAAACCTCATAATATTAGTAGAAGTAATTGTTAATAAGTCTTTGATTCTATTTGGGAAAGATAACCAAATAAAGAAAGTTATTTATAAAAATGGCTACTGGTTCTTTTATGACTCAAAATTATTCTTGTTCTCAAAGTGAGGTCCTAAGGGACCTTCACAATATCACTTTTCTAAAGGCAATACAAAGATTTATTATTATTATTATTATTATTATTATTATTATAAACTATTAAAAGCAAAAAAAGGCTGTTCAGTATTACATACATAAAATAAAAGGTTCTAAAGGTCACGATTTCCAAAAATACGTCTTTAAAAGAGAAGCTTCAACATCATATACTGTGTAACATAATTCCTAAAAGAGCGATACATCCAAAATACATGTCAAAACTCTATCCCCACCCCCTGAAAAATCACCCAACAGATTTTATTAGCAGAGAACCAGTGTCCCTTTAATGACCAATTCGAGGAAAAGACTGTACTCGGCCCTTTGTCCAAAGATCATTAAGGACAAAAAGTCAGAGATCATTCTGTGTAAAAGATCACGTCATTTTTTATCCCCACATTATTCCCCAGTGTCATTTAACAAAGACAAGACATTCCCTAAGGAAGGGAAATAGCAGATCTCGTAGTCAATAAGGGTATCGTAGAAATCACAAAGATGAATAATATATTATTCAAGACCAGTGTGGGTATTTGCAATAGAAATAAGTTCACAGGATATGGACTCGGGGTATTTTATACATTCTAATTAGACGTTGAATTTGGAAGAAACCGGACTCTTCTTCAAGATCAATCATAAAACTGTTTCTTAAAAATAGTGTGTTTCCATTTGCAATTCAACAAATGAATAATTATTCTGAGCCTTTTGCCTGAAGAAAAATGTATGCATACTTAATTATTATCGAACTTTTTAACTAATAGAAATGCGGAATAACGAAACAAACAAATTAAGAAAACGTATTGCTGTATATTTCCGTGTATAAACCGAAATTTTTTAAAACTTTTTTTAAGCTAATGTGTAGCTTTTTTTAAGCCTTAGATATACGGGGGAACGCAGTTTAGGAGAAACGATATTTTTTAGCATTTTCCGTTAGCCATGGGTAAGAGATTTTAATCTTTTATATTTTTTATTGTTTTTGAGTGAATTTTTTATTCTAAAAGAAAAAAAAAGAAAGGCACCTAAATCCTTCAATATCAGTGTCTTAGTCCGAGTTTTCTAACACTTGGTAAAACTCACATCCCCTTATTAAGATGTCTGAAGGCCTGTAATCCTCATTCAGCGAGATTTTCCTCCAAGGCATGAAACATAGGTCGACGATCACATGGCGTATCCAAGCTTCAAAAGCAGAAAACAGTGGTGCAGAAAGTCTGACGAGCACAGTGAACAAAACACCAAATGAGCGGGGGAGTGATAGCTCTTTAGAAAAGGTTACCAGAAATAAAACTACCTTCGCTGGCGTTTGGCACGTTTTACTTTATACCAATTTGATAAGGAAAAATCTAACGTTGAATAGCATATTTGTCCTCATGGCGTCATGGTTAGAAATTACGATGAAATGAGATCTATCTTCAATTTGGCTTATTTTCCGGATTTCGAATTTGGGGTAAATTTTTAAAGAAAAAAGGCGCTCTCTGCTTGTACACGAATCAGCTTATGTTTGCATATTTACGGTATTCTGTATGTAAACTAGAAACCCAGCATCGAAAAAGCAAATCCAACCAAATAAATACAAGTCTGACAGGAAGATGTTAATCTGTATATAACAAGGGCAGTCTAAAAAATACTCAATCTCATGAATTTTCCCACATACAAAGTCGTGCTGCCAAGGAAAGGAGAAAGCTTGATTATTACACACGCTTGAATTTTTTCTACGGGTCCGAGTATGCGAGTCACTTCCTGCTGGCCACCGAGCGAGGAGATGTTGCAAGCGTTTGTTGGATTTTTGATACATCTTAAGATGAGTAAACGAATTAAAAAAAATACTACATAAAATTTCATCGAAAACTAAAAAGAAAAGCATTCTTTTTTATTCACCAAATGTTTAGAGACAATGTTATGCGAAGTAATGTTATAATTCCTAAATCCTTAATTCTATTGGTCAGTTAGACGATTATATCCATTATAATATTATGTTATTCCAATAATTTAGTCCATCTTTTACACATTTTGATTTATTTCCTTAGACGACATAGAAGACATGTATACAGCACAAAAAACTGATTCTACAAGGTAAAATAGTATAACTCTCAGACAACTTACAGCGCCATCTATATTTATTTTACATTTAATTTATAACAAGTACTCAAATGAGAGAGGGAAGGAGCTTTTCAACTAATTAAAAACTGGTCGCCTTTAGTGGAGAGCGACCAGCGTTCTGTGATGTTCACAAACCACTCGGAAAGAAGCTGTCGTTTAGAGCACGAAAATTCTGATCAAAAAAATGTCGTTTGATTATACAAGAGATTTCTGAAGAGAGTGGGATCATTAATCATTTAAACATGAGTTGAGTTGCTACGATATTTGTGCCCAATCTGCTGTCGGAAAAATAGAAAAAACTCCGTCTTCTAGATGGAACATGGAATTCCTGTCGTTCCTTGGCCTCCCTACTTTCCACAAACATTGATCATTGAGAGTTAAGACTATTTCCGAAGTTGAAAATACCCATTGAAAGGGCCAAGCTTTGAAAGTGAAAAGTTAGTGCAAAACATGAAGGCAGATATGAACACTATTCCACAAAGAAAACATTCCAGGTTATTTTTTTTACAGGGGATGGATTAGTGGGTAAAGTGTATGGAGCTGTAATAGGCCTAATTGGAAAGAAACTAGGGTCCCAATTCCGTCACTTAAGTAATATATGTTTGCCTATTTAAGTCGGATGCTTTTTAAATAACCCTGGTATCAGAGTAGCTAATTATATATGATCTACTAATATATTATAATTGACGCCTAGATGACATACACACAAGGGGGGAGGGTAAAGTTCAATTTAATATGTTTCCTATTAACATTCCAAATAGGCGTATATCCTATCATATTACATAGAATTTTCATAAAATTAATTATCCTACCAAATATTATTTCATGCCAAATGTTTTAGTGTATAACTGGCTTAAAATTCCATTCAATACATTTGTATAATATTGTAACATTTCAATATCATACACGCTTAAAGAGAAAGTAATAGTCCACATATATTTATAAGATATACAACTGGTCTGCAATTGTAGAAATATTTAAAAAAGCTGGTGAGTTATTTGAAATAAAAAAAAATATAAAATAACTGAATCAACAAGTCAAAAATTAACGGAAAATCACGCAATATTTGGTTGAAATTAAATTAAAAATAAAATATTTTTGCATTAAGTAATAAGACAGTTAAATGTTTTTTGATTAGATGATGCTAAAAGTACAGTCTGTGATTGTAACTTTAAGTTAAGTGATTCTTATGCTATCACCAGCCGTAGTTCAAAACTATACGTTTCGTAGCCCACGTGTTCCCTTGGCGTGCGATGTTAGTAAACAAATAATCAATTAGTCTCAGTTTCACCCACTATTTTGACATTTCAAGAACCAATCTGACGCATGCGCACAAGCGCCAAATGTCAAATCTACTGTGCGACTTTATATATATATATATATATACAACCTTGCTCAATTAATTCGTCAATTGATGGTGCCTAAAGCAGTCCAGAGGTCATGGTCGTGAACTCGTGGCCAGCGTTATCAAGTCGCGAGTTCGAGTCCTGGTGTCAATGAAAAACTGTCGTGTAAACGGACCAATGCATTTTAAAATCTGTCGAAGCTCAAGCGAGGGTTTATTAAGGTTTAACTACAAAGCAACAAGAGAAATATTGGCGGAATGCCCAAGGGAACCGAGCTCACCCGAAAGAGGTTTAGAGCTACAAAACGATCCCCCGGGAAACTACCACCCCCACGTTCATTCTTTATTGAGCAAAATCATAGTGTTCATTTTATACAGTAGCACACATTACATTTACATATTACAAATTAAAGGTAAATGAAACGAAATACATAGGTTATTGCAAGTTACACACATGCAAAGCTGAAAATAATAATAAAGAGCATAAAGGGTAAGAGAGGAAAAGTAATACACATTATTCCAGCATCCTTACGAATACTCAAAAGTAATATAAATATAAAATATAAATGCACCGCACAAAAAAAGGAAAAAAAATTCGAGAAATATTTGGGAAAGAAGAAAAAAAAGGAAAGGTCCGGATCCCCCCAAAGCCCTTGATTTTTTTTCCCAATTGATTATAATTTTAAGTATATAATACGTAAAATTTAATTAAATATTTGTTTTTAATGATTAATTTTATTAGTTAATACTAATTATTTATTCAATAATTAGTTTCTTACTGTTTTTTGTTCCCAAAAATCGACAAAATCAGAAGGAGTATGATACAAGAATGGTGGATTTTTGACCCTGGACCCCCCCCCTCTTGGGAAAACTTCCGTGTTTGCTACTGGACGTGGACGACATCTGAGTCAGTATCCCATTCTTCAACCTTCTCCACTACGACAACGGGAAAACTTTGAGCCTCTACGGATTAACTGTGCATCGTGGTCTTCAGTGGAACTAGGGCTCGAACTCATGACACGCCGGCCACGAGTTTGTGACCTTAATGACTAGGTCACCACGACCATCTGTTGAAGCTCAAAGTTCTCACATTAACGTAATGGGGAAGTTTGGAATTAGGATGCCACTTCAGGTGTTATCTTCGTCACTTGATCGAGGCTCAAAATTACGAGGTCCGTTGCCAATAGCCGTAATGCTGCTTGAAAGTGCAACATTAATAACCCTTCACTCGCTCGTCAATTGATAAACTAATAATTCTGACTAAAAAAATTAAGCCCCATATATATATAATATTTAAAAATTAATTCGAAACACAATTTTGGAAATAATCTAAATTTATATAAAATAACATTTTTTTTATAACTGAATAATACTTCTTCCTTAAAGTTCATTTGATATCGACTTAAATATAACGTCGATAGAGACTTTTGTAATTTTTCTAACCAAAAAAAATGAAAGAGATACAGAGCTTTCCTTTAAAAATAACCAAAAAGTACAATGGAAACGAAAAAAATCTACGTAAGGCTTTTATTTGCATATTATTATTAAAGAAAACATTTTTCTAGATTATTAAAATAGAAAAACATGCATAATAGTTAAAATTAATCTCCGCATTTTATTAACCTAAGCCGCTTATTTCTGAGTTTAATTGCCCTGTCTCTCATTTTATTAATAAAAAAGGAATTCATTTCTCAGACGAGACTTAAAGTAAAAAGTGTAATCCTTTTTTTTTATTATTATTATTCGCAGAGATGAAAATAAATTTTTCTGACATACTAAATGTAATAGAATTTAGGATTTTAATAATTTTATATATATACAGAATTAAATCGGTTTCTAAGGGGGGAAATATAAAAGCACTTTATTTTATAAAATATTATTTTAACTTATTTAATATGAAATTTTATTTATTTTCTTCTCTTTTATTTCTTGAGCCATTTTTTAAAATTAAGATAAATTTAATTTGGGAGTATAAGCCTTTATTTAATGCAGTAATCTTTTACAGAATGTAAACTATTTTAACTGCATATTAAAATGTTTTGTTTTACTGGTATAAGGTATATATATTTTTAACAAAACTTATTTTAAGATTATTTAGACTATATACGCATTCATTTTAATCCCTTATCTGGTCCCGCAGAATCATGAGAACTATTATGCGGAGATTAAAGTGTTTTTTCCGTATATTGGTCAGATAATATAGTTACAATTATATACTTATGGGTTTTGTGACATATGGAATAACAAAGGCTATTATAACCCCTGATCACAATCATACGATATGTTTGGTCAGATAACAAAATTGTCTAACACTTAATCGACCTCATTATGATTTACTGCAGTTTATTTCATGCAATATTTTTTTTTTGAATCACTACATTGAAAATTAAGGGATATACATAAACAAAATACTTAACTTTGAGAAAATTAATCCGTTAGAGCTAATTAATTAATTAAAGATGTTCAACTGTAAAATTAATTATATACACTGTTCACTTAAAATAAATAGTCAAATCGTTTTCTAGGCCTTCATTAACATACAAAAAAATAAGACACTTATCTTTCGACATTAACTATTTTTTCGGAACAAAAATGACAATCTTCGCAAACCGCTGAAAACGCCGTCAGCTGAAAACGCAATTTCTGCTATAAAACTATTCGCTTTCCCCGCTAAAATACTCATCATAGAACCCGTGATGTAATATATCTTGAAAGAGTGGATTTAAAGAAATGTTCCTGCAACGTATCGTGAGAGTATTCGTTAAAATGGTTATTCTATGTAAGTTTAAAGTGAGTGGTACTTATAAGTACAGTAGTTAGATAAAGGGTTATACAGGGTTGTCCCAAATTCATGTTACAAACTTTATGGGTTGGTACAGGGTATTGTAACAATCATTTATTGTATAGGAATGCAGTGGCATGACGCACACTCCCACTACCCCCGCATTGCGAGGGAGCCAGGGTTCTAGGGAGCTCAAAGACTGATTGCCACCAAGTACCTATCCTTTGTAAAATCCAACTTAAGGGCCCAAACCCTGACTTCGCAGGGTGCCCCAAATGTTCTCCCTTACGCCACTGTAAGAATGTATGGACGCAAGTGACGCAGTGATGCACAAACACAAAAATTAAGAGAACGAAAGGAAAGACAAAGGGTTCATTGAAAGTGTGATTGACAAGTGTAATGTTTACAAAATGTTCAGCAGTCGCCCCACCTAGTATGGTGGTTATGACACTCGGCTTGTAATCGAGTGGGTTCGGGTTCGAATCCCGAGAAAGGCATGGATGTATCTTCCGGAAAGGAAACCGGACTTTCGCCTGAAATGGATTCCTGTCTCAAAAGGAGAAGCAGCATACCTCTTCCGTTCTTTGCTGGGGTCATCGTTTGTAATAAAATTCTGTATTCTTCTGTGATTTTTTATATGTTTCTATTCATCTATCTCACGTCTTTCGTATGTATCCCAGTAATAAACACACGACAACAACAACTGTTTAGCATTTGAGCTATGAAGTCCAGCTGCAGCTCACATTGCTGTACCACCTACTGGCAGTAGAAGAGAAGATAGCCTGCAGGATTCCTTGTACTCGCTCAAAATGAAAGACGTGTAAGTGATTTTCGTTTAACACTGTAAACACAGTCTGATGACGCACACTTGCGTGATGAGCAACATCCCTTGTACTTGACTCTGGTCTAACAGCCACAATGTTTAATATGCTTTCTTCCAGGCTTGAGATGCGTACAAAGAGCGTACAGCTCTTTGTCGACCAGCATCATGTCTGGTGAGGTGGAACGAACATGTTTCACGAACTTGATGATGTAACCACTGAAAAATTCTGTGATACCGCATTCGTCGATCAGGAAACTGCGCGTAATTGGCCACACTTATAATGCATGTCTGCATTTTTTGCATATGTAAAGTCTCCTATAGTAAGCGTCGGCACAATTGTGAATGGTGCTTTCCCCTACTGAAATGCATCATGTTGATCAGCGACTAGACATCTACTGCCCCTTACCGGTAAAGAAACCAACCGATAACTCCATCTCTCTTTTCTTTTCTTTTTTTTTTCGCCTGTTTGCACCTCACCGTGTCACTTGCACCCATACATTCCTATACCATAAATGATTGTTACACACACATAATATCCTGATTTACCCTTTAAGTTTGTACTATGAATTTGTGACCACCCCCTGCATGTGAGGCAAAATTTGCTTACGCTACTGTGTAAATATTACTTTTCTCTAAATATTCACGTATATATAAAAGGTGTTTTTTAGAGGTATAGAACTTTAAATTGCAATAAAACAACGATGTATTATTCGATTGACATGAATTTTTTTTATTCGAAAGATAATCTTGTGGCATTACATTTTAAATATGATCAAGCAAGGCGTAGATTCGTCGAATGGGCCCAAAACGAGATTGCCGTTGTTCCCGATTTTCATAAGCGAATTTTGTTTAGCGATGAAGCGCACCTCTGCTTAAATGGCTACGTCAACAAACAAAACTGCCGCATTTGGAGTGAAGCTAATCCACAAGTGTATGTCGAAACACCGTTACATCCAGAAAAACTTACTGTTTGGTGCGCTTTATGGGCTGGTGGAATCCTTCTTCAAAAACGATGAAGGCCACAACGTTACAGTCAATGGTGATCGGTATAGAGCCATGATTACTAACTTTTTCATTCCTGAATTGAACAATCATGATGTCCAGGGGAGCTGTGGTTCCAACAAGACGGCGCAACATGTCACACAGCTCGTGCCACAATCGATTTATTGAAAGACACGTTCGGTGACCGCCTAATTCCACGTTTCGGACCTGTGAATTGGCTTCCAAGATCTTGTGATTTAACACCGCTAGACTATTTTTTGTGGGGCTATGTAAAGTCATTGGTCTATGCGGATAAGCCACAAACGCTTGACCATTTGGAAGACAACATTCGCCGTGTTATTGCCGATATACGGCCACAAATGTTGGAAAAAGTCATCGAAAATTGGACGTCCAGATTGGACTACACCCGAGCCAGCCGTGGCAGTCCTATGCCAGAAATCATATTTAAAATGCAATGCCACGAGATTATCTTTCGAATAAAAAAAATTCATGTCAATCGAATCGTTGTTTTATTGCAATTTAAAGTTCTGTACCTCTCAAAAAAACACCCTTTATATACTTACGAACATCCAACGGAGCAACTGGATTATTCTGAATACATGCAATTACGAGAAAATTGCTAAACCTTTTAAAGTACTGTGAAGAGTGAAGGGGTGTTTATTAACGTCGCACTATAAAGCAACATGTAATCCTGAACCACATTCAAGTGACGAGGACGTCACCTGGCTGACATCTTCTTCTCCAAACTACCACACCACACGCCAGTTTGAATTACTGTGATAGCAGGGATAGACCAACGGTAAGCAGTCGAAAACTCCATGATTGATTATGTCAAGTCTGAGTTAGAGTTGTGGTTTTAAACACATGTTCCTCGGAAGGTGTTGTCCTATCCTTCCGAAGGAAAGGAAGGAAAGTTGCCAGAGTCTGAGACAGTTTGGACTTCTACACGATAGATGGCGACACCTCCTATGTCCACCTCCACAATTTAGGCACGGGCTAGAGGCGAGTGAAATATTCTCCAGGACCTTGCACCCGTGATTTCTGCTGCGACCGCCCACAGAACTCGGAAGTACTGCACAATAAAGCGAACGGGGTCAATGGCCTTTCCAAGGAGTGCCAAAGACAGGGCATTGGTCCAGTTTGCCCACTTTCGGGATCGATATCAAGTCGTGGGTTTGAGTACTAATATCTATCTAAGATCCGAAGGACACATTAAATGGAAATAGGGATCAAAATCCATCAATTGTATAATGTGGAAGTTAGGTTTATGAGATATCAGTTCAGTTGTCTTCCTCATCATTTGACTATTTGATTGATTATTTAGAAACGTCGTAGTCTGCAGCAACACGATCCTAGTCTACTGAAGAGACACCATGCAATTGGGCTGATGTGCGTTAAGTCCCCACCCTCGTTGACGTAATGGGGAAGTATGGAGAAGAAGAAAGCTAAAAAGTCCACATCATCAGTTGACCCAAAATTACAAGTTCCATCGCCAATGGACATCGCGCTGCTTCAGAATGCGACGTAAATTGAAAATCAAATCAAATCTGATTGAACATAAGGAGTACTGGCGAAATTTGATCATAGCTTAAAACTACGTGAACTGTCATGAATCGTAGCTGTGAATGTGGGGTACTGCTTCAGATCTAAATCTGTATAAACAACTTTTAAAATCAAAATTTTTTAAAAAAGTTTTTTTAAAGAAAAAAAATCAAAGTATAACAACGAACTGCTTCGATTATGCCAGTGAAAAAAGTTTATAAGATTGATCGCAAAAAATTTGTACTATTTTCTTTTCAACAAAATTATGTGGGGATATATAAGTATATATATAGTTTTTCTATCAACAAACCTGTGGTGGTAATGTAGAGAAGAGACTGACATGCATTCTATAGTTGTATTACTGTAGAATCGCCACTAAGTTTTACATCAAACTGAGTCTTAAATATAAGTAAGTATGTGATATTTAAGTAAATCACACACACACACACACAACACACACACACACAACACACACACACACAACACACACACACACAACACACACACACACACACAACACACACACACAACACACACTAATTTATTCATTCATGTTTGAGATTCTGACAACTAGAAACTATGTTACTTATTTTCAAATTCTTTCCTGTTTGGTATCTTAAAAACACTCATTTGTATCATTATAAAAACAGTAAAAAAGAAAAAGAATCGATTTATAAAAACACAATTTGTTTTGAAAAGATTTCGATTCGATTTATTTGATAGGTCACACTCAATATATCTCATAAACCTTTACGATAGTAGATTGCTCCTCGATCAAAATCTTAACAGTAGAGAAAATGAAAGAAAAAATTTACATCCTTAAATCTTTCTCAAGTAACACATTTAAAGAATATTGTCTGATGTATAATTAAATAGCCATCTCACAGTCGTAGAGATTGTGCTGCAATTCTTCTTTCGTCAAGATAAATAAGCGTAGGAAACGATTTAAATTTTTTTGTGATATTTTACATGGTTAAAAGCCTTATAAAATAATTAATGACTGTTGAAAGGATTCACATTATGCAACGATCGTAATGACGTTTTGGAATCCTGTTTGTTTCCAAAAAACGAATGAAAAATATCTTGCTCTAAAAGTTTGGAGTAAGTGGAGAAATTTGTTTTATTCTTGTCAATAAACATTTTCAAAAAATATTTCTTTTCTTTTTAGGGAAAGCCGAAAAAGCAAAAAAAATGTTTGTGTTTACCTTACCTAAAAATGAGCTTTTAAAACAAACTATAACTAAATTTTAAAGAAAAAAAAACTTTACAAAAAAAAATTATTTTCATTTTTTTTCCCAAAACAATGCTTTCAGTCACAAAAACAGAATTTTTTATTGTTAAAAAAGAATTGCCACCAAAATTTTCGATTAAATAATTGCCACCAAAATCTGATTAAATAATCCTTTTTCCTTTTGTAAACACACACACTCTACATATATTTACAGTTAAGTATCTATTAAATTAAAGAAACATGTTATGTTTAGAAAAAAAATGTTTACCTTAACCGTTTCTAGATTTGAGTTGCTTTTAATTGCATATTTTATTATAGACTATTTAAGTGTTCAGATTTCTAACAATATATAAGAGACTTATACAATGTTTTTTTTATTAGTTTCAGACTTAGCATTTGAGATTATTCTAAAAAAATAGTTCATTTTCAAAATTTGTGTACAAAAAAAAGAATTCTAAAATCGAAAAAAAAAATTTAATTTCAATAAAACTTTGTTTCTCATTAAACCATAAAAAAAAGAAAACTTCAAAGTAATTTTAAAAATTAAATTTAAAAAACAAATTTTTTTCGAGGATAAAAAAATCTCAAAAAATATTCCTCGCTTCTAAATTAGTAATTACAATAAATTACGGCCTTTACTAATAAAAATAATAAACAAAATACGGATCACTCTACGACTTCATAGTTAATTTTTGAAAGAAAACATTAAATTTATTCTTAAAAGAAAACATTAAATTGTGTGTACTTGGAAGTATATACTATATTTTTATACAGTGGCGCACACAAGGAATTTTTCAGGGGAAGAGGAGGGGGGGTCCAGGGTCGAAAGTCTATTATTCTCGGATCATTCTCCAGTACATACAGCCGTGTAACATATTCTTTTCATTTTGTCGATTTTCGGGAACGAAAAACAGTAAAAAATTAATTATTGAATAAATATTTTGCATTAATTAATAAAATTACTTATTAATAACAAATACTTAATTAGTTTTTACGTTCTAATTATTAATATTCTAATATTGGATTAAAATTATTGAAAGAAATCGAGGGCTAGGGGGGGTCCAGACCCAGGAGCCCCTCCCTCCTTGTGTACGCCACTGTTTCATATATGACGTTATCCATGGCCATAGTAATCGACTGAAAATAAACTTTAAGGGAAAGGAGAAATACAACACCTATAAAATGAGTTTAGATACTAAATTTGGTTCTACAATCCATGTCCAGATTGTCTTTTAAGGTAAACAATCCCAACTGTCATTGAAATGTTTCTGTAGGACATTATATTAAATGTTCTTGCGATAAATCGTACGTATAGAATTTCATTCCTTGAGTAATTTATTTAAAAACAGGTTTATTTGAGTATTGAGATAGAAAACAGGAAAAGCATATAAAATGCAAGCTACAAATTTAAAAAGGAAATCAACTTAAGATTTGTTAAATCACTTATATATATAAATAAACAATTTCATCGCATATTACTTTTAAGGTATCCAATTATGTTCGGAACCGTGATTTTGCCAAAGCGTATAAATGGATAATATTTATGATATTTAGTGTCACTTAGATTAGAAAATGTATATAAAATTGTTTTAAGAATAGTATTACAATAAAAAATTATTTAATTACAATATTTTGACAAAAAAATGAACATAGAATGACCCATTTTCAAAATATTCTCCTTTTGCGAAAAATGCTTCCATTATAATAATATTTTGCCTGTATGTAGCTCAGACCTCTGTACAGAGGCTCAACTAGAATTTTTGAAATATATAACTTAGAAGAAGTTTATCCCTATTTTATATACGACAACAGAGGGGAGCAATTTTAAGAAAAAAACGCGAACAATTATTTCAATTGGTGCTAACTCTGAAAATGTGAGTTTTTCAAAAATCCTAATTCGGACTCTCTGGAGAAGTCTTTACTTTATATAAGCGAAATATTATTATTTTAGAAGCATTTTTTATAATGGGAGAATATTCTATATTCTAAGATTATTCTAAGTTCATTTTTTGCCGAAATATTGTATTTAAATAATTTTTTGTCAAAATGTCCTAAAAACAATTTTATACATGTATTCTATTCTAAATGACACTAAATATCATGAAAATTATCCATTTATGCGCTTTTTTAAAATCACGGTTCCGAATGTAGTGGATACCTTAAAGACTAAAGAAAAATTTTAATTGCGTAAGGTTCAAGTACTCGAAAAACAGAATGCAACTATCTATAAAATATGATATTCAAAAAGTTTAAAATAACAATAATTATTTTAAATTATCGATTGCTAATAAAACTACAACCATGCAGTATGTTCCGGAATTCACAAAAATGCAATAAATTTCAAAAGTATATTCATATGTATTCGATATTTTTTAATTTTAAAATATGAATCATGAAAAATTAATGTGTCCTTCCCCAGGAATATTTAAAACGGTATTTGTATACATTATAGAAGGCTTGAATATACGAAATATCGAACGCCTTTATTATAAACTAGACAATAATTAAGTAGACAAAAATGTTCCTGAAAGATTTTAGAATCATCTTTATGTGGCCTCGATAATCGAATTTAGAATTCAAAATTAATAAATCCATGCAGATTCGCATTAATACATCAAATCATGCATTTGCAGAGTATTTTCCATAAACACTCAAAAATTATTTTTTTAAATAAAAAACCAACCTCGCGCGTGCTTCTTTCTCTGTGATTTTGAACAGTTTAAAAGATGATAAAACTACCATCAGTTGGAATTGAAAGTATTTATATAGTTTTAAAAACTGATGGTATAAAATAATAAAAACATACGCTATGTCCTTTTTAACAATTGGAACCAATTTTAAAAAGTTTATGACGAGGTCGACAACTCACCTGGCGCACCCCCTTTAGCATTTTGACTGACAACGTGCTTAATCGTTCTATGTAAATAACAGTTTTAGGTACCAAGAGGAAACGTTAACAAAAAAAAAATAATTCAATGGAATAAAACATTAAAAAGAAATTAGAGTGTAATATACCTTTAAAATGAAGTTCATTATAGGTGAAAGCAGGTGAGAATTGGAACATAAAAAAAATTGAAAAGGGAGATTAGATGACCAATTTACTGGTTTTGAATTATGTAAATAACAAAAAAAGGAAGGGAATTTGTTCCAAAATATATATATGTTACCGTTAAAGTGTGTAATTCAGTTATTTCATAGAATAACTAGGTATTTCATGAAATAACTAGGCAAGTCAGTTAAAGTATATAATAGATGATAAATAATTAATGATAAATCATTAAAGTGAAAAATAAACAGTTTCAAAGTTATTTTATAAATTAATTGATCATACATAGCTGAAATCTCTCGAAAAATACATTTTATCTCTACTGCGAATGATTCATTGATAAATAATAAGGAAAAGCAGATAGTATTATTTACTACTCTTCATACAGCTAACACTATTTAAACAGAAAGGAAAAAAAGAATATGTTGCAGAAATAATTATATTTAATTATTATCAAAAAAAAATACTGCTGGGATGAAAATTGTTGCTTCATAGAAACTTTGCGTCAAAATATATGTAAGTGAATATTAATTTAAATTTTATGAAATACCTTTATTTTACTTTTCATTATTTATTAGAGCAAGGATTGCGGGGATGACACTTTGAATTTGGGTTCAAAATTGACCAAAAGCAACTAGGACCAGTTCAAAGAACTTCCGAGTGTCGTATTTCATACTTAAACGATCAAGTAATCGTTATTCTATAGAATACCTAGTTAAACCTTAGAATTCAATCATTTTATATACTTTAACTGACATCTAGTTATTTCTAGTTATTTCACTAAATACCTAGTTATTCTATGAAATAACGGATTTCACACTTTAACAGCAACATATATATGTTTATTTTAACCATTTTTTGTAAAAAGTTTCTGTTATAAGCATGAAATATTATCAACTTAAAATATAAACTGATGTTTCAAAGCATTCAAAACAATACATAGTTATATCTACGAAAACACCGATAGATATTGTTGCAAATACAAACCATCTCCTTTACATCACAAAAGCTTCGAAAAGTGACTCAACATACTGTTTAATCTTTAAAATAAACATCCTGAAACCAAACATATTTTTCCCCTCAGAGTCGTTTCGAACAATAGAATGTTTCTAAAATTTCGCTGAAGAATGTTTATTTACACATATTGTCGCATCAAAACTACGTATTCATTGTTTCAACTCCAAATTAAATTCTAATAAGCTAACAAATTACAAAATGCAAGTGAACAGGGATTGTCAGTTAAAATAATATAAAATGTTATATACTTTCTAAAGGATTTGAGTAATTGAACATGAAAAAGAACTCCAATATTGGAATATTATTGTAATATTTAATGTAATAAATGTAAAAGTTTATACATAATTCGCGCGCACGATATGCGTATGGTATATGTTTTACTTAAAATGTTACATGCTATATAATATTTATTAATGTAATTTAAGCTTTTGTTAATTTTTTATTAAGAGAAATGTCTGAATTATTTTTAAAAATGAAGAGTTTTCGCTTTTTAAAGCTTCGTTTTTGATAGAACTTTTATTAATTTCTAACCTAACTCTATTAATTAAAACCTTTATTTAATTTTTATTCATTGTTTATTAAAATATTTATAGTAACGCTAAGTGTAAAGTTAAGTAACGGAGCTGTAATTAAAATTACTTTTTCTTTTCCATAATTAAATTTCGTCATTAAATGCATTTCTATTTTTGAAATACTGCCTATCACGTTCGGAAAATTAAAAAACATTTTGCTATGAAATATTCTATAAGTATTTTGAAATAAAATGTAAAATTATAAATATAAAATGTAAGGATGTACAATTAGAGATGTAAATTATGTTGTAAAATTAAATTACTTCATTTTCCAGATGTTTAAAAACATATAACAAAACAGCAATTATCAAAATGCATTATGAAAAATATTTTAAATTGTCAGCAAGTTTTAAGTATTTTCTTTATATTAAAATGTTTTTAAAATTTCCAGATATTTTATGTAAAATACTAAGGTATAAAACACAATGTTTCATTTCTATTTTCTGCGATATATATTCAAATGTAGTTTGAAAATTAAGGTACATTTTATGTCTTATTATTAAACACATGTCAAAAAATTTGTGTAAACATTGACTTAAACGTTTTTCGCAAACAATGTGCAAAATATCTTGTGGTATTTTAAATGAGCAAATATAAAAATAAAAAGTATATATTCAACAAATTAAACTGAAGTTTATTTTAAAGTGCTTTATTTGCTTTAATAAAAAAATGGATTACGAGTAAAAATATGTTCTTTAATCATTTTTTTATAACTAAACAAATTATTTTATAAAGCAGATTCTCATTTTGAAATAAAAAAAATTAATTTGGTTATCCAATCATTAAAAAGAGTTTTAAGTCACCATAAAAGTTCCCAGAAATATATATATTTTTTATTTTATTCATTTTGTTTAAAAACATTAAATATTTTTACCAGTTTGAAAATACCTCGAAACATATCTGATAATCTTTTCTATGCTCTTACGACAAATCGTTTCAATTTTAAATTATTCATTTTGTGAAAACAAGATAAATTTTTTTTAAGGAAAATGGTTTTTGACACATAATATCATAAAAAATTATAACATTTTTAAAAGAAAGAATTGTGTAAAAAACAATGTTAAAATTCAGAAAAAATCACAATCACAGTTTTTTTACACATTCGTTCTAAACTTGCTGTGCAATCTCTATACATATGATATGAACATAAACATTAGTGAACAACTTTACACCTTTTGAGTAATATTTTTAAATTATAACAAAAACTACAGACTTTGGACCCCTTTATACATTTAAATCTTCTAATTTCTCTAATAATTTATTATGAAAGAAAAGTTTAATGCAGATTCCAAACACAGACCGTAGCCACAAGAAAAACATTTTTGAAATCTTCCAGATGTTAGAAAATGACAACAACAACAAAAATAATTATCTCTGAAAGATAATTTTCGACAAAAAAAATAATAATAAACTAATACACAATCAGCATAACACAGTTTTAAACAAATGTTAGTTCCGGTGATTTAAATAAACAATTTTCCCTCTCCTGAATAAAATTAATGATTTATTTTTTAATGATTTAAACTTTCTATTGCGCATTTTGAAAGCACACACAAAAAAAGAATATATGTGATTTAACAATTGAAAAAAAATCCCTTCTCAATCAATACAAACAAAGATCAAATTAGTAACATTGATTCAACAAGTTGGTCACGGTCATTCAAAAAACAATCCGAAACTTTTTTTTTTTAAAGCGTGAGTGTTTCTATACTTCTAGAACAATTATAACAACTAAAAAAACAAACAAAATCCAAAACCATTCTGTAATCATCACGTGTATCAAAATGAACCAACTGGAAGTTGTTTTCGCTTCAAAACAGGGGCGACCGCGGCAACCATATGCAAGTTCATCACGTGCCAGACGCAGACAAAGCATTAAAAACAACGAAAAAAAATATTCTCACCTGTCTGTCCTTTTCCTAGGGTCTTTTCTATCCGATAGGGCCCCACGTATTGGTAATGGTGGCCCTCACCACCCCCGGTGGGCCCTTCCCGCTGTGACGTCATGACCCGGGGCCCCTTATCGAATTTTTTTCTTAAGAAACCCACTCACTCAATCACATGTGGTGCCTCTTGATGTTAATCCAGGGCGGCACCGCGCGGCCATGCTGCTGGCTGCTGTAGAGAAACTGATCAATAGAGTGAATGGGGCGCAAGCACACACAGTGATGGGGAAACTCGCTCTCTGCCGGCTTGGCGACGCGATGGATAGGGTTGCCAGATCATTTGGCGAGGGAGTCTGGCGATGGAGGAGATGTAGACGCCAAGTGTAATGATCTTTGAAGAAAGGGGAAAGGGGATTTTTAGAAAGGCGTCGATGCAGATTTCTCTCTTAAGTAAATGAAGAGGGATTTGGGGGGATTTTTTTGTGGGGTGTGGATACGCTGAGTTCCAGGAAAGTTTTGAGTTTCGTTTGGTTCGAGGATATTTAATTACAGGAATTGGGTTTTTAAATAACATTCAGGTGAATATATTCTAAATGTAGTTTCTGAACTGTCACTTTGGCTCGATGTATTTTACAGGATAATAAAAATAATCACTTTCTAAGTAATTTGTAATACATTTTTTGTAGTAATCAATAAATTAAGGATTAAAAAATAAGTTTGGCTCTATTCATTTTTATTAATGAAATATATACGAGTATATAAATTTAAACATTTGAAAATTGACTTAGAAAGATAATTAAAGTGCCAAAGAAATTATTTTCTGACAGTTTTACAATTAAATTAAATTATCAACATTATGTAGTAAAAAGAAAAAAATTCATTTTTATTCATTAAAAAATACTCTAATGAGCATCAAAAACTGTATGTCATAGAGTATATAATTGATCATATTTTTCCCAATCATATTGCTTTTAAAATAATAATAATATCACTGAAGAAAATTATGCTATATCCATAATTATTCTGTAATACTATTTTTAAAATCGTATTTATTATAAAAAGAGAAATTTTTAAAACATCGTATTTACAACGTGGGAAGATTAGCAATTAATTGTATAAAAAACATAGATCTTCAAATATCTATTTACTTAAGGTTTACAATAACAATTACAAAAAAAATCCATTTTCGAATCTAGAACACAATTATTTTTACATTACTCTATTTGCAATTCTAAAAATATAAAAAAGAAAAAACATCATTAAAAAGGTAATTAAACTAAGCAACTAAAAAATAAAAAAAGGTAATATCACAATTAAAATGGATCACAGAATATATTTTCTCTTAAATCAAGTGATACTTAAAAAAGAATATAAATCATTTCTTGTCCAACATAGAAACATTTTAGTAGAAATTTTGGTCAAATTTATATATTTATGTATATGACGCATAGATGAGTTAAGTACTAGTTAGTCTACATTTATTAAGGAAATGTGTACCTAATTTTTAAATTAGCGAAAGGGATTGAAACTAGCAATTACCAAATCAAAGAATGTTCTCTTTTATTTAAGAAAACTGTTAAAGATTACTGCAGACGATATTATATTTCTTAGATGTAGTCCTGCCGATTGGCAACACTGCAACTTATTCCACAATTTAAAGTCTCAGATAATTAAGAGAATGATCTGCTTATAGAGTTTAAATTTTGACTTCGCGAAAATTGTGTTTTTGTTAGATCTATGATCAACTTATATTTACGTTCGGAAATCCGCATTCATTTGAGAATTTATATGTATAAATAAATTAATGAAAACAAAGAATCTAATTTAAAAAATATTTTGATAAGTTGTTTAAAATTTGTGCTATCTTTTTTATATAGTTAATCATTAAATTCATATCATTAATATATTTGCTTATTTTTGAGCAATAGATACGATTTTAAAATATCGAACACTATAAAGACATTTGGTCAGAACAAAAAGTTTCAGAATGAAATATTTACACTGATTATTTATACAAATATTAGGGTTTATTTCTATTTCTACGTGAACTTGTATAAGCATACTGATATTATATTAGTAGAATCACAAATAGTATCACGATATAGCATCACAAATTGTTCTAAGTTTTTAGTATTCGTTATTTTCAATATTTGAATAAGTTACGATTTTAGCTGAAACACATGCCATGGAATTTCCTTTAATAAAATACATGGTTTATATATCTTACACATGGTTATTCATATATCTTAATTTAATTAAAAATTTAGCTATATATAAATTGAATATTAACTTTATGGTTTTTCTACACATTATTATTACTGGTAATGAAACTTTGCAAAAAAAAACTAGATAGTAAACAAAATCTCTAGTAGTAGGAGGGAAAAAATCTTACTTTGCATTTTAAGACATACTATTCAAGAAAAACGTGAAGAATATGCATTTTGAACAAATAAATGAAAATTTTAAGTGACGCAAAACAATCGATTAGATTAAAAAAAATTATTCTCAAACTAAAAATAGGAAAAACAAAAAAAGAATAGTTTTAATTAATAAACAAAGGATAAAAAAAGAGTCTCTAGATAATTTATGCATACAATTTTAAATAAATAATAAAAAAACATAAAAAAATACTAAATAATGATATTTCGGGTGAATTTAAGTACAAAATTTCTCTCATTTTTTGTGGTTCTAAATAGAATGCATTTCCTTTATTGAATAAATTCGTACTGGAGTTAATTAACGTAAATGGAATTTGAAATTCTCTAGAGGAAGGTGAAACTTAAAAAATTCACTTAAAAAAATAAATTACTATTTATAAATAACATGTTATAAGAGATACTGATATGGAATTCTACGTTTAATTTAAGTATCGTTAATTCTGAAGGAAAAAAGACGGGAAAGAAAGGCTTATTGTTTTACTTTCATACGGAAATTTACGTCAGTTAAAAAAAGAAATGAAAATTCCCTAAAATATTTTTTTAACTTCTGGTTTCATTTCCATTTTCATTCTTTTACACAGCCCTTTTAATATAACTTCGAAAAATAATAATAACCAATTATTATTTTTTCTTTACTTTTTAACTTTATAGAATAAAAACATGGATTATATTTTTGTGAAATAGATAAGTGGAATTCAATTAATTCTATTTTAAAATTGCTTCTTCTTGAAATTTAACCAGTTTCAGAAAGAAAAAAATTACTATTTTAAATAATTTGATATTGTATTTTAATTACTCGCAACTGAGAAATAAAACGAAATTTAAATATTAAGTTTTATTTATAAGCTAATTTGTAAGCAAATTCAACATGATCATAATGTGTAAGCAAAAAAAATTCACTTCAGAATTCTGAAGTATTGTCAAAAGATAGTTAAAATTAAATTAAGATTAAAGTTCAACAAAAAAACTCGATAGATAAATATACGAGGATAATCCAGAAAACAAAAATCGCGTAGAAATACTAAATGAAAAGCACAATATTTATTGTAAAAAACAACACCTGTTATACACCAAAACAGTTTTTTTTTCAGTTATCTACAAAATCACCTTCATTTCTTCACGAGCTTCAAAATTCCCATGTTATGCTCCTCTGCCATCAACGCATTAAGCTAGCATTGTTATTCTTGACACGATATCTCACAGAAGGAGACACCTTTCTTGATTGGATTGGGGTCGGTGAAGTGACCAGGGTGTCTCACACCACTCCAGAGAGCAATCTCTAATCACTTGAGTGGCATCATCCCTCATCACCCCAAAACCGAGAAACAGTCTCTCAAAACGAAAGTTCGCAACTGGTTTTATTTCCGGTTCGTAAAGGTCTTTTAGTAGATAATATGCCAAAAGGCACTACCAGTGGCGTAACGGAGAATATTAGGGTCCCCTTGCAAAGTCAGGTTTGGAGTCCCGAGCCGGATCTTACAAAGGGTTCCTACTTGGTGTCAGTCTATATATTTGTACTTTTATGTGAAATCATACCCCTACTTACGCAATTATCACTCAATCCCACCTGTAGAGTAAATTTGGTGTATGTGTTATCATTATAATATAGAGTTGTGAAGTCATAAAACTGTTCACTTTAATTATTCAATAGTAGCTAAATACTTGGCGTTTCTCCAGCAGCAATTTTTCCCTTAAGCTGCACTTCAGTTATTCAATAAAAACTTATATATAGTGAAAATATTTCCTTCTCATTCACAAATGGATGATCTCTTGAATTTGGAAGAGGCATTCACTCCAGCAGAAAAGAACATGTTTCATTTTGAAAAAATCACTGTAAAATCACAAAAAATTACCGCCCATCACTACAAGGAGGGAAAATTTTAGTTTATAGAAAGCTTAAAATTTAAAAAAATTAATTCTATTACATAAAATATATTAAATTGAGATTTCATGTAGAGATTTCATGTTCAATTTTAAAGAAAAACAAACTATTTTCATGAAACAGATATAAAAAAGTAAATAATGTAAAAAAAAATTTTTTAATAATACAAAAAGACACACGCATGATCGGGTGACGATGTAGGAAACTACGATATCACCGCACTTAACAATTTTGAACAGTGACATATTTAATTGCTCTATACAAAGAACAGTTTCAGCCACTAAAGGCCTACGCTATTTTTAAAACAATATTTCAATTGAAAATAAAAAAAAATTTAATTTTTTTTTCATTGGTATAATATACTTCTAAAACTAAGATCATTATCGTTGAAAGCAGGTGTGAATTGTAACATAAGCAAATATGATCAGTTACATAAATTTATTGGTACTTGAAAAATAAATCGCTTCTTTTGTCACTAAAAACTATATTAAATAAGTAACCGAAGTAAGTAAATATGAACTGAAATTGTAAGCAACAAAAATAAGAGGAAGGATATATTTTCAGGAGAAAAATAGAAATTTTCATATTAACCTCAAAATGGGAGGGGCTGATTCTCAAAGGGAATGCCAGGTTGATCCTCTACTTGATTATTATCCTTGTTTTGATGTTTTTTTAAAAAATTAAATTGCAAATGGCAACAGTTAAGTTTTATATGTGCTAATTTTTGTGAAAATAAAAATATCTTTAACTTGTTATTCATGTATTTTAAATAATTAACTAGAAAATTAATAATGATGAGAGCTCTTACATCATTTATACTTTTTGAGTAATATTTTTTAGGCTGTTTTCGCCGTATGTACGAAAGCGGGAACTTAACACGGAGCACATTTTCGGACAGAAAAAAATCTCAATGGACTAAATTCATATGACGTCATAGTCACATGATAACTGAGCCACGTGTTTTAGGCCAATCAGTTCATAAATTAATGCGACGTCATAATTATATCATAAATATAATCACGCGTTTCCAGCGGGGTACCACAAGGATTTTTATTAGGGCCCAAGCTCTTTAATCTATACATCAACGACATTCCCAAGGCTGTCGGAGTCCACTTAGCGATATACGCGGACAACACTGCCATTTTTACCCAAAACATTTATAACTGCAATATCATTGAGCGGCTACAAAATTATGTCATTCGACTCGAAACCTGGCTTAACGACTGGAAAATAAAGGTTAATGCATCTAAAAGTGCATGCCTCCTCTTTACGAGACAGCGGTGCATCGGAAACCTCCCGCATGTCAACAATTTTAATCAGCCTGTCCCCTGGGTTACTGAATATAAGTACCTAGGGTTAATACTTGACACTAAATTAAACTTTCTTACCACATCCGTTCCGCCCACCAAAAGGCGGCTGGGATGAGATGCACTCTATATAAATCGCTTGATTTCTCCCAAGAGCAAGCTCGCATTAAGGCACAAGGTTCTATTATACAAAGCCATTCATCGCCCCATCATGCTGTATGCTTCTCCCATATGGGCAGTTACTCACCTGAAAAGATTGCACACTTTTCAAAACATTCAACTGCGTAGAGCAGCAAACGCACCTTGGTTTGTCAGGAACGAAGTCTTGCATAAAGATCTTAATGTTTCGCCGCTTCTTGATTTCATCAAAAAACAATCAGAAAATTTCTTCAACCGGTTACCACAGATTTCAAATGAATCTATCCGGGAAATCCCGGCTTACGACAATACTATTCCTAGCTCTTCTAAGAGACCTAGAGCAGTTCTTAATCACTCGTATCAACACTTCCCAGCCCTGAAAAGGATGAGAATGTCTTGATACGAATTAAAAAAATTATGAGCTTTATTGTTATAGTAGTTTTCTTTAGCAAGACTTCACTCACTCTAACTATCCCCCCTGCACCATGTAAGTTTTTGATCACGTTTAGTATGGCAACTTCACCCCTCATGATCTTATTTCAAACTCTTCTACCTGTTCTTACTTTTTTCCAAGTGGTTACTTAAAACTTCCTTTCAATAACCGCTCGCAGTTATCTTAGAGGTATCGTGTAACGGACTTAAAAAATATTATTCTCTTAATCCTTGTTATTAAAGAAACCCTTTTCTCTCCTCGTTCCATCGAGATGCGGCAGACGGTTGAAAGACGGGCTTTGCTGTCATGGAGATGTGACGTCATTTTCTCTTTGTTTTCCTATGAAAGCGAAACAGAAACTAAATCAACTGGGAGAGTGGTTTCCCACCCACCCCTTCACCAGCGTTGTTGCGCTGCATTTAATGTGGACTGCTTTCTAATTTTTATGTAACTTCAACAAATTGTTCTCTGTTAAATTTATTCTGAGTGGATAATAGAGTTTTCTCTAAGGTTCCACGTAAATGTATAACCGTTACCGTTACCTCACGCGTTTCCAGCCAATGAGTTCATGTGCTTCACTGTTGCCAACTTTTGCTTTTTGCAGGAACTTCCTTTTAAAAAATACATATTTGTCAACGATATAATAATGCACATAGTTTAACAAAATGCACTTAATTTAAAAGTATTCGCATAATGTAAGTATTTTTTTTTAAATTTTTGAAAACTGTTTGAAGAATTTTAACACACGTGAACTCTTTATCCAATCATCAAATTTTAAATCTTATCTAAACTTTCCAAGTTGAGCAACTAGTATTTCAATTTTGAATCAATGGGAAACACGTGATTGCCGTTATCATGTGACCAGTGGCGCACACAAGGGGGGGGGTCCTGGGGGTCCGAACCCCCCCCAAAGCCCTTCATTTTTTTCCAATTGATTGTAATTCTAAGTGCATAGTACGTAAAATTTAATTAAGTATTTGTTATTAATGATTAATTTTATTAATTAATGCTAATTATTTATTCAAAAATTAGTTTTTTACTGTGTTTTGTTCCCGAAAATCGACAAAATCAAAAGGAGCGTGATACAAGAATGGTGAACTTTCGACCCCGGACCCCCCTTGAAAAATTCCTGTGTGCGCCACTGCATGTGACCATCATGAATTTAGTCCATTGCTATAAAAAATTGTGACATTGTAACTCAAGTACTTGTTTATAATATAGTGTTATTAAAATTTCAAAATATTTCATAAATAATTAGTTTTTTCCTTTCAACATGTAAGGGGATAGACCATTTAACATTATGGTATAGGAGAAAAAATGCGAAACACATTTTATAAAAGGAAAAATGCATCAACTAGGATAAAACTGAGTAATATGATAAAATAAGTGATTCTCTACAGGATAGTGAAGACAGAATGTGTAATATAAATGTTCGAGTACTTTTATATATGAAAAAATATTCCGAATCTGGGTTCTATTCTTTAACATTAACCGAAGACAGCCTTAAGATGTTAAAACGATAAATTAAACTGACTATAATCATAACTGATTTCGAATTCAACAATGGAATATCGAGTGAAATGTTGTGGCTTTAAGTTAATAATGTTGCAAAGTACTATTTTAACAAATTCAAATCATCTAACTTTAATGCTATATTTATACATTTAAAAAACATCACGGCTTTTATTCAAATATAAATTTAAATCCTGATTTATATTATACTCTCATAAAACATCCCAAGCACGCTTCTTTAGTGATATATTTCCCCATATTCTGATCTGTCTCATTTCTCATTCTCACACAAAGAATCCCCACCCTACCCAAGAGAAAATCCCAACTCCGGTGTCATTGGAGAGTCCCGCTCGTCGCACTCTGGGCGCGAAGGGGGGGGGGAAGCAGGCAATGACCTTGAAATCATCGACCTCCTTGACCTTGAAAAACTCCCGCTACTCCGACCGGTTGACCTTCTTCTCAGACGTAAAAAACCTCTTCTTCCTCCTACAACGACAATCAATAGCACACCTCCCTTAACTGCAAAAGTTTGATTGCTTCGATAGTTGGTTTATGCCGCCCCTCCCCCGTTGCCATTTGGTGTTAATAAACTATATATCGATCCTATTATTTCACAGGTTGAACAGTCAACTCGTTATTTCGTGTGGGATATCCCCTTCCGTTGGGTGTGGTTATCAGAAAGACAATTTGCTGTGTCCTAACAAGATGTCCCTCCTTTTTCTTTAATTTTAGCCATTTTTTGTCATCTTTCTTTCTTATAGCACATTTTAATTTATTATTAATTTTTTACGTGAATTAGTCGTTCTTTTTATGCAGTATATATGTTGCCGTTAAAATGTGAAATCCATTCCTTCATACAATAACTAAGTATTTCATGTAATAACTAGATAAGTCAGCTAAAGTATGCACAAGTAATATAAAAAAAAAATTTAAGTCAATTCCTACTTAGGTCAACAAAGAAACATTTTATTTTAGTTATTTTTTATTAATAACTACAATTAATATAAATATGCACATACATATGACAGAACCACACTATTAAAGTATCCGACTACGTTCGGAACCGTGATTTTAAAAAAGCACATAAATGGATAATTTTCATGATATTTAGTGTCACTTAGATTAGAATACATGTATATAAAATTGTTTTAAGGACATTTTGACAAAAAAAAATTATTTAAATACAATATTTCGGCTAAAAATTAACTTAGTGAATAACCTTTTATCAAAATATTCTTTTGTGAAAAATGCTTCTATTATTATAATATTTTGCCTGTATATAGCTCAGACCTCTGTACACAGTCTGAACTATGATTTTTGAAAAATTCACATTATTTTCCGAGTTACCACCAATTGAAATAATTACTGGTGTTTTTTTCTTCAAATTTCTCCCCTCTGTTATCGTAAAACACATAGATAACCCCACTTCTAAGTTATATATTTCAAAAATTCTAGTTGAGCCTCTGTACAAAGGTCTGAGCTACATACAGGCAAAATATTATAATAATAGAAGCCTTTTTCAGAAAAGGAAAATATTTTGAAAAGGGGTCCTTCTGTGTTCATTATTTGTCAAAATATTGTACTTAAATAATTTTTTATTGTAATACTATTCTTAAAGCAATTTTATATACGTTTTCTAATCTATGTGACACTAAATATAAATATTATCCATTTATACGCTTTTCCAAAATCACGGTTCCGAACGTAGTCGGATAACTTAAGTGACAAAGCAGAAAGCAATTTTCCATTTTCATTCCTATATAGGATGTTGGACTACTTTTTTTGTTTGTTGTTGTTTATTCATTAACTAAATTTAATTATTATAATAAAATAGTTTAGTGAAAAAGAAATCACATTCTCAGAAATTCGACCATCCTAGGAGGGATTCCAACCCGCGATCTTTAGATTAGAAGTCCAACGCGCTATCCATTGCGCTACAGTCACACAAAGAACGATTCTTCTTTCTATATATGGTTTTGGACTATTGTTACTATTTCTTCCGTTTTTAATTTAATTAATGAATTAATATTTGAAAAAAACTGTATTAACATCAAGTGTCATCCACCACAAGTTTTAAAAAAATGTATTTGGACTTGAATGGATGAATCGAAAGTATTTTATTTACGATTGAAAATTTGAACAATATATATATATAGGGAGAGAGTGAACTAATATTAGGAATTGAAAAATGATTGAATTCTACGACTTAACTATGTATTCTACAGATTAACGATTACTTGATAGTTATAGTATGAAATACGACACTCGAAAGAGTTCTTTGAACCGGTTCTAACTGCTTTTAGTCAGTTTAGAACCGCTTATAGCTGCATTGCAATGAAAAAATGTGTAATAGAAAAAAGTGTGCATATAGCAAAAATGACATGCAATGCAATTCAAAGTGTCATCATAGCAATCCTTGCCCTAATAAATAATGAAAAGAAAAATTAAGATAATTCATAAAATTTTAATTAATATTATTTTGAATTTCTGTTTGTAAAAAAGTTTACGCAATGTTTTTATGAAGCTACAGTTTTTCTTCCCAGAATGTATTTTTTTGATAGAATATTTAAATACTATTTCTGCAACATATTCTTTTTTTTCTGCTTAACTAATGTTAGCAATATGAGCAATAATAAAATATGTAATCGCCTTTTCCTTATTATTTATCAATAAATCATCCATAATAGCTATAAAATATATCTTCCAACAGATTTTAGCTATTTAGGATCAATTAATTTATAAAATAACTTTCAAATTCTTTATTTTTCACTTTAATGGTCTATCATAAGTTATTTTATAGAATAACTAGTTATTTCCCAAAATAGCTAGGTAAGGTATGAAATTTTTCATGCATTATATACTGTAACGAACTTGTCGAGTTATTTCATGAAGTACCTAGTTAGTCTATGAAATAACTGAATTATACACTTTAACGGTAACATATATAAATAGTGTGTTTATATACATAGTATATTTAAATAGTTATTCGAATGCGCAATAAATATTAATTATTGATCGTACAAAACCACTTTTCTTTTATATTTGTAAAGAAAGTATTAACTGACAAGTATATATATATATATATATATATATATATATATATATATATATATATATATTCTGAATTATACTTTATATATAGTGAATATATAAAATAAATATATAATTGCTCTTTTTAAATATCTCTTAAGGTGACTGACGACTTTCGGAACCGTGATTTTGAAAAAGCGTATAAATGAATGAATTGTTTTGATGTATTTTAAAGAACTAAATTGCGAATGTGGCAACAGTATAGTTATTTTTATGTTGTTCCAATTTTGTGAGAATAAAAATGATTTTGAGTTGTTATTAACGTGTTTTAGAGCATTAATAACCACTAAATAACTATAGCACTTCTGATTATTAGATTTTTTTACGCCATTTTGCTTTTTGAGTCATATTTTTGAGTTGTTAAAACAATAGATTAACACTGACTATAATCCCAATTCTTCTGATTTCGAATTCCATAACGGAACAAAAAAAATTCTCCATCTCTGAACATAAAAATAAATTTAAAAAAGGAAACATTTAAACGTGCTATTTTACTTGTAATGTAAAGAATATCATCGTCTCGTTGTAGAGTATTCATATATATATATAAAAACTTCAACTTAATCGAGTGTAACAAAAGGCTTTTCTTTTTCTATCACTTCTCCTTACATCAAGTCTTACTGCCCGGTAACTCGTTTTACAGTATCGTTCCAATTGGATTGCAATGATGCCAAATACGGCGATATCTTGCCAAACGCCGGTGGTTAGCGGCATTTGTGGACGACAGGCAGTCTGATGCTCGCTGTGTTGCAGCGACATCAACGGAGAAATCGCTGTTTTTCATTTGATGATGGGAGAATGTGTTTTTGCCGATTCCATTGCCCGTTTTTCGCCCTTAGATACGTCGTTAGGAGGAAAAGATCTCTAAAAATACGACATCGGGTTTATGGATGGGATTTATGAATGACGCTAAAAGTCGCCGGCAGTAGATTAGATATCGTTCCAGTCGTTACTCTTTACGACTACCAGTTTAGCTGGCACAGTAGGGAATTTTATTCGTAAATCCTGGAGTATTAGGGATATGTTGACCGCTCGGGATATTCATAGAGGATATGGAACAGTTATTAGGGGATTTTTGCAAAATTGGAATATGGAATTCTAAAATTCCTTCTTAACTGCATGCTTTGAATGTCGTTGAAATAGCGTAAATGGAATTAGAGTAATTGTTGTTTTTGCCTTAGTTTTATAAATTTTCGAATCGATTGAGTGATATTAAGAATATTTGAAAAATGTGCTCATTAAATATGTTAATTTTTTTAAAAAAATAATTAATTTTCTCCTAAGATTTTCGAAAAAGGAAAAACATATTTAAAAAAAAAGGGGATTGTAATAAACAATGCTGCTATAGTCTATTTTCCCTGGAAGTATTTTAAGTTTCTTCGTGTCATCATTATAGAAATATTTTGAAATTTTTTCCATTAACTATTCCGAATGTTTTAACTTTGTACAGTAAAATAACACAGCATTGCCAAATGTATATATATATATATATATATATATTATTTCATTATTTAAATTGAACGTGTCCGTATTTACATTATAATTTTTTTTTAATTTTCGTTTGTTATGTTTTATAAGTGTTATAAGCAAATAAATAATATCTATTATTCTTGAACGGTAACTAAGAATTTATACATTTTTTCCTATCACAACATTTCTTCACTTTTATGATAATTGTAAAACGCTGTTTATTTAATTTACACTGAAAACGCCTTTAGAACTTTAGCAATTGATCATTATATTTAATGCTGACATTATACAAATTAAATCGATGAATAAGAATGAATCCTTTTTCACAAATTAACTCTTTCTTAGTATCATTCAATTAATTTCAGATTTTTTTAACTATGTTCTTTTTTAGATTTTTGGGTTAGTTATTTTTAACTAAGCTTTCTACCATTCTTAAAAACTTTCCGATTTTTTGTATTAAGCTTGGTCACATTGTGATGGTCCTTGGGGACTTCACTTTGAGAACTAGAATAATTATGACTCATAAAAGAACCAGTAGCCATTTTTATAAATAACTTTCTTTATTTGGTTAATTTTCCCAAATAGAATCAAATAAACTTATTAACAAATTCGACTACTAATATTACGAGGTTTTAAAAATAATATCCTTTAAATTAGCTTAATTAATTAATAATTCAATTAATTAATTTATTAAATAATGATCACGCAGAAATTACCACGATAAGAGATCCCAGAATTATATTTAATAATGTTCTTATTGAACATTTAACTTTAATCCGACTCTTAAAGCTTGAGAGAGACTTTAACTTCAAAATGATATTTACCTCTCGGAATCTCAATTCTTCATGAGTTTAATTTATCTTCAACAACAATATTTCAATTCAAAATCACTATAACTCTATGTTTCAATGTCTATCTCCTATTGCTCTAACTTTACTATTTCGTTTGACTTAAATACTGAATCTAATCTGCATAATAAGGAATCCTGTTCGCTTTTTGGAGTTGATTGGAAATAGGTAGGGAATTAAATTTCCCTAAAAAGGTCGGTTCAGAAGGTTAGTGATAAAGTTCCGTATAGATTCGTCACAACATTATTTATGCTTTGTAAGTAAAAGAAATAATCCTGCATCAAATCTTTTTATTGTTTTAAAAAAAACTTGAAAATTTATTTTGCATAACATTGTTTATTATTAATATATGGGGTTATTTACCATTAAAACATATATCATGTAAAGGAAGGTAATAAAATTATTTTTCTTCCATAGATGGTTGCTTTTAATAATTTTGAAGATATTTTACTGGTTCTTTAATTTCAAATATTCCATTCGTAAACTATTCTAAATGTAACTTTTCTTTTATGGTAACATCTTTTTATTGCATATGGCACATGGTATTGTTAACGAAATTAATAATATAACACGGACACATACACTCACAATTTAATTGTTTCACAATGTGTTCTTTCAGATATATTTATACACTTCGCTTTTTTCAGAAATTTGTTGTATTCAGATATCTGAAAGAAATACGATAAAAAATTGATCCAAAATAAAATTAACAGTAAATCATTAAATATTGTTTTAAAAAAACTTTAAACTTTTCAGGATTCCAAACGAAAATTATTAAATATATATTTTATATTTTAAATAATTCAATATATATATAGTCAGGAAATAAAAAGAAATAAAAATTACCCTAAAGGATTCGCATTTGTATCATATGAGGAAAAATTCAGGAAAATATATTCCATCGGCGATGCCGAAACGAAGAAGGAAAAAAAATGAAGCTCGGAAAAAAAATCACAAAATTCCGATTTATTTTTTTTAAAGAATGGTAGTTTTTTATTAGTAATTCGTGTAAATGTATTATTCAATTATTTTAAGGGAAAAAACATCCAGTTTAAAATTAAAAAATGAATTTGAGTTTTTTAAACCAAATTTCTAGTTTCTTAAAAAAAAAGTCGACCACTTTTTAAAGATTGCTATAATATAACAAAAACTAAAAGTATTGATATCATTATATGTTTGCATAAAGATTAAGAATAGACAAAGAAAAGCCTATATAGTATCAATGAGTTTTTTGAAAAACATTTTCAAACACAAAAGGTTAAAAATTACGCTCTATAATTAATCAGTTACTCTCCTTGAGATAATTTAAATAATTAATTTAAATCATACAGTTGTTGGAATTTTTTTAGAAATTGCCTTCAGCAAATTTATCGAAATTTCATGAGAGTAAATCATACACACACACACACACACACACATATATATATATATATATATATATATATATATATATATCCCTGTTTTTTTTTATTTGTGCATGCTCCTTTATTCTCTAACAAAGTTTTTTATTCGAAAATCATATAAAAAGTAAAGAAACAGTTTAATTATTACGGTGTCTTCACGTCGAATAATCTTGAAAATTTAAAGGGAGGAGGAGTAAGAAAATAAGAGATATTTACAGGTAAAATTTATGTTCTCAAATTTCTAAAAAAACGATTGAAAAAATTCCCTACTCTTTTCACTTTAGATTCTTCTTGAAGTAGTGTTTCTATTGAATGTGTTTTTTTTATTGAAGTGATCAAATGTTAAGACGTAGCACAAAAAAAATCAGATTCGATTTTTCAAAAACGCTTCAATTTTATGAACATTTTGGAAAAAGGCATTTTTTTTTTCAATTTTTCATAAAAGAACTAATCAAAAAATTTCAATGATTGATTTTTCTTTTGTATCATAAACAAGTTTTTTTTTCTTTCTGTTCTACGAGAGAGAGAGGATTGATTGAATATTAACGTCGCACTGTTCAGCTACACGAGGGCTTTCGAGAGAGAGAAGTGGAAAGAGATTTAAGAAAATCCTTACATTTTTTTTCTTTCCTAATTAATACAAAAATGTGGCCACGGTAACCTAATAGTAAAGGTAACGCACTTGTGGCTGGCGTGTCATGAGTTCGAACCCAGTACCGCTGAAGACCCGCTGTGTATAGAGGAGCGATCCACAATAAATATGTCGAGAGCTCAAACGTCTTCTCGTTGGTGTGGTGGGAAAGTTAGGAGAGGGGTGCCAGCACAGGTGTCGTCCTCCTCACTTCACTATGGCTCAGAATTAAGAGGTCCGTCTCCAAAAGCCCTCGAGTAACTGAATGGAGCAACGTTAAAATATATTCACTCACTCTAAAACAAAAATATTTAAATACAAAGCATGAAATGAAATATGAAAATATACCTGAACACACATCTGGCGTATTTATACTTTTGCTTTAATATCTTTTTAAGTAAACATTCAAAATACAGTCGGACCTCTCCATTTTACGAAGCTCTGTTTTGTGAAATTCTCTATTTTGCAAACTTTTTCCCGGAACCAAAAAAATAAGGCATGTAAAGATGAATCTCTCTTTAACGAATTTTCTACATTTTGCGGAATTTAGCGACTCAATTAAATAGAGGTTCAACTACATAGCATATTTTATTTCTTATATTCTACTAAGTTTATACAATTTAAAAGACACACTTATATAAACCGTAAATTCCAGCGTATAACGCGCACTGCCGTATAACACGCACCGTCTCCCTTTTTTTTACGAAGGAATCTGAAATGTACGCCTTCAATTATTCGAGGCCATATTGTACGCCTTCAATTATTCGAGGCCATATTGTAAGCCTTAGAAAAATATAGTATACTTTTAGAATTACAACCCTTAAAGATCATAAGGGGGGGGGATGCCATTTCTTTTAAAATAATATTTCGATACATGTAGAAGGTTAATTTTTTCTATACTCATCTTTCTTTCTTTTTCAATTCCTAAGGTAAATCCTAGAAGAGCCCACACCCTTGGCGACAAACTGAATAAAGCGCCAAGCCAGAACAAGATGGCGCCAAGCGAACCCGACAATGGCGGCAAGGAAATATAGCAGGATAAGGGGGGTTGCGTAATGAAAATATATGTAAACAATACTGAAATTAAACATTTAAGATAAAAAAAATATAAAAACAGCACTTACTTTCTTACTGCTCATCTTTTCCGAGTGGAGGGTACAGCCTAACAAAAGATTTTAAAAAATCCTTAAAGGTCTCATCGTTAAGCGAATGATCGTGTGAGCGCCGCCATATTTATTCTGCGAGGTAATGGTCGAACATGCATTCGGCGTGGCTGGTACGATTTCGAAGAAAGCGTTTTATTTCCGACCATGTTACATCATGCCGATCATTACATTTAAGACATTCATAACTAGAAGCATTCAATCCTTCCTTTATACACCATTCAATCAATTCTGTCTTGCCTTTCGCATTCAACAAAGTAAAAAATTCTATATTCCCTCACACACGCAGCCAGCCCGGAGCCCAACAACAAAATGAAATTCGAAATGCACGCCCACAAAATACGAAAATGCTAGAAATAGTTAGGGTTGCTACATGTAGTGTTTAAAAGTAGGGTTACCAAGATGGTGCAATTATCGCCAACCAAAGTAAAGCGCCAAGGGTGAGGGCTCTCCTAGGAGTTAACCAAATTTTATATACACGATAATTTTGGATGACAATACAGTAATTTAACCATAATTAATAAAAATTAATTGATTAAAGCTAATTATTCAAAGAATTACAAAGACAGCAACGTTGGCATCATTTTTGGCGACTTGTGTTTTCTCACATTTTGAAGCGCTCTTTTGAGCTGAAATTTTCTTTACACTATTGTTTTGGGTAAAAATACGATAGTTTAATTACAATTAATTAAAATTAATTGACTGAAACTAATTATTTATAGAATTACAGATACAGCCACGCTGGTTTCATTTTTAGCAACTTGGGTCAAAACTTGAAAAGATTTTTTTCTCACGTTTTAAGGCATTCAGTTGAACTGAAATTTTATATGCACGATTATTTTGGATGACAATACGACACTTTAATGATAATTAATAAAAATTAATTATCACTTATTGTTGTGATTCTGTCCTATGTATATACATATTTGTATTAATTGTGACTATTTAATAAAAAGTAAATAAAATCAAATTTTTCTTTGTTGATCAAAGTAGGAATTGACTTAAAAATTTTTTTTATATTACTTGTTAAAGCTGTCATTTTTATATCCGGCGTATAACGCGCATCCGTAAATTTGAATGTTATATTTTGTGTTAAAAGTGCGTGTTATACGCCGCATTTTACGGTATATATAGAGATAAAATATATGAACACATTCCAAGATTTTCGTGCAGAATCATTTTTTTTCAGTAATAGAAGTTAAATTTTTTTGTAATTTACAAACCTAATCTATATACATTCCTTTGATTTCTCTTTATATTTTTTAAAGCTGTAGAGTAATACACAACAATATTAATACAATTTTAAAAGTATTTACAAAAAAAAAGAGCTTTTTACAGTACCTGTAAAATTCCATAATGCATAACAATACTTTTTTCTCATACATAAATGTGTATGAGGTAGGGGAGGCACTCTTTTTATGTAAATGTTGCTTAGTTGATTTACTTAACCCTCCAATTGGACAGAACGGATTTTTCCGCCCTACTAGAGAGGCTTCGAAAATGGACTGCACGGATTTTTCTGCCTTCAAGTAACGTTTTCAAAAGCGGATTAGCCGCACTTTTCTGAAATCCTTTCCCCCTTTTAAGGTTTAGCATCTTGAAAGATAATGAGGGACGGAGGAAGCAACACAGCAGGAGTTTTATGGCTCGCAGGGAACCCCGTGTTTTGACCCCCCCCAATCGTAAAAAATCGGGGAGAAATTTCTTTACAACCCCAGAAGTGTTTCTTTGCTAGCTTGTATTTTAAGTTTCCAACAGTCCCAACGCATAAGTAAAATATGTTACAATTCCCTTTTGGTTTCATATTAATTTCAAACTGTAACAAGTTGGGGCGTGTCAGGGCAATCTGCTATTTTATATAGTTAGACAAATTATCTTTTTTTAAGTATATTCTCTTTCGCTTCATTTTTCTTATTCAAAGCTTTCAGTTTTTGAAACATGATTATTTTATTATAAGATACCGAAAAAATTAATAAAACACCAAACTCTTTAAAATTTGGAACCTTTTCAATTTTCCAACCACTAAAAATGAATAAATTTAAACTTCATCAAATCATTTGAAACATTTTCTTACACTTTGATAAAAATAATAACGAAAAAAAAACTAATTAAGATTTATTAGTTTTTTTTTTTATATTTCAAAGCCTATGTGTTCAGGGAAGTTTAAGTACAGTGCCTGTGTGTGGTTATATATTGTTAAAATACACTGAATTATATTTGAATTTTAAGTGCTTGAACTTCAGTTTACATCAAAGACAACATGAATGAAGATTTTCACACATTTTTTTTATAACTTGAATGTTTGAATAAATGGTAATCAAAAATATACGGAAACATTTACAGTAGACATTTATGCATATAAATAAACATAAAAATCAATTTTAAATTCGAGCTATTGAAAAACATTCGAATTATATATTGTTCAAAAATATCTATTTATACAAAATATATACCTCAACATTTATCTTTTTTAAAGGCTAACTGAATAAGTAATTAAAATCTGGATATGTTTTGAAATCTCGACCTTGTAAAGCTAGAAATTTTATGTTAGAAATTCCATTTGAAATTTCGGGGAAAAAAATGCATCGCGCAGTTAAAAATTATTTACCATAAGTTTTAGCAATTGTTTGAGTATAATAAAAATTTCAAATTTTATTATATAGCTTCTTTGGTATCTTTTAATATATTTCGGCCGCGGTAGCCGAGTGGTATAGGTATCGAAACGTGGCTTGCTTTGTCACGAGTTCGAGCCCAGTACCACTAAAGACCCGCCGTGTAGGGCAGCGATGCACGTTAAATCTGTCGAGAGCTGAAACGTCCTCCCGTTGGTGTGGTGGGGTAGTTAGGAGGGGGGTGCCAGCTCAGGTGTCGTCCACGTCACTTGACCATGGTTCAAAATTACGTGGTCCGTCGCCAAAAGCCCTCGTGTAGCTGAACAGTGCGACGTTAATATTCAATCATTCATTTAATATATTTCGAAGATTTCATACAATTCGGTTGAAAACCGCATGCTAAGAGCAAAAATATACTAAAAAAAATTGATGAATATATAATTACAATAAATTCTTACATAGAGAAGCAAAACTGAGAAGCTAAAGCGTAGGAATAAAAAATTTTGAGTATATCTGAAGTAGTTTTCGAAATATTTATTTTAAAGTTTAGAAAATTTGTGTGCGTTATCTTATACTTGATATCAATTAAATGGTTAAAATAATGTGTTAATATTAGTCATGTAATCGTTTGATGACACATTCATATACTAATAAAAATTATCATGGTCATTGATGCGAATGTCAAGAATTTTATGTAATTTTAAATTCAGACATTAAGATATTGATGTAGAAAATATAAAAAACGACCATCTAAAATACATGAAAAATGCAATCTGCTATAAAATGATCTTGACAAACAAAATCCGGCATTTTCACTTACTATGGCAGAGCCGGCTTAGTCAGGGGCGATCTGGAAAAACAGAGAGAGAACCGCGGTTTTGATGGATGCCGCTCTAGCTTTTAAAGCTCCCAGGAAAAATTATATATATATATAAATTACAAATGCAAAAATAAATCTTGTAATTTTCCATACATTTTTATAACAACGAATTGTGGAATTGGCTTCCAATACATTGTTGTGTTTGACAATATCTAAGGTAACCAACCCTACTTTAGATAGATTTGTACTACTTT
Source organism: Trichonephila clavipes (assembly GCA_019973935.1). Taxonomy (NCBI): domain Eukaryota; kingdom Metazoa; phylum Arthropoda; class Arachnida; order Araneae; family Nephilidae; genus Trichonephila; species Trichonephila clavipes. The sequence continues at coordinate 195,870 of BMAU01002986.1, read as the reverse complement.
TTCGTAACCGTATTCCTTTTAAAATTAATTCGTGCAGCCGAAATACACCTTTTGTACCCTTAAAAATTTATGTTAACTATAACGGTTAATTTTAATTTATGCAACTTGTGAAATGTTCATAATTAACCATTTCCGTCTAAACAGTTTACATGAAAAAAAAAAAATTTGGACTCCCTCATTCATTAGGGATTTATATAAGATTCTAACATTAAATTTTTATTTTTCACCGAATAGGATTGAGTGGAAGTGTATAGTGCTTCCACACCACAGGTCTGGGGTTCTATTAACGGGCTGCGCAAGGTCGACTCTGCCTTTCATCCCGCTACATTGGGTCGATAAATGAGTACCAAGCTTGCTTCGGGTCTTAAACACTGAAGGTCTCTCTTCAGACAGACCACCAAATCGGGACATCTGTTCATGCACCTCAGCGTCCAATGGTCACGTGTATTATGATGGGCACAGTAGTTCCTGGCCCTCATGGATTGTTGTGCTTCTGAGTTTGAGGATTACCTCACTTTGGGGATACCCCTTAGATAAACATGTATTTCCACTCATTTGCAATTAAACATTTTTCTTTCAATTACGTTTATTTCAGAAGGAAGTTTGATTTTTCAAATGTATTTGCTTAATAACATGTATATTTGTGTATTATATTAAAAATTTGATCAGTCCAAAATTACATGTTTTTAGCTACTCTAAAAGCTTTTAGGATTTTACAACTGATCTTACAATCCATATACGTTTTATACTAGTATATTTAAAAATGATAAGGACATTTTTACGACTGTGTGAGCTGTTATGCCTCGTTTATAAATATAAAATATTGCATTCAGCTACATTTTTTAAAATGTACAGAAATAAGTGGAGCAAAAGGATACTTACATATTATGAATATTTTTGACTGCAGTAAGATATATTTGTATTTCAGTTTCTTTACAATTTGAATAGAAGTTGTAAGCCACATTTTGCGAATAGTTTGATATTGAGTATAAATCCATAGGCTGTTTAATATTGTAAAGTGTTTTACTTTGATACCAGCACACATTAAAATAAGGCTCATTTGCAGTTATATGATCAGCTTTAATGATATTTAAATTTTCAAAAATAGTCTACACGTACGAAAACATTCTTTCACAACCGCACACCACACATCTCTCTCTCTCTCTCTCATACTATATCTTCCCTACAGCAGGAAATATTTGTGTATACTGAAAAATTTAATACAGGATACATTTCCAAGTGTTAAATTTGTTTTTAAAATTTGGTATGAATACATTGTGGAACCGTCGGTTAACTTCACTGAACAAAATTGTTTTAAGTGTACTGTTTTGAAAGACAAGATTAATTAGGGAGAACTTTTCTCACAATAGAATTTGTAATGACTGAATTGTGTGAAAATGTAGTTATCGATGTGTGTGACATTTTCCTTGTAATAAAAGAAACAGAAAGATAAGAAATTTAACTTGAGTAGAAAATGGTTAGAAGTACTGTCATGCGCATTTGAAGAAGTATATCCCTCATTAAAATTAAAAATTATTGACTGAATGTGTGTTATGTCCATCACAAATGCTGATGTAGAAAAGGAATTTTTATTTAATACAAGAAGTTCGAAAAAGAGAACACTAGGAAGGAAAATTTAAATTTTTTCCGAAAAATATTCAGTTAACATAAAAATATCTTTTATATGATTTTAATTAAAATAAATTAAAAGTATTGAAATCCTTTTTTATGCTATTTTAAATTAAAAATATAACTGAATAGAGAAAGATAGGTTTTATTTCATAAATATAATCATTGTATGTAATATTTTTGTGTTATTGTTTAAAAATGAGATAGGGCCTTTTTGCTCATTTTACCTCATTACTTTTTTAAAAAACAGGAAAGTGAGCGCGTTTTCTTACTCTCATATTCAAAAATGAATACTGCTTTTTCTGGTTCAAATATTCAAAAAAGCGAACTCTTTACCATCGCGTAAGGATTTAATGACTAAGGATGGATTTTTGTCTCCTCGCTGAGATGTTGTATTTCAAATTGCGCGGCAAAAGGTCCGCCATGTTAATTATATATGATGAAAGCGTAATAAAGGAATATTATAAAGATGATGACCTCCTCCTTTTACCAGCAGGCCTGGGGCCTGTCATATATATATATATATATATTTTTAATTTTTAAAAAATGACAGAAAAATAAATTTTTTTTTGAAGAAAATATAATTATTTTTCAACTTCTAACATACTATTTATTTCATTTTTTCCTCTTTTTTTTACCTTTCATTTCGTTTTTAATTTTACTGTGACTGAACATATAGGAGAAAGAAACACCGTATGTTTCAAAGAGGGTTGATCAAGAGAGGATATCTACGCGTTCAAAGAAGATTGCCCAAGGCAACTTAACAGCTAGCTGTAAACGATTGATCTCTTGGTTCTTACTTTTCAAAAGGGACCGAACTGGGTCGTAAAATATTCCCCGTTGGACCTCCCATGTTCTAAAAGGGGGAAAGGAAAAAAGTCTGTTGCATTTTTGAAGGGAATCGCAAAATAAGAGTTAAACGCTTTCGGAATAACTTTTCAGGAGGAAGGTGTCCAGTTAGAGGGTTAATAGTATTTTGCCGAATTAAATTAGTATGCGTGCGTTTTTATTTCCAATAAAAACTATTTCAATGATTTTAATATTTTTAAATCTGCTCTTTCTCAGTAATTAATTATTTCCTATACAACATTTTCTACTGAAAACCCATCGTGTAGAGGGGGGCTGTTGCATGTTAAATCTGCAGAGCTCAAAGTCCTCCCGTTAGCGTGGTAGTTTGGAGAGAGGGGTACCAGCTCTGGTGCCGTCCTCGTCAATTGACCGAGTGAATGAGAGTTATGAGAGAAACCACGATGGACCTCATAATTCTGAACCGTGATCAAGTGACAAGGACAGCACCCGAGCTGCCAACCTCCTCTTCTAACTTACACACCACACCCTGGTCGAAATTTATAGTGCGAACTTCACGTAACTCTCATTCTCACTCACTATACATATTTTTTCATGCACTGGATTCATATTTCAAACATTACAAATAATATTAAAAAAAAATTTAAGTCAATTTTTTCCTACTTAGACCAACAAAGGGAAATTTTATTTTAGCTACTTTTATTAAATTGTTATAATTAATACAAATATGTATATACATATGACAGAATCACAAAATTAAGTGGTAATTATTTTTTATTATCATTAAAGTATCGTATTGTCATCCAAAACAATCGTGATGCATGTTTTGATACTTAAGCTTTTACTGATAGTGTATTGGCAAACAATTTTAGCTATTTTAACAATTGTTTTCATATTTTAACCAAGGTTTGGGGCAGCTTAGTCAGATTTGGCTCTTGCGCCATAAACCCAAACACTCACCCAAAACAATCGTGTATGTAAAATTTCAGTTCAACCGAATGCTTTAAAACGTGAGGGGAAAAAAATCTAATGACTCAAGTTGCTAAAAATGAAAGCAACGTGGCCGTTTCTGTAATTCTTTAAATAATTAGTTTCAGTCAATTAATTTTAATTAAGTATAGTTAAATTATCGTAATTTTACCAAAAATAATAGAGTATAGAAAATTTCAGCTCAAATGAGCATTTTAAATTTGAGAAAAAAACCTTTTCAAGTTTTGACACAAGTCGCCAAAAATGATGCCGAAGTGGCTGTATTTTTAATTCTTTGAATAATTGGTTTTAATGAATTAATTTTAATATTAAATATCATTAAATTCTTGTATTGCCATCCACAATAATCATGTATATAAAATTTCAGCTCAATTGAGCGCTTTAAAATGTATTTTACTAACGATTGAAAATATTCCACCAAGATAAATAAATATATATATATATATAGTGTGATCTAATAGTAGGAATTGAAAAAGGGAGCCTTAAGAAAAATAAACTATTCCACAATTTACAATTGAAAAATCGTTATTTTTGTTTGAGAAATGAAGATCTCGTGATTTTAAAATCGCACTACCAAGCAACATGAGGATTATTCGCGATACCCGTCATAATTGTGAGCTTCGGTCAAATGACGAGGATGACAAATGGGCTGGCTACCCTCTTCACGCCATTGGGAGAGCTTCGAGCTTAACAAATTTAACGTGCATCGAAACCCTCTTCACCGGCGGATCGTCAGTGCCCCAGGACTCGAACCAAAGTTCGTGAGTGAATATCAACGTCACACTGTACACCTACACGAGGGTTTTTCGCAACGGACCTCGTAATTTTGGACCATGGTCAAGAGAGGAGGACGACACCTGAGATGGCGCCCCTTTCTTCTAACCACCACACCACACTAACGGGAGGACGTTTACACTCTCGACAGATTTAACGTGCATCATCTCCCCTACACGGCAGGTCTTCAGTGGTATTGGACTCGAACTCATGACACGCCAGCCACGAGTCCGTTACCTTGACCACTAGGCTACCGCGGTCACCCTTTAGTTCGCTACCATAACCACTAGGCTACACTGCTATATCAGAATTTATAAGTATGTAGAAAAATTGATTTTTTTTCCTTTCAAAATTTTTATTTTTAAAACACATTTACGAATTCCTTTATGAACTCTTTATCTACCGTATTATGATTTACTGCAGTTTTTTTCATGCAATATTTTTTTTTAATCACTACATTGAAAATTAAGGGATATACATTAACAAAATACTCAACTTTCGGAAATTTAATCCGTAAGAGCTAGTTAATTAATTAATGATATTCAATTGTTAAATTAATTATATACACTGTTCACTTAAAATAGTCAAATCGTTTTCTAAGGTCTTCATTAACAAACAAAAATGAGACACTTCCAATTTTGACATTTAACTATTTTTTCGGGACCAAAACGCAATCCGCTGAAAACCCCGTCAGCTGAAGACGTCAATTTCTGCTATAAAACTATTCCCTTTCCCCGGTAAAATACTCATCATAGAACCTTTGTGTGCTGCCATATATCTTGAAGACGTCAATTTCTGCTATGAAACTATTCCCCTTCACTGCTAAAATACTCATCATAGAACCTGTGCTGCCATATATCTTGGAAAGTTGATTTCAAAGAATATTTCTGCTCTAAGTATCTTAAAATATTCGTATAAAAATGGTTCTTCTATGAAAGTTTAAAGTGTATGGTACTTATAAGTACCTTCGGTAGATAAAGAGTTAAATTGAGTTAGAATTTGTAGAACAAACAAGTTTATACTGCTGCCCATTAAAGTTACAACACCTGGAAGGATAATAAATTTTTTCTAATCATACAGCACAGTAAGAATAAAACATGATTATAAATTTCTCGGAAATCTGGGGGTATACAGGATCCAAAATTAATACACGCAGTTGCAACTTCTAGCAGCTATAACGGCGCTTAGGCAGATAAGCATTGAATCACACTGGGCTTCATGCAGCTATGTTACAGTATCAAGATCAACAGAAGTGACAACAACGGTCGCCATGCACCAGACAGTCCGTACTGTTACAGATGTTGTCGCACCGTCCGTGCAGATACTTGTGCTGCAAACATGCCCACTTTAGGGATGGCGATTCTTTCCGAAAAAGATCGATTTTTAAACCGATTCACTAAAAAATCCGAGTTCTAAAAAAATTGATTTTTTTTTTTCAAATCTGCATTTACAAAGTAAATATAAATCCATTTTATGAAAAGCAAGAACGATACCATAATATAAACGGTCTCTTATCAATAAAATCAGGGAAGTTTTTAGTTCAGGAAACTCTACACTTACAATTATTTTTATTTCCATTTCAAAGTATCAGGTATAAAAGACGAAATCTATTTTCTAAATGTATTTGTTACACTAAAAAGTTTAGAAAATAGATAATATAGCTTATAGTTCCCAATGCTTGATAATATCTAGGCTTTTTAAAAACAACAATCTGTCAAGTCTACTGGGATCCAAGCGGTTCCGCTCATCACTTGCGATGTGGCTGACAAACGAAAAAAGGCGCTCACAAAGAACAGATGATCCCACGATACTCATATACATCATGGGCAAAACACTTTGAGTATTCAAGAAACCTACTTATTGCCTCTTGAAAGAGATCTACGAGGAAAAGTGTCAATGAATGATTCCTGTTTATTGGTACTTTTTAAATACTTCTCACTTTGGTGGCAAAACAAACAATTACTGATCCATGTTTCTTTTTCACTACAAAAGAGTCAACCTCCCAATCATCTTGAAACGATATATTTTCTTCCAATATTTTTCGCTTTGCAAGATGTGAAAGATAGTTGATAATTAGTTCCACCCATAAAATTTTCGTTACTCCACTGTTGTCTGTTATCACTAACCATAACCGCTCCAAATAGAAAGAATATCAGTTCGTACCCGTACGATACCAACAGCAAAATTGACATATTTCATTTCTTGACAAAGAATTTACATCCAAATTTGTAATACAATGTTCTTAAATAAGTGATCTTCTCGCAGCAATGGGCCATGAATGGGGCTCAGTGGGTTGCATGCAGCCCGCAGATTGAGTATCGCTGCTCTAATAAGTCTAACTTACTCTAAGTTTGACTAACTTTCTGATACCTGTTACAAATTATCTTACAAAAGTAAAGAGAGTTCTACATAACCCTGGATGTCACTTTTTAAATAACTACTTCCAGATGGTTATTGTATGAAACCACAAAAACTACATGTTACATGATGTGACTAGAATATTAATTATCTTGTGAAATGCATCAGTAATTTACAAGATTTCATAACTTATAAAATACAGAATTTATTTCACCAACATCAATTAAGAATTTTCTTAAATATACTAGCCAATATACCCATTTATTGCATGGGTGAATTGAAAAATTAAACAATACAGATTAAAGGACAAAGAAGTTTTTAATGGGTTAATTTTACATGAATTGCAAATTAAACAAAAAAAGCTTTTTGCATATGTCAGCTGAACAAAAAAAAACAAAATATTTGTTAAATTTTAAGTATGTAGATCTAATAGCTGGTAAAAAGGATTTTTTTTTTACTTATAATACCCCATAACTCTTTTGTGGGTCGATTTTTGGAAACCTAAGCTGATCTCTGCTCAGCAAAAGTAACAATTGTTACAAATTTTGTGTGGTTAATGCTTAAAATAGTATATATAATTTATATCTGGATGTGTAATACGTTAATATTACTTTCTGTTGTATTTATTATATGTTAAAATTGTAATATTTAAAAGCATCGCCGTTCCTTACAATATCATGACGATTCAATGGAAACATAGCGAAATGTTGACCACCATTTTGGCAACTTGGGAATTGATTGATTTGCTGTAGCGTAACCTGGTAGGGAGCGGCAGAGAGGATAGCACAAAATCCTTCTCCACAAAAAAATACATATGCATGCCAATTTTCTACGTAATCGGTTGAACAGTGTTGGAGTGTAACGATTTCATAAATACAAACATCCATTTTTATATAGAGAGATATATAAGTGTGAAATGAATTTTGGTACAAAACAAGAAAAGCGCAATGGTGCTTCATTGCATTTTTGACATACGACAAGCGAAAGCACTTTGCAACACTCAAACAGTTCAATAATCTTATGTTTTCTTCTCTATGAGAGATTTTAAAAAAAGTTTATAACATTTATATCATAACTTTATTGCATAATATTCAAAAAATTAATACATATATTTAAAAAAGTAAATACATAAGATGTAGAAGGTGTAAGAGAGAGAAAATCCTTTTTTCTTTCTTTCTCTTCATACACAAAAACCGGAAGCCAATTTGTAAGTGAATTTAACTTTAATTAGGGAAACACTAAAGTAAAACACAGTAATGCATAAGGATAAAATTTATACTTCTGAAAAAGGTATGAATTTTTTCTTAGCATAAAATAAGTTTAAAATCTTTACCAAGTTTAAAAAAAAAAATAAATCCTGATTGGTATCTGTTTTAGGAGCTACAGTTTCACATACCTTTATAACAAGCAATTACATTTGCTGTATTGTACTGAATTGTATACTGAATACATACAAATATATACATACTGAATACATAACAAAGAAAAAAAGTTATATTAAACACTGTCTGTATGGAAACATGTGTTTAATAAAAATAATGTAGACCATAACTACAAAACAAAAAACAAACATTTTTTTTTAGTTTTTAAATTTTTTCAATACACATACAAAAAGACAAAGTTTGACACACATTACACAATGATTGAACTATAATAATGATTATGATCCAATTATTTATATAAATACAAAATTGCATAAACATGTACAATGTTACAAAAAAATAACTAAATATCAGATCTGGTATGTATATCAGAGCTATTTTCTCTTTTCATATACAAAAATCAAAAGCTACTCTCAGCAGCTTAAAATTAATTTAAATAACTTATAATTTTAATTCCTATAATTATGTCAGTTAAAGAATCAGCAGTAACAAGATACACAGACTAAACAAAAAATAATAACGTATACTGCATTTGAAAAAGGTATAAATTGATTACAAAAACAACAGATATACGATTTAAAAAGAAAATTATTCTAATTTAGCTTATAAATACTCATAGGTATCTATTTTCAGATCTAGTTATACATTTTTTTTTTCTTTAGAGTGTTTAATTATAATTGTCTATTGAATAGATTACACACAAAAAAATATATCTAATGTTGATTGCATAATTACAAATGAAATTATATGAAAATAATAACAATGATTTGCAAAATGACTATGATTTATAAAATGCAAAATTATTTAAACTTGTGAATTAACAAACAGAAAAAATATTTATACTAAAACATTTTTCAATAATTCTTCCACAATTTTAAAAAACTTTTCACTCAGATGAGAAGATTTCCTTGGGATGTTGATACGGAATGATTAAAATACTCTTCTTGAATGTACTGCAGTAAAAAAATTATCAAATAATTATTTTTACATTTTATACAAATGTATGCATAATTAAATAGTCTGCATCAATATTTAAAATAAACAAAATATTTATAATTACATTAAAAATTTTAAGCTAACTTTCCTATTCTATTTTAAACTAATATTTGAATTTTTTTCCACTCATATAAAAAATTTTACAAGAATTCAAACCATATCGCTAATATTATTTCAACTTGCCTTGAATAAAATGTTATTCATTACAATTTTTCTTTTCCTACATACCAAAATATGAGACTACGGAATTTTTATCAAACACTTTGAAGTAAAGATCATCATTTAACAGTTTAATAAAGTAATTTGTGTAAAGGGGAAAAAAGCTTAATTGATCAAGTGGAATATTCATGACATTCTTTTTTTAAGTAGTCATAATTTTTTCATACATTTAATAGAAGGAATAAATAATATTTTGAATCCTTTCCTTTGCTTATAATAAAGAATAAAAATTATATTTATAATGAAATGGATATTGATACCAAGTCTCTTATTCTGAGAAAACTCTTTAAAGCTATCTAGTTGAACTGTTCAATTTATTTTAAAATTTGTTTAAAAGTCGGAAGGGTGGCGTAGTTGGTTAGGCCCTAGCCTTGTACGCCCAGGATTGGAAGTTTGGTTAAGGTCCAAGTATATGGATTTTCAAGATGCAAAAGATGGACAGCATCCATTTAGTATTATTATGCGGTACATAAAATATCCCTAGTGAGCCTGTTTGGCTTTGGTGCTTTAGGAAAAATTAAACACCTTGTTCAATTTCGTATCATCAGAGCTCAGGTGCCTCCCTCTGGATAGGAAACTGGGCAACAAAATTACATTGTGGCAATTGGCATACCTCTAAGGTATATACCAATGGTAAGGTATATGCCAAGGGTCTGCAATGGTTATTACCAATCAGTATCCCACTTGAAAGAAGCTATTTATAGTCTTTTTGAATATCATATCATTTTATAAATACACTACTGGACAATTGCTAAGGACGGATCACAAATTGCTATGTAGCATAACATTAAGCGAGACATGAGGCCTTGTAGGATAAAATATAGTTGCCACACTGTTCAGACATTAGAATAAAGAATATTTATTGTTCTGGAAAGTACAAAAGCTGTGAAACATCTGAAAGAAAAAAAATGTTCATTTGATCTGCATACGGAGAAATGGAACAATGCATCTAAAAGTCAGCAGGCACCTTAAAGAAAGGTATCAGTACGGGATATGTCCACCGTGGAGTGTGATGCAACATTCCACATGTCGTACCATACTTTGCACAACATTATCCAGCAGCTGTTGAGGCAATTTATCCCATTCCTCTGTGAGTGCACGGATGAGGGTGTTCTTGTTTGTCGAAGGATAGTTTCGACCAGCAACTTCCCTCCCCAAAGCATCCCACACATTTTCAATGGGGTTTAGATCTGGAGTACGCGCTGGCCATACGAGACGTTGAATACCCTCGCTGTCTAGACAATCCTGAACAGCGAGTGTTCGATGACATGTTGCGTTGTCGTCCATAAAAACAAATTTATCACCGACAGCACCACAGAAAAGACGAACATGAGGAAGTAGAACTTCATCAATGTATCGTTGGCCCGTCACAGTCCCATTTGCAACCACATGTAGGCGCGTGCGGCCATTGATCATGATGCCGGCCGACACCATGATACTGCATGTCGGATATCGGTCCTTTTCCTGGATATTTTCTGAACGATAAGCAGTACCACTCTCGCGCCAGATCAGTTGACGTCTACAATCCGATGACAGACTGAACCTACTCTCATCTGAGAATAGTACGCATGCCCAGTCCTGTTCAGTCCAATTGTGATGCTCACGACACCATTGCAAACGGGCAGTACGGTGCTGTCTGGTCAATGGGACCCACACAACAGGTCTGCGTGCATATAGTCCTCCTCCCCTCAAACGTCTGGCAACAGTTTTTCGTGAGATCTGCTTTCCTGAGGCAGCAAAAACTGATTTGCCACCTGCTGAGCTGCGGTGCGCCTGTTCCTTTTGCTGATAGGACGATATATGTGTCTTCTGCAGGCGTCGTACTTCTAACACGATCTCCCCGTGCCGTCCGTCTACTACACATTCCAGTAGTTTCAAATGACTTCCACAGCCGTGAAACAACGCTGTGAGCGATGTCGAACTCCCTGGCAACATCTGTTATTTTTCGCCCTTTTCGATCTTTCCAATAATTCGCCACGCATAAAATCATCTATGTGATGTCAGGAAGACATGCCAAAAATTTTAAGTTCGTCTATTAAATCTTTCCTGTAAAACTTTGACTTGAAACAACAACTGTCCACACGCGTCAAAATCTTTAAAGCTCTATGAACGCTATCACGTGATGAACAGACGTGGGAAAAAATTTGCATATTCATACTTCTTCTTACTAATATCCCGCACTTATTCTAATTTTCCACATTTTGTTTCCTTTCATTTTGTGGTTGCTATGGATGATAGTGTTATCCGTCCTTAGTAATTGTCCAGCAGTGTAGTTGCACTTTGTTTTCTGAGTACTTGAACCTTAAATTTTTTTTAGTCGTCTTAAAAATAATTGATGGTTTACATCAGTGATTCCCAAAGTGGTCTATATGAACCCCCAGGGTTCTATAACAACCTACAAGGGGTCCAAGTCAGCAAAAAAAAATAATTTGGGGGTCCATGAGGTGCAAATGCAGGTCTACGACAGCCTAAAACCGGATCATGATTTTAAAAGAAAATTTAATCAAGTGTGTAAGCCAAAATTTACCTATTTAACAGCTTTATTTACTGAATTTACTGCGGTTATTTTGCAGTTACAAGAAGACAGCATAAATTTTACTAAACAAGTACCATCATTTCAGTGTTTCTGGCCAGAATCAATACAAAACTGGACACAGCAAATTTTAAAAGTTTCTCAATTTGTCACAAAACAATCTGCCAGAAAAATTACATCTTAACCTGTGTTCAAAATTTAAATGCCCTTCATTCAGGTTTTGAAACTAATTTTGAGAATGTTCTGACTATGGCAATATCAAAGTAGGTAATGAATTCACATTGCCATATTAAAAAAATATCTGATTACAAAAGGAACTAATTTTAATAGCCCTAACAAAGATCTTAAAGTAAAGTTTAGATACGAATGTCAGCAATTTTGTCTTTAAAAAGATATACCTGTTATTTATCCCGAATTATGAAAATCTCAAGAAAAATTTTAATTGCCTTTCCCAGAGAGGAGGAGTTTCAGCGCACTTGCCAATCTCATTATAAAAACAGAAATAAAAACTACTAACCAAGGAGATTTAGGGTTAAACCTGAAAAGATTAAAACCATATGTTGAAAATTTGTTATTGAAGCAATAATATCGTCCCCCTCATTAAAAACATTTGTTATTTTATGTAACAATTATTTCATATACTAATTAAATTTTAATTTAATTAATTCACATGTTTCTTAAGTTTTAAACACTCTACTTAACTACAGTTAGAAACATAAAACTTTGAAAGTAAGTAGTGCTATACCAGCTGTCAAAAAACATTTAAGTAGATAAATTTCTAAAAATTTATAATTAGGTAAGTAGGGTTCTATGAGACAAAAAAGTTTGGGAACCTCTGGTTTAGATGGAACTGATTGTTTAGATTATCTTTCATTTTTGCAATTTGCAAGCTGTTTTTCAAATAGTAAAAAATACCAATCCACACAGTCCCATTGAAAATTTAAAAAATTTTTTTAATTCATCTATGAGGAAAACTAGTACTCCTCTTAATCATTTACCCTTGGGAAGCATCGGTATTCCTGCAAATATGTAAAAAAGCATCATATTTTCCTCCTTTTAAATTTAGAAGAAAAATGAATACAATAGAAAAATTTTAGCCAGTCATCAATAAGAATGAAATTTGGTTCAACGATGCATAAATAATTTTTTTAATGCTTTAGATTCCTAAAGATATTTATTAGTTCTCATTAAAAATTTTTAGGGTAAATATACATTTTTTAGATAAGTTTTAAAAAATACCAACTTTACAATAAAATCTTTCAATCTAATGTCAAAATTTTTTTAAAAAAGAAAGAAACAAAATAGGAAACTTACTTTTTACAAAAAAAATTACAGAATTCTTTGGATGATAGCTACCGGCTTGGAAGAGTAAGAGGCTGCATGTTCATTACAGGATATCTGGGATAAGTACAAGGATCCGAGACAAAAATTACTGGATTCATGCACTGTGAGATCTGTAAATGAAATATGCTAAATGAAAACTTTTATTAAAATGCCACATAACATTCAAGTGTTTTCCTTTTTGCTGTTCTTACAATATATATATATATGCAACAAGACAAATCTTTTCAGTGAGGGTCAAGTTTTCTTTTAATCAACATATGCAATTGAAATATTTTATACTTCAGTAATAAACATATAAAAAGCATGCATTGTTTATTTCAAGGAACATATAAATAACGTTAAAGAAGATCCATACTTTTCTCCTCTGAACATAATGTAAATAATTCAAACATTAATCTAAAATTAACAATATTTTAACAAATTCATTATACTTCACACACAACCTAAAAAATCCCTGCCCTTTCAAAACTGGAAATTATAATTAGAAATAGTTTTAATAGATTCTAATTTTCAGAAAATAATTGGTAATTTTTTTTTAATCCAGATACTTACTCCAAATACCTTTTTAAGGCTGTCTTCGCTAAACTGAACGCAGAACATATTTTTAAACAGAAAAATATATCAATTTTCATGAAAATTTGCTACATTATAAATCAAACGTCTGTTGATAAAATTGTTTTTAAAATTTCAAGAGATATTCCATAATTAATTACTTTTTCGATTTAACATGTAAAGGGATAAACTCATTTAGCATTGTGGTACAGGAGAAAAAAATGTGAAACATATTTTATACCAGAAAAAATGGGATCAACTTAGATTAAAATGAATAGTATGATAAAATAAATTATCTATAGCAGGGGTATCCAACCCAAATGACCATGCGGGGCCACTTTGGAAAAACATTATAATCTCACGGGCCGCACATAAAAATCTGTTCATTTATATCCGATTTGGAACCAAAAATCATTTATTGGAGTGAAAATTTAAAACAAAATGAATTATTATTGTTTTCATTTTTTTTCATGTATACAGACATAGATAATATAATAACGTTTATGTAATATAATAAAATGATCAAATAATGTTTCAAATATTACAGTTGCCATTTTCTTGAAAATTCTGGAGTTCCTTTTGAATTGATTTTTCGTTACTCATTGTTGAAATTTGATTGTGCTGTCATTCTCAAACGATTAAGTATACATTGCCTTTTACCTTAACCATCCTGAATATTTTTTTTAAATTTTAAAAAACATCTCTGACTGCCTGTTGCTTTATGGGCACTCCAAACAGAAAAGGAGGAGGAGAAATGGAAGTAGCACACACAGAGAATCATGTACCATCCATAGTAATTCATCCATATTGCAATTTGGAATTTATTATAGTAACATCCAACGTAACTGTGTTTGATAAAATATAAATCTACTTTAATCTAAAGGATCTATTTTAATCTCGTTTCTATTATCAAAAAGGATTTATTTAAAATAAGAACAGTTAACAGACAAATACATTGTAGATTAATATATATATATATATATATATAAATTCCCCCTTAAATAAATTTCAAAATGAAAAAAACTTTAAAAACCTGATGTTTAAAAAAATTTAAAAAGAGTCGGCAGGCCGCAACTAACGTACTGGCGGGCCACATGCGGCCCGCTTGTTGGACACCCCTGATCTATAGGATAGTGAACCCAAAATATAATAATGTTTCAGTTCTAGTATTCCAAATTCAAGTCCTATTCTTATTTTGACCGGAGACAGCCTCAACATTTATAGTAGCATTTATTCTCAAAAAGTTTTAGAAAGCTGTTTATATTATAGAGAGATAAATACACACACTGCTAACACTTTTAATAAATTTATGGGTTTTTCAGAGACTATCAATCAATGGTTTAAGTACAAAAATATTCTTCATATTTCATAATAATAAAAAAACTCATGAGAAACTTCCAAATTTATCTTAAAGGCTTTATTTATCACAACAGATTTTTAAGCTTTTCTTTGCAATACTGAACTTGATCATGAAATATATTCAAGTATTTTTTTTTTAAATCTAAATGAAGAAAATTGCTTAATTTAGTCAACATTTCACAGAAAAATTTCCTAATAAAAATAAGACCAAGTAAATAAAATGTAATGTTTTTGACAACATTGATATGAATCTAAAACTTCAATAATTTTCTTTTTTCTTACAGCTAAAAAATGAATAATTTTGACTGGATATAAATATTAGATAATCTCAAAATTTAATTACTTTTCTTTTTTGAAGATTCTCTAACAGTACAAAATAGCTTATTTTTAAGATCATATAAAAAGTTATCAATTCAAATTTAGAAAAATCAATACAAAACTAAATTTAACTCTCAATCTAATAATGACAAGTAATCCTAATGTGTTCAGATATTAACAGTATTTATCAGAATTATTTTATTATAAGAAAAAAAGTTTACAATGTAAGTTAATGTAAGTAAGAAATAAAGATAGTTTTTACAGTATGATTAAGATTTCATTTTTAAGGAAAAAGGGTTTATTTAAAAAAATTATCTTGTTACCATAGCATAATAGTTTAGAACAGAAAGGCACGACATTTTTCGTGAATACATTTTGCGTAATTTGTCTATGAAAAATGGATTTATAGACTTTGAAGAAAACATTTGCTTTTGATGAACTTGCAATGAATGAGAAGAATTTTCATACGTTATAGAAAACATCATTACCATAGAAAACCAGTTTATTCTTTTTAAAGGGGAATAGCCAATAGTGACTGCCTAAGATTGTAGGGAAGGCAGAAAAGTCCCCAGAAATGAGATAGCAAGCAAAGAATGAACCAGTTTGAGACACAAGAATTGTAAGAGATAGAGAAGGTGAGATATGTATATATATAAGTATGTTTATCTCTAGCTTGACTGTTTTCGTTCTCAGTATGTTACAATTTATACTGTGATGTACCTTAAAATACAGCATATAACATGCACTTTTAACACAAAAAATAAGATCTTAATTTAAGGGTGTGCATTGTACGCTGGTTATAAAAATGATAGCTTTAAAAATGATAAAAGAGATGAACATAAAAAAATACCTTAACACATATCGAAATGTTGTTTATTTAAAAGAAATGACAAGCCTTATGAACTAAAAGAGTGGTAATTTTATAAGTATACTATTCTTTTTTTCAAAAATCTGCGATAATACCTCGAATAAATGACTTCAAAGCATAAGAGCATTGCATACTAACATTTCAGATTTCTTCATAAAAAAGGGGGTGCACGTTATATGGCGAATATACTTAAAAATTAAAATATGCAACTTGAAAGTATAGGTGTGCATGATACACCGGATTTTATGCAAATTATATATGTATCATAAAACTTTAAGTACCAAAGGTTTAGTTTTCTTTTTATACTTAAAAACTTTCTAATAATTTGTTTTCTAAGGATGAGGTATGAATATCAATAAAAAGCCTGAAAAAATGGAAATATGTGGAAAAATTAAAAGCAAAACTCACTGGAGGATAACACTGAGATGGAACCCCATTTATTTGAGTCGTTTGGAAGGGAAAGCTTTGTATTGCATTTGAATTGGGATAAAATACTGGAGACAAAGAGGCTTCCTGAGATGATTTTTCAGAGTTTTTTGACTTGAAATTCATATTCTTATTCTCTTGTGGAATTTCCTTTGGAGCAGGCAAGTAAAAATATATTGTGCATTGCCATTTTGTAGCACTGCACTTTGTAGAGAAGGCCGTTGTGCAATAGGAGACGAAACAGAGTTGGTGGTAGTGGTAATACTTCCACATATGTTAGGAAATCTGCTACCATTGTTGAAAATTAATGGCATACTTTTAGGAACGGAAGCTTGATACATATCAGGAAGTCCAGTGGTAATAGCATTCACACCATTAGAATCTGGTGCTTTCAAATAAACAGGATTTAATCTTTCAGTAGATGGAGAGCCATTTGAACTGGTAGATGAGGCTCTGGCTTCTGGAGAATTTTTGATTTTAAAAGTACTATCAGAACTTTTGCTTTTTAAAGACTGATGTGTTTCAATAGGGTTCGTAGCTAAAATTTGTAACTGCTCTATCGGGGACTTTTGCCTGGCTGGTAGTTCACCTACATCTTGTTTAGCTGGTATCTTATTTGTACTTTCTGCATGCTGAAATTTATATACAACTGAGAATGAATATTAAATGAAAAATGATCTTAAATGGTAATACTGTGAACAGATCATGAGCTATATTATATTAAATTAAAATATCTCTTCCACACATACTTCTTTAATAAGAATACCATTTCTACTTAATCAATATGCAATATACATAAGTCAATTTAAAAGTTATTATTAAATGCTATTCATAAAAAGATGAATTTATTAATGAGATCATTTCCAATTTTTAAGTTGTTACATAATGCATTCAAAATAACTCCTTACATAAATGCTCTCCACACAAAAAAAATTAATTATACAATAGGGAAGCAAGAAAAAAATCATGAAAATTCAAAGGTTTTAGTTTTTATTAATTAATTACTCATTAAGTGAATATTCATTTAATATTTAAAAATTTCTATTAAAATTAGAATTATAAAAAAATCACTTTCAAAAAATATTTAAAACTATTCAAAGAAATAAAACACTTGAAATTCATTTTGAAATTTTCTCAAATACATACCTGATCTTCTGCAATAGCAGGTAATTCTTGAGAGCTTTTATCCTCTGTTGAACCATTCTGTGGAACTTTAACAGTACATTCAGTGAAGGATTTCTGTAAGGTTTTGAAAACAGATGAAGAGTCATTCCTGATGATGGATGAGATTTTTCAGGTACAACCAGAAGCTCACCAGTCGATGGTGGTACATTCACTTTCACAACTGGGAGTCTGTTGCCATTAGGCTCAGTAGTCATTATAGGTTCATTAGAATTAAGAAATGTAGACTGCATTTGAGTTTGCATCATTACAGGGTTCAATACAGGAGGTGCTGGTTGTGTGACAGATGCATAAGTAGAAACATTTATGCAACTAGAACCATTAGGTAATTTATTTCCAAACTGGTACTGCTCATTTGGCACTTGATTTGGAACATCACTGGCATTATGATTATGCAATTGGCTTTGATTCCCTTGAGATGACAGATCAGGTGAATATCTTTTAGTGTTCATCATTGGTTCTTGATTTGACAAAGGATTTTTAACGTAAGGATCAAAAGAAATATTTGGTGTCAATTGAGGCTGATTTTTAGATGATCGTTGATTGTTAGTTTCTGAACATTTGGACAAAGTAAAGTTCTTCTGCAACGTTTCAATTAACTTTTGATTTTCACTATCCTGCTGTGTTGGAATGTTTGGGGAATATTTGGACTGGCTTTCGGTTGATTCTTGACATTTAACCTGTGAAATAAAAACTGGAGGATGACTCATTTGACCATATGCAGATTCTTTATCTATATATATATAAGACGCATTTGTTGTCTGTTCCCTCATAACTCAAGATCAAGACAACCAAATAACGAGAAATTTGGTACACGTGCACAAAATTATACCAGGAAGGTTCTTAAATAGGTTTGGCGTTCCTAATTCTTTCCTAATTTTTTAAAATTTAATTTTTAAGTGATTTTCCTGTGTTATGACGTCATATCATGTCATGTTTCTCAGTAAGTGGACAATTTATACTTAACATGATGTTTTTCAAGATTATTACATATTTTTACTGCAGCTATGTTAATCGGTTGGAATATTTATTCAATTTTTCTATTCTTTGATATTTAATAAGGTTTATTTTTCGAATAAATCATTTTTTTAAGGATTCAAGTAAAATTTTGCTTTGTTGCTTTGGCAACATTTAGGTATTATGGCGGGATGTTTATGTGTGTGATTTTGCTTAAAAATTAGAACTTACAATTTCAGTATTTTTTCGGAAAATTTATTTATTTCTTTAGAATGCGAAGGTTATAATTTCGACAAACTAAAACTTCTTATTGATAATGGTATTTCAGTTCTTATTACTGTGATTAACATAAGTATAGTATTTCCGTTTTCGTTATCTGTTTTAGATAGCATGAAATTAATAATATTTTACAATTTTATGTGTCTTTATTTTAACCTTTAAGGGTATACTATAGGCTTCAGTGTATAAAATTGCCTTGCAGAAAATCAAACTTGCTTAATTATACTGCCCAAGAGAAAGCAGTGTTGGTAGTAATTACATATCAAACTGGAATAGTTATCAGAGAATGAGCAAAACAGACAAATGGCTTAAATACCTGTTGAGGAAGCAGGTAGTCGTAAGATAAATTATTTTTGGTACTTATGTACTATCCTAACAATCGCCAACGTTCAAAATAACTTGCCAAGTTGGAATCCCGATTTCGCATGTCATATATATGCTGAATTGTGTGAGTCATGTGCTTCGTTTCATATGTCGCCAATAGGTAATATATAACCTATGTATAGGTTATATGTAAGTACCTTATTTTTTCAAATTATGCTTTTGCATTGATAAAGTTAGTTCAGTTCTTTTAATGTCAGTTAATGTTAGTATTGTACTTAATTTTTCAATTTATCTTTATTATCGGGATATATATACTTTGGATAATTTATTTTAGTACTTGCGTATTATTGCACAATCGCCACCGTTCAAGACAACTCGCCACTTTGGCAATCCCAACTTTGTGTGCGTTGAATTGGCAATCATGTGCTTCATTTTGTATAATGTCACCAATAGGTTGCGATAATACATAAGTACCTCTAATTCTGTACATTACTATAACATTAGACTGGTCGCAACATACCAATTTGGCGTGCTTTCAAAATCATGCAAAAAATGAGTATGTTGAGGACGCAGGTAGTCGTAAGATAAATTATTTTTGTTACTTATGTACTATCCTACAATCTACAACGTTTAAAATAACTTACCAAGTTGGCAACCCCGATTTCGCATGTCATATATTTGCTGAATTGTGAGTGATGTGCTTCGTTTCAGATGTCGCCAATAGGTTGCGGTTATATGCAAGTACCATATTTTTTCAAATTATGCTTTTGCATTAATAGAGTTCAGTTCTTTTTATGTCAGTTAATGTTAGTATTTTACTTAATTATTCAATTTATTTTTATGCTCGGGACATGTATTCTTTGGATAATTTTTTTATTTAGTATTTACGCATTGGACAATCGCCACCGTTCGAGACAACTCGCCACATTTTTTAAAATTTAATTTTTAAGTGATTTTCTAGTGTTATGACATCATATCATGTCATGTTTCTCAGTAAGTGGACAATTTATACTTTACATGCAGTTTTTCAAGATTATTACATATTTTTACTGTAGCTATGTTAATCACTTGGAATATTTATTCAATTTTTCTATTCTTTGATATTTAATCAGGTTTTTATTTTTCAAATAAATCATTTTTTTAAGGATTCAATTAAAATTTTTTGTTGTTTTGGCAACATTTAGGTATTATCGCAGGATGTGTGTGATTTTGCTTAAAAATTAGAACTTACAATTTCAGTATTTTTTCGGAAAATTTATTTATTTCTTTAGAATGCGAAGGTTATAATTTCGACAAACTAAAATTTCTTATTGATAATGGTATTTCAGTTCTTATTACTGTGATTAACATAAGTATAGTATTTCCGTTTTCGTTATCTGTTTTAGATAGCATGAAATTAATAATATTTTACAATTTTATGTGTCTTTATTTTAACCTTTAAGGGTATACTATAGGCTTCAGTGTATAAAATTGCCTTGCAGAAAATCAAACTTGCTTAATTATACTGCCCAAGAGAAAGCAGTGTTGGTAGTAATTACATATCAAACTGGAATAGTTATCAGAGAATGAGCAAAACAGACAAATGGCTTAAATACCTGTTGAGGAAGCAGGTTGTCGTAAGATAAATTATTTTTGGTACTTATGTACTATCCTAACAATCTCCAATGTTCAAAATAACTTGCCAAGTTGGCAACCCCGATTTCGCATGTCATATATTTGCTGAATTGTGAATGATATGTGCTTGCTTCGTTTCAGATGTCGCCAATAGGTTGCAGTTATATGTAAGTACCATATTTTTTCCAATTATGCTTTTGCATTAATAGAGTTAGTTCAGTTCTTTTTAAGTCAGTTAATATTAGTATTGTACTTAATTATTCAATTTATTTTTATGCTCGCGATATGTATTCTTTGCTTAATTTCTTTATTTAGTATTTACGCATTGCACAATCGCCACTTTCGCAATCCCAACTTTGTATGTGTTGAATTGGCAATCATGTGCTTCATTTTGTATAATGTCACCAATAGGTTGCGATAATACATAAGTACCTTTAATTCTGTACATTACTATAACATTAGACGGGCCGCAACATACCAATTTGGCGTGATTTCAAAACCATGCCAAAAATGAGTATGTTGAGGAAGCAGGTAGTCGTAAGATAAATTATTTTTGTTACTTATTGTACTATCCTAACAATCTCCAACATTCAAAATAACTTGCCAAGTTGGCAACCCCGATTTCGCATGTCATATATTTGCTGAATTGTGAGTGATGTGCTTCGTTTCAGATAATGTCGCCAATAGGTTGCAGTTATATGTAAGTACCATATTTTTTCAAATTATGCTTTTGCATTGATAGAGTTAGTTCAGTTCTTTTTATGTCATTTAATGTTAGTATTGTACTTAATTTTTCAATTTATTTTTGCGCTCGGGATATATATACTTCGGATAATTTTTTTATTTATTACTTACGTATTATTGCACAGTCGCCAACGTTCAAGACAACTCGCCACTTTGGCAATCCCAACTTTGTATGCGTTAAATTGGCAAACATGTGCTTCATTTTGTATAATGTCACCAATAGGTTGCGATAATGCATAAGTACCTTTAATTCTGTACATTACTATAACATAAGACTGGCCACAACACCAATTTGGCGTGATTTTAAAATCATGCCAAAAATAAGTAGCCTACCAATATGAAATTATTATGAGTATTATCTTAACCTGTTTTATCTTTCCCTCCTCTAATCCTTAATTAATTCAATATATAATTTTTGTTTTTTTATATTTTAGTACTTACATTTTTTTTTTTTTTTTTGGCGATTATGTACTGCAAATATTTTTTTACACACTGCGATGTCTTTGGCAACATTAATCAGTGGTATTTTCCTTAAATATGTTTTTTATCTTTTTTTAACAACTTTTAAAATTTTATTTGATGGTAGTTTGAAAGGCAAATAGCAAAGTAAATATTTTACAGTATATATATTATGTTTGTACGAAAATGTTTATACTGATTTAATCAAAATATTGAGTTTTCTTTTATTTTTGATATCTTTTTTAGATTTAATTTTATGTTATAACTAGCTATACCTAGCTAAATGTTGCTGTGGCTCAGTCAGCTTTAAAAGACTGGTACACCATAAAATATGCCATGAAGCTTACAAAATACACAAGAATTCAAACAAATCTATATCTATATTTATATATACATATGACGCATTTGTTTGTCTGTCTGTTTCCTTATAACTCAAGATCCAGACAACCAAATAACGTGAAATTTGGTACACATTCACAAAATTACATGGGGAAGGTTCTTAAACAGGTTTCGTTCCATCCCAACCTCATTCTGGCCTCCTCCAGCCAAAAAGAGTGCTTCATCTGCATGTTCTGAGCCATGGGTTCATTTTTTGAGAAAACTTTACTAAACAAAAGCGGTAAGTAATTTGCAATACTTCTTTGTTATATTTAATTTACTGCAAGCAAATACTGCAACAAATATCACATTACTTACTACATTCCATTCCTTCATTCATAGGAATGCATTGTCAGTTTTGGCTACAGTCATGCCTCTGAGAAAAAGGGGGAGTATAGATGCAGACACCATGCTTTTCTCATAGGCAGTTGTATGTCACCTGCTCTAGAGTGGGCAGACAAAATATTATTTTTGTACACACTCCAAATGGAACTGCCAAAAATGTTGTCTATCACATTGCTTTAAGATAAATGTACCCTTTTATTGCATGCAAATAAACAGTTTTGTAAGCTTCTACAGAAAACCTTTTTTTTAAAACCCGGCAAAGCCGGGTACTTGCAGCTAGTTTTCAATATTTTGCTCTGGAGAAACTTCAGAATATACTGTCTCACTTCTACCAGTCATTGAACCCTCCAAACTTTTTTGCTGCACAGAAAGGACTGGAGAACAAATTTTCTGATCTTTGACAGGATCTTGAACATCAGTCAGTTGATGTGAAGTTAATACAGGTGGGCACCTTGGTTGGTTCTCAAAATTCACTTGATATGAAAGATATGAAGGACATGTTTCATGTTTAGCAGCAGTTAAAAAAATTTGAGATTGCTGTACGGAAACAAGATTTCTACTGACTGAATCTTGATTTTCTACTTCACTAAAAGAAGGGGTAGAACAGAAGCATGACTGAGTTTTGTTAACTGGACTTAATGACTGTTGATGCACAGAGGCTTCAGGGGAATGCCTTAACTCAACCTGTTCCTGATAATTCTTTTCTTGATATGAAGAATTTGTAAAATACATTGTGTTTGATTTTTATCATGTACTTCTCTAAAAACACCACCAGGACCTGAGACAGAATTTAGTTCTTGCAGCTTCTGATGTCAAGATCTTGAATGATCAATGTTGATCTCTTGATTTAATACTTCTCTGTGCAATGGAAAAACAGGACTTTTTAACATGTTTCCAGATCCCTGGTTTGTGCTTTTTTCACAGTTAGAATACTGATCTTTAACAGAATTTGTATGCTTCTTTTCCAGATTTGTGCCAGCAAAATTATCACTCAAGTAGTTCTTGGCACTTTTTCCATCATTCATCACTTCATTTGAAGCAGTCGTAGCAATATCAGAATAAATAGACTGGTAGGATTCTGAATTTAGCATTTCCTAAGATGAAGAAAAACTGGATTGTTTTTTAGTATTAAAACCAAAAGAAGAGTTTTTCATTTCTTGTCCAGAAATAAAGGAAGTAGAATTTCTTAATTGACTTTCAGCTTGTTCTTGTCTTAAAACCTGATTCTGATTTAAGGGATTGACAGGATATGATGGTGGACTTTTAAGAGGTTGAACATTGAGCAATATGTTTTTCATCATTTGAGGTGGAATGATAAAAGGATTTCTTAATTGATTTTTGGAATTTTTCCATTGATTCTGCGCCACCTGATGAGAATACCTTGAGGAATCTCTGGATTGATTATTTGAAATTTCTTTATTAGATTCAGTGGCAATAGCAGTAACATGATTGAGAGAAGCTGATTTATGATTATTCAAACATTTATCAGTATTGTATGAATCAGTTGCTAATGAACAACTAACAGGAACATTTTCATGTTGTGGCTTCTTAAAATGTGTATTAGAAGAGACAAAACCCAAACAAGAGGCATCACTTGTTGGAAATTCATTATCTGATGATGACAAACTGGAAAATCCACTGGAATTGTAGCTGTGGTGTGTATTCTTTTCAGCTGGCTCAGAGCTGACAAAAGAACTTTCATAATGCCTAGAGTAATTAAAATCTCTTGAACTGGGAGAGCGGGCAGATTCCACAAATTCATTGTTAGAAAATGCATTAGGAATATCAGATTCCCTAGTGAAATTAGTAACTTCATTATGTTTCTCAAAAACATTTGATCTATCATAGATTAGTTCCTCATTATTAGATGTTCTTAAATTCTTAGAGCAACTTTCTGAAGCATTATGTGGTAGATTATTAGACACTGGAGCTTAAATCTATTTCATTATCACTTAACATTTCCAAATCTGATTCTTCTCCATCTGACAAGAGATTAAAGCTTTCTGACATATTTTTGTCAAGAATTCTATAAATGGATCCAAACTGATAAATTGTCGGAGCATTGGATTTTCCTTTCGGTATAAGGTTCCCTGTCCTGAAATTTGAGCTATTAGACTCTTGATGTGCACCTAAAGTAAAACTATTCTCACTGCTCTTTTCCATTTTTTCATTTGAGGCATCACTCTTAAATTTTTCAATCAATGAGGATGGATGATTATGAATCGGTAGAATTTTCAGACCTGAAGATCCACTGCTGTTTTCCGTCTGATGCTTTAAATTATGAAACTGATCTTCATCTATACTCTGAGACCTCTATTTAAGAAAAAAAAAGAATATTCAAAAATTACTATTTTTACATTTTAAAACTAACATTTACACTTCATGAATAAATTATGCTCATATAAATAGCCACAGTTTCTGAGTGAACATGGTCACTAACTCATGACCAGAATTGTCATGTTATGATACTTCTGAAGACCCACGTGAAGAGGGGCAGATGCACATTAAAAACTGTTAAGGCTCAAAGTCCTTCTCTTAATCGTCTAAACATCAAAGATATCAGTAATAGCATCAAGATGAGTTCACTTATGACAGAAGTATGAAAAGGGAGGCAATTTTACATACAGAAAGAGCAGCAACAGTAAATTTGACACAGATGAAACAAATATATGTTGTGATGGCATAAACAAAATGATATAATTTTTTCTTCTAATTATTCAACAGTCTTTAACAAATCTTATGCATTATTCTAAAAAATAATGCATTACAAATGCATTGGATGGCACCAGAGACGACACTTACTTATTTGTCATTAAAAATATATTTTTTTAATTTCTGAAGAATCAGATAATGATGAAATCATTTACACAATTTATTTTTTCTCAAATACATGTAGGAAATGGGGGGTGGCTTAAATCAAAGACAACATTTTTTGACAAAAACATTGAGAATTTGGGATGCAGCTTAGATTTGAGAGTAAATACAGGGTGTATATATGTCTTTTCCTTCATTTTTAGGAACACCAAGCTAAAACTCTTAATACATGAGCATGTTAACTATAGTGAATGCTTCATTGGATATTATGTTTTAAAATCACCTTAGCTTTTTACCTGATATGGAATGAAATGATTAAAAAGAAGTATTTCAGAAGTTACTAAATAATAAACTCATGAATACAATTACTTTCTCCTTTAATGCTTTATTATGCTAAATTAATTGAATACTATTACATGATTAAGGCAGAACTTACTTCCACAGCTTCTAGATTGGCATTTTTCTTTTTTTTCCTACCATGTTCTGTGTTTTGTTCATATTTTCTTTTACAAGATTGTGGCACTAAAGGCTTCTGGGCATCTGCTGTTTTAGGATTATGATTGCTTGGAATTTCATGTTGAGGGATAAATTTAGTTAAACCATGAAAAAGTTGCAACAAATTCTTAGCATCCTGAACTAATTCTGAAAAATAGATTTCTTCTCGTTAGAACCCTCAGGAACTCTACCTTACTCATAAACCATTAAACAAAAACATTATAACCGAAAGGAAGTACTCAGCTACACTACTCAGTCCTTAAAAAAATTTGCAACAGCAAATATTAGCATGTCTTACATAACCAATAAATGAACATATACAACAAATATTTAAAATAAATTATATTTCAATTATTACACAATATTTATTTTTATCATTCACTTCAATTTTAATCGCAAGACTTTTTGCTTTTTAAAGATTGCAATTTTTCCTCACAGTGATAGTACAAGGAACAGTATATATTTAGTGCAATATTAACCAGTTATTAATCCTATTACAAGGTTTAAAGTTCCTTAGTTTAATAATTTCTATTCCTAACAGATAGAACTAATCTTTACATGCAGTATTCAATCCTCATTGACTAAATAATGTATCATCAGAGAAAGGTTAGTATAGTGAAAGGCAGACACACATGTAAATCTTAATCTAAATATGTCCAATCTACTGTCTATTCATTCCATAATTCCCTTCTTGAATACAAGGAGTACGTGACTACACAAAATACATCTGTGAAGTGTGCAGTAACAGTTATTGTAGGCTAACGGGTTTGATTACTCAATTCAGGCAAAAAGGTACACTTATATTGTAGGGAGTCAGTCAACAATTATGAATGATTAACTGTTCCATCAAAATGATGCAAAAATTTGTGTGAATAAACATCTCAGTCTACAATCTTGTGTTGGTATGTCCTGAAGTTCCATGTATTGTTCCGTAAATTGTTACTGAATGCCAGCACTAACCCAAAATATGCCCTGGAGTACTGAAAATGTATATAGAATGGAGTACTGAAAATGTATATAGAAAAGCATAAAGGCAAATATTTTGCTGCTGCTCTGAATTTTCTCAACTGTTAGGCCAAGGAAGAAAGATAGTTGTACCACATTGTAATTGGAATGAAGACTTGAACTTTCCATGTAACACTGTCACTGAAACAAGAATCAATGGAAGCAACCCATCTCGCTAAGATAACAAAAGTTAAGACGGACCATTTCCACATACAAAATCATCATATCGTTTTCTGGGACAGAAAACATGTTACATGAAAAATTTCACACCCACACATGAAACCTTCAATATTGCTGCTCAAGATTCAACACTGAAATAAATGCAACATGCCATTCAAAAGAAAAGAGAAACAGCTTACTTTGTAACTGTGCAATTTTGCAGCATAATAATGATGAGCCATATACTAACAATGTAACACTTTTAGATCAGACTAATTAAGGCTTTTATATACCACAATGAAACTTCCAATAGTCAATGAAGGAATAAATAGTAATTGTAATAAAATGAGTAATTAAATAAAAATTTGTAATTTTTTAAAAAGATATAAATTTATCTAATAAAAGCTTTATTTTTAAAATTTATATTAAAATGGAACTATATTATTTCTAACAAAAATAGCATGAAACTAAAAAATAACATACCATGGCTTTTTCCATTGAATTTACAGCAATTTGACACCATCTTTTCAAAATCATCATTAACGTCCTTAACAGATGGATAGCAGCCACGAACAAGCTTACTTGTAATATCTGATAAACATATAGGTTCCTACCATAAAAATGAAGGAAAATATTTATTAAAAAACTGGAAACACAACTAGAAAAATAAATTAATATTTCTATTATATTTTTACATGCAAAATATAAGAATTAATACAGTTAATTGGGAATTAATGTTTTAAAAATAATTATGGGTGTATACAAATTTATATTATAATTAAAAAAAGATAAACAAAATGCACAGTTAAAAGATACTCAAACTCAGTGGCACAACAGCCCATGAGGACCAGGGCCTACTTGGCTCATCTCAATGTATGCCATTGGGTGCTGAGGTGCATGAGCAAAGTCCCGATCAGTTGGTCAGTCTGAAGCGAGACCCCCCCCATGCTTAAGTCCCCAAGCAAGCTTGGTACTCATTTATCACCCCACTGCAGTAGGGATGAAAGGCTGAGTCGACCATGCCCAGCCCGGAAATAGAACCAGGACTTGTAGTGTGGAAGAGCGATAGGCTACCCACTCGACCACTGGGCCTTACAGTTAAAAGATAAAACAGTATTAAATAACTTAGTAATAAAACTCATAAAAATTTTCTTTTCCATTTATAGAATTATTTGAACTTATAACAGGTAATTGTTTAATAATATTTATGAATAATGTCTATTAAATACAAAAAGATAACTTATATTTACTGTAATTTTATTATAATAATCAGGAACTTCTCTTTCATCAACAGGAAGTAGAAATTCCTTAGCTTCTTTTGATTTTTTCACTTCTTTTAACACTGAAAGAACTGAAGAAAGAGAGAATTAGTTCATATAAAAAAGTTCAAAGCAAAAAACCAAAATTTAAATTAATATTCTTATATGATTTAGAATATGATGTCCATAAAAAACCCTACATCTACGGTAGCAAGTAAAAACTATGCTTACAAAAGATTAATTTTATGACTATGTTTAACCCTCTAAGCGTTCTGCACGTGATTGATTGATTGATTTAATATTAACGTCGCACTGTTCAGCTACACGAGGGCTTTTAGCGACGGACCACGTAATTTTGAACCATGGTCAAGTGAAGTGGACGACACCTGAGCTGGCACCCCCCTCTCCTAACTACCACACCAACGGGAGGACGTTTCAGCTCTCGACAGATGTAACGTGCATCGCTGCCCTACACGGCGGGTCTTTAGTGGTACTGGGATCGAACTCGTGACCAGGCAAGCCACGATCCGATACCTATACCCCTCGGCTACCGCGGCCACGCGTTCTGCACGTGAAATCCAGTCATTGTGAAGATGCTTCAAAAATGCAGCACACATAAATTTGCCTTCAAGTAACATTCTCTAAAGGGGTTGGGCCATACTTTTCTGAAATCCTTTCCCCCTTTTAAAGGTTAAGATTAGGGACAGTGGAAGCCCCACAGCAGGACCCTGATAGGAAGTTTTATGGCTCGCAAGAAACTCATGTTCTGACCCTGGAGCAATCGTAAAAAATCAGGGAAGAATTTGTTTAGACCCCCCAGCAAGTGTTTGCTTGTTAGCTTGTATTTAAAAGTTTTGAAAAGTCCCAATGCATAAGTGAAATATGTTCTAATTCCCTTTTGATTTCATATTAATTTGAAACTGTAACAAGTTGGGGCGTGTCAGGGCAATCTGCTATTTTATATAGTTAGACAAATTACCTTTTTAAGTATATTCTTTCACTTCATTTTTCTTATCTTAATCAATGCTTTCAGTTTTTGAAACATGATTATTTCAGTATAACATGTCAAAAAAAATATTAATAAAACACTGAACACTTTAAAATTTGAAACCTTTTAAACTTTCCAACTACTAAAAATGAATAAATTTAAACTTCCTCAAATAATTTGAAACATTTTCTCACGGAAGTTTATGCACAGTACCTAGTTATATATTCCTAAAATACACCGAATTATATTTGAATTTTAAGTGCTTGAACTTCAGATTTTCCCACATTTTTTTTAAACTTGAATGTTTGAATAAATGATAATCAAAAATATACGGAAACATTTACAGTAGACATGTATGCATATAAATAAACCTAAAGTTCAATCTTAAATTCGAGCTACACAAAAACATTCAAATAATTATTCAAAAATATCTATTTATTCAAAATACCTCAAAATTTATCTTTTTTTAAAGGCTAATTAAATAAGTAATTAAAATCTGGATATTCTTTGAAATCTCAAATCGTATAAAACTAAGAAATTTTATGTTAGAAATTTCATTTGAAATTTTGAAAAAAAATTTATTGTGCAGTTAAAAATTATTCACCATAAGTACTAGCAATTCTTTGAGTATAATATAAATTTCAAATTTTATTGTATAGCATCTTTAGTATTTTTTAATATATTTCAAAAATTTCATACAATTCGTTATAAAACTGCATGTTAAGAGCAAAAAATATGCTAAAAAAATTGAATATACAATATATTTTTACATAGAAGCAAAGCTGAGAAGCTAAACTGTAGGAATGAAAAATTATGAGTATATCTGAAGTAGTTTTCCAAATATTTATTTTAAAGTTCAGAAAATTTGAGCGTTATGTTATACTTAATATTAATTAAAAGTTTAAAATAATATGTTAATAGTCATGTAATTGTTTGACGACGCTTTCATATACTAATAAAAATTATAATAGTCATTGATGTGAATGTCAAGAATTTTATGTAATTTTAAATTCAGACATTATGATATTGAAGCAGAAGATATAAAACGACCATCTAAAATACAGGAAAAATGCAGTCTGCAATAAAATGATCTTGACAAACAAAATACGGCCTTTTCACTTACTATGGTAGAGCCGCGGTTTTGATGGATGCCGCTCTAGATTTTTAAGTTTTCAGGAAAAAAGTATAAAAATTACAAAAGCAAAAATGAAAATTTAGATTTTTTCCAAAAAATATTCATTTAACATAAAAATATCATTTATATGATTTAAATTTAAATAAATTAAAAGTAATGAAATCCTTTTAATGTTATTTTAAATTAAAAATATAATTGAATAGAGAGAAAGATCGGTTTTATTTCATAAATATAATCATCGTATGTATATCACAGTATGACCATTTATTGTCTTATTGTTTAAAAAAAGAGATAGGGCCTTCACTCATTTTACCTCATTACTTTTTTTAAAAACAGGAAAGTGAGCGTGTTTTCTTACTCTCATATTCAAAAATGAATACATGATGCTTTTTTCTGGTTCAAATCACAATACCAATATAAATTTGTTTCCATTTTTTTTTTTTTTTTTTAAAAAATGACAGAAAATTAAATTTTGTTTGAAGAAAATATAATTATTTTTCAACTTCTAACACACTATTTATTTCATTTTTTCCTTTTTTTTTACCCTTCATTTTGTTTTAATTTTACTGTGACTGAACATATAGGGGAAACGACCCACATACAAGATTGCCCAAGGCAACTTAACAGCTAGCTGTAAACGATTGATCTCTTGGTTCTTACTTGACAAAGGGAGCGAACTAAGTCATAAAATTGTCCCTGTTCGACCTCCCAAGTTTTAAAAAGGGGAAAGGAATGAAGTCTGTTGCATTTTTGAAGGAGATGGCAAAATAACAGTAAATGCTTTAGGAATGACTTTTCAGGATGAAGCGAACCACCCGGAGGGTTAACTTGAACTAAAATTCAGAAATAAATGTTAAAAAATTTACATGCACTTCTTTTAATTATTTGTCCTTTATTTCCCATAATACTTAATAATTCCCAGGGTTTCACTATAAGTGAAAGAATCCAAAGTTATAAAAAATTCTTTTAATGCTTTTTTTTGTCAATCAAAAGCATTTTTATTCTTCAAAATTACAAAATACTAATAAAACTTAACAGTACTAAATAGTACAATATAAGATTAACACTTTGGATATAAGATTAAAAAAAATAATGGGGCAAATCCTTAATTTAGTTAAATAAAAGCTCTAACAAATAAAAATTATGAATACACAAAACCTTTTTTAAATTATTCATAAAATATTTTTTTATCTTACCATTCTCAATCATTTTATTCTTCTCAGGGTATATCCTGTAACAAATTTTTAAAAATGTGGTAAGGAATTGATTTCACAAGCAATTATTTGATTATTATTGATTTAACAAGCAATAGTTATCCACACATCAAATGATTTCCATCAGTCCTCTTACTCAAGAAAAAAATTGGCATTACTATAATAAAAAAATTATTATTATCCAGCTTTATTTTTAAAGTAATAATCACAAATCCATGCAGCAGAAATGCGAAGTAATGTCTTTCTGCAGCAGGCAAACATTCATGCTAATTTTTTCATATAAAAAAAAGTTAGTCAGATAAAAAATGATCAGTACAGAATGAGAAAAGTAGATTTGATGCATAACTTTTCCACTATCTTAAAAAAATTAATACTCCATTATTTTTCCAATTTCTCCCAATTATGAATTTTTATACTAAAAATGTATGCATAGTACACCTTTTATAATAAAATTTATATGCAATGAATGAATTTACTTCATTCAGAAAAACTAAATTAATCCATTTTTAAATATGCATAGAGCATAATTCTTTAAATTTAGTGCATTAAAACAAAATACTTATTTCAAAAACAATCTTAAACAATTTAACTAATAATAATTGTAATAAAAAATGTACATTAACAAAATATATAATCATATGCACTAAATGCACATTATATATATATAAACTGCAGAAGTATTGCATCTAATATACATTCTAATATATATTATAAATGCGGAAGTTTGTGAGTATCTTTGTGGGTCTTTCACGCAAAAACAACTGAATGGATTTTAATGAAACTTAACAGTAATATAGCTTATACATCAGAATAGCACATAGGCTATAATTTATAAAGATATTGTATGAAGTGTCCAAAATATAACACTATTTGTCAAGTAAGTAGGAAAAAATTCAGCCATCTGCAAGCAATTCTAGCTTGCGCTGCAAAAAAGCCCACGTCTGCATATATCTATCTTTTGTTTGTGAAAGAACTTTTTTGTTTTGTTTTGGCTACGCAAGGTGCTCGCTTCTAATTAATTCCGCTGATCAGCATAATGCCTATTTTTTTTTTAATTTCAGAATAAAATTAAGTTTTGAAGGGAGAGGTTGTTATAAATCTCTCTTTATTTTAATGTTTTTTTTTATGATTTTATTATGCACATTTGGTAGTAAGAAATTGATCTTTTTTCCAAATAAATGCTTTTATCAGTTATGATACTTAAAGTAAATAAACTTTCTTTTTCACACTGCATCATTTGGACAAATTTTCAAAATTTGTTTGTGATTAGTAGTTAATTCTAACGCTATAATTTTAATTGAATAGACAGATATAATTATTTTTATACTTAAAAATGCAATAACTACTGTACTGTATTTTTTGGAAAGTGGGAGTGAGTGAATATTAATGTCGCACTGTTCAGCTACACGAGGGCTTTTGGCAACGGATCACGTTATTTTGAACCATGGTCAAGTGACGTGGACGACACCTGAGCTGGCACCCTCTTCTCCTAACTACCACACCACACCAACTTAGAAGGAATATTCTACCAATACTTAGCAGGAATATTCTTTGAAATCCACTCTTCCAAGATATATGGCAGCACGGGTTCCATGATGAGTATTTTAGCGGAAAAAATAGTTTGCCAAAATTTAAGTGTCTTATGTTTTTGTATGTTAATGAAGACTTTAGAAAATGATTTGACTACTTATTTTAAGTGAATGGTATGTATAATTAATTTTACAGTGGAATATCTTTAATTTATTAGCTCTAACGGATTAAATTTTCCGAAGTGGAGTATTTTGTTTATGTATGTATCCCTTAATTTGTAAATGTAGTTATCCAAAAAAAATATTGTATGAAAAAACTGCAGTAAATCATAATGCGGTTGGATAAAGTATTAAAGTGCATTTCTTCCCTACACGGCGGGTCTTACAAAGCTCTAATAAAGCTCGAGCTACGAAAGTAGCTAGGCATTTGCCAACTTGACTCTATCGTTAACATTTCGCTATGTTTTCCATTGAATCGCCATTGAGCACCCAAGCCAAACAGGCAATCTAGGGATCGTTAACATGCCGCATAATTCTGTGACATGGATGCTGTCAATTTTTATCGTGAAGAAAATTCACCCACTTGGGCCAGGGTCGAATCCCCAAACGTGGGCAACAAGCTCAGTGTGAAAGCAACTATGCCACCCAGGCAGCACTTGCAAAATTATTCATTTGTATATTATTTCAAATTAAGGCTTATAACATCATTTTTTTTCCATAATATTGATGAAATGTAATTTGGAACCTCTTTTTTTTAATTATTATGAAAGGTTTGAATAAAATGATTGCCAGATATTGTTTGCTCAAACATTTTTATAAACAGGAATTTAAGTTTAAAAATGTCAAAGAAACATAATCTAATCCTATTAAGAAAAGTATTGCAAGCATACCTTATTTGAAGTTCATCCCAGCTTTCCGTGACTGTTGAAATACATGTTCGTTCCAAGTGCATTTCTTCCTTTTCATTCAAACCTAAAAAGATTTTTTTTTTTCAATTTACATACAAAGAAAAAAAAGGAAATCATGAAACCAAAGAGGAGAATAAATGGATTGCTTATTAACATAGCCAAAGTAACAGAACTATTGGCAATGAACTTCATAGCTTTAAACCAAAGCCATGTATGAACAACAACATCTCAGATAGTAACCACTCCTTTCAAAATTTTCACACAATGCCAATGTTATTTGACTGATTTAACAATCAACAGCTCTAGTGCACATTGGCTCTTAAGTAGGATTTGAAGCCACGTAGCTCATGTTTGCAATCATCACCACCCCAATGAGGGCGAGGATGAAGGTAAGAAAATATATTATCAAACAAATTATATCAGTTACTTTTAAACTAGGAGGTGCAGAATGGTGCAAACAAGAGTCATGAAAAATTTAACAAGAATCTAATTTCACAAAATAATATAATACTAACAATATATGCATATAAATAAACAATAATATAACTTTACATTTGATCTACTTATCGCATTGAGGCATCGATATATTTCTTCAATCCCTTAAATGCCCCTTAAAAGTTACATGATACGCTTTCCAGTGCTACCCTTTTTCCCCATGGGTATGCATATGTGGTGTACTGGGGGAAAAGAACAGGAATAAATAAGCATATCCTTCTCTGAAATAGTAAGTCCTTCATTAAAACTGTCCAGGTGCATTCCAAAGCCTTCGGAATAATTTTACTGACAGCAACACAAAGAAAAGATTCAACTTTGGAAAAAGGTATATATACGTCTGGGGCAGTTAATACACTGGCTGAGCGATTTATTTTTGTGCTGGTGACACTTAAAGGGTTAAAAATTTAAATAAGGAAGGCATTATTTCAAAAAAAAATGACAAAACTAGAGAAATGTCAAATTTGCTTTCAAAGCAAATTTTTGTTATACATCCGAATATTTAAAAAATACTGCCAGCTTATTCTTTCATAATGCTACAAAAAACAAAATTTAAATTGTATGTTACAACAAACAATAAAACATTCTTCTAGAATTCTATACAAAGTAAGAAAAATTTAAAGCACATCCAAGAAAAAAGTAGACTCAAATGTTCAATGAAATATGTGTTGATTGTATGAAAAAATTGACAATCTTCCCCTCTTTTTTTTTTTTTTTTTGTAAATATTAAGTTATTAATACTTTCAAATAAAACAAATAAATTTTAACAAATTTAGTTTAATTTATTTACTGAGGAATAAATTTAATTAAATTACTGCATAATAAATTGTATCTCACCCATTTCAATACTTATTAGGAGGTGAATTATAGCTTTAGTAACCTATCAAAATAAGGAAATATTTTTTAAAAAAGCTAAATTTTTAGAACTTAAAACTTTCTTAACTTTTTTTATTTAAAAAACACGATATTAGTCATTTCTTACTGTTTTCTTATTAAAATCTACGGAATTTGAAAAGCAATCATTGAAAAATTTCCAATTTGTTATAAATAACAACAAATACATACGATTCCTTTTTTCAAGACGATCAGCTCTATTTCGAGCTAAATATTCTCTATGTGCGCTATCATCAGAATTGTGTCCATTGACAGCATTTGACTTCTGAAAAATAAAAATTCTTTTATCAACCAAAATTACATTCAGGAAAATGTATAAAATAAAATAAAAATAACATTTTATTCAATTTTTAAATTTAATACATTTCAATAACTTTAAACAAATAAAAAATGCAGATGAAATAACACAAGATTTCAACTTTCATTACAAAATTTTTATATTACATTGTCTAGAATGATACAAAGGAAGGACACATCCTAAAAATTACTTACATTCATAAAATAAATCTAGGATGATATTCAAGTATTGCAAAGTTACAGTTAAAGAATGAGTACAAATGAATCATTCTGCTTCTATAAATTAAAATCTTTTTAAGCATTCATGTTCATTTTATCAAAAAAAAATTCTTTTAAAGGGAACTTAAAAATAAATCAAAGATTGTTCAAAATTTTAATTTCAGATATAATACCAAATAATGTTTTAAAACCTTAAAAATCTTGATACAGAAGTCATTGAACTTGTGCAAACTCACCAGGATATAAATGTATTTAGTTACAATAAGCTTACTTCTCATTTATATAAAGCAAATCACTCTGGATTTTCTCTTTTTTTTTTAAATTCAATTTCCAATAGTATCATCTTTATGGCAATGTTCAAAAGACATGGTTTAAGTGATATCAACTTTTTTTTATGGGGACTCCAAAAACCAAAAATTGCATAGATTTGTGAAGCTAATACTTTAATCCATAAAAAAAAAATGCAAAAATAAACCATATTGGAAATGTTTAGGTACAGCAGAAAAAAAATTTAATCCACAGATATAACCCTAAGTGAAAATAAATCATCACTGTAGGCTCAACAAGCCGAGGCCCGAATGGGCCTTCGCCTTCTCCAGAACATTTTTCTAAGCAGTTCTCCGTATCACACTAGTTCCTGTTAGTTCCATTATCGTATGGTTTTGAAATCAGTATTAATGGAGTCCAGCCAGTGAAGTCCCGGTCATCCATTAGTTCTACTACCCATAGGTAGACGATTTCATATATAGGGTTAGTAGTATCCAAGTGACAAATGTGGTCAACAAATCTATTTCTACTTAATTTGATGAATTTTATTACATCAATGTCCTTATAATTTTTGTACATTTTAGCATTTGTGTTCTACAAAAATCAACCTCTTTAATTTCACCAAAAATGGTTCTCAGGATCTTTCTCTCACAAATGGCAATATTGGCTTCATCTTTCTTTAAGAAGTTTCAAGTCTCAGAAGCTTAGGTCAGGACTGGACGTATAACAGTTTTGTATAGTAGTAATTTTGTATCTATCTTTATGTATGATGATCTTAAGAAGGTTTAAAGACTGTTTAAACACGTATTTGTTGACAATATTTGCTTTTTAACTTCAACATCAATATTATTAGTAGTCAATTACAGAATTCAGATACCCCAAAAGTTTAGTAACATTTCAAATCTATGTGTATCAGCTTCAAAGAATCGCTGCATTGTGCTATCTTTAGTAGAAACCAAATACAGTGAAAATCATTTAACACCAAACTGAAATATTTTTTCATATTAAAAGAATTTTGTGTTACAGGGGAAAAAAGCATATCTTCAACAAAATTAAGTTTATTAAAGTACATTTTATTTACTTAGATACTTTACTCCATTCAAATTTTTATGTACTTTGCTTTTTTTTTAATTATTGCTGATATTAATTATTGCCAACTTATGAGAGATGAGATGTTTTTGTGTAGTTTGCGAGGAGGAGGATGAAAGTAGCTTATATACACAAAATTGGCATGTGTCACAGGTTATTTCGAGGGTATTTCAAAGCCAAGTCCCTTTTTAGCTTCCTTTTCACAAAGCATGTGAAAAATCACTTCTCTTTCGTTTCACACCCCTCTTCAACCTCACATTCGCGTTCCTTATTGTTCATTCCCAGAAGGGGAAGTGTTAAGCGATTTGTTTCATGCTAACAGAAACAAAATGCATGAAAATACATAGAAATTTGTTGGGACTGTTTTACTATTTCCTGTTAACTGATATTTTGTCTTAAGGTTGTTGTTTTCGCCATATATACAAGAGCATGAACTTAATGTGGAGCACATTTTCAAACAGAAAAAATGCCTCAATTTTATAAAAAATATGTGACATTGTAACTCATGCATTTGTTTATAATAGTGTTTTTAAAATTTCAAAATATTTCATAAATAGTCAGTTTTTTCTTTTAACATGTAAAGGGATAGCTCATTTAGCATTACGGTATAGGAGAACACATTTTATACAAGAAACGTGACAACTCAGATAAAAGTGAATAGTATGATAAAATAAGCGATTCTCTACAAGATAAAAAAGCCAAAATATAATGGTTGAGTGCTTTTATATCTAAAAAATATTCCAAATCTGGGTCCTATTCTTAAACATTAGCTGAAGACAGCCTTAAGCATTTTCACGTTTAACATATTTCATTTTAATTTCTTTTTTCTATATTTATATTAAGGTTAAATTTCTTAGCCGACCTTTCCAATGCACCAAATGTATCCTTTAGATCCATCTCAGTTCTAACAATTATGCCCACATCCTCTGCATATGCAAGTATCTGAATTGATTTATTAAAAAGTAGTCCACTCAGAGTTAATTCAAGATTCCTGGATAATGTATTCCAGAGTAATGTCGAGAAGGAGACAGGATAGTGCATCGCTCTGTCTCAATCCATTTTCACATTTTCAACTGAGAAACAGCTAGGCAATTTTCCCTGTATTGACACATGCCATTCAGTGGAAACAAATATGGCAATGAAAAACAAAACATTTAGGCAAAAGTCATCACAGCATTGACACACACACTTATTTTTAGTTTTTAGTTTATTAATTTTTATTCAGAAAGTTACATAACATGCAAAACATGTTTTACTACTTAATCAAAATTACCGTAAAATCTAGTGTATAATGTGCACCTATACTTTCAAGTTACATTTTTTAGTTTTTTTGGTATATTCACCGTATA
Source organism: Trichonephila clavipes (assembly GCA_019973935.1). Lineage (NCBI taxonomy): Eukaryota > Metazoa > Arthropoda > Arachnida > Araneae > Nephilidae > Trichonephila > Trichonephila clavipes. The sequence continues at coordinate 156,920 of BMAU01002986.1, read as the reverse complement.
ACGTGCACCCCCTATTTTGCCAAGAAACCCAAAATATATGTGTATAATGCTCTTGCATTTTTAACTCAATTATTTGTGGTTTGTTTCAAGCTTTAGAAAAATTCGTATACTTCTAGAACTACTAAGTTCTTAAAGAATGTCATTTTTTTTAATTAAACAGTATTTTGATACATGTAGAAGTCTAATACGTTTCTATAATCATCGCTATTTTTATTTTTAAAGCTTTCATTTTTATATCCGACATATAACTTGCACCCCTAAATTTCGATCTTATCTTTTGTGTTAAAAGTGTGCATTACACACCAGATTTTACAGTAATTTAATTGCAGCCCGATCTAATTTTAAGTTTTTTTACAAATTACCTTCAATCACAACCATCAAAAAAAATTATCAAAATATGTCGTAAATAAAAAGGAAGTTCTACATCCGATTTTTCAATAAAGGATTGTTTATTATAAACCAGATAAAATTATTTCCAATTTGAAGGAGGGGAAAAGATTATTTTGTTTTTAGGTATATTTGGAAATGTATCCATGCTGCTTATCAATATTTCTGTCCTTTCAGCTAAAAAAAAATTTTAGAACTTGTTACATAAATAGGCAAACTACAAAAATTTACTTACATTTTTTTGTTTTCTTGTCTGCATTTTCGTTGTTTCTGAGTTAGCCATCAATTTATGTAATTTCTCCTGTAATCTTCTTCCCTAAAATTACATAGAAAAGTTACATTGAATGCAAGCAGTAATTTTAGTTCCATTATTTATTTTGCATTACTCTTCAAAATAAAATATCACTTACCTTCTCTTCATATATATCATTCAAAACAGGCAAAAAATCCTCTTTCAAAGTATGAAACAGAGCCTGTTCACATTCTAAAGTACTATCCTGAAATTTTGCAGCAAAATCAATCCAATCATCAAATATGTGGCAAACAACAGACCATCTAGACTTTTCATCAATATTCATACAACGATTGCTACCCATAGATTCATTATTTGAATTACTGTAAGAGAAAGCAAAACTTTGGAACAAAAATACGTTATGCTATAAAAAAAATTTACATTTTTTAATGAAGATTATATGCCTCAACATCAATTCAACACTTATTTAAAACTGTGTCATGGGACAACTTTCAATAACAAATACTATTTCTAAACAGGAAATACTATCAGATAAAGTTAAAAAATGTATTGTAATTTTAGAAAATACTGATGAATCTATTTGGTAATTTTTACCATATAAAACATCTACCTAGAAAAAGGTTGCCTTTCCATTATGATTTTTGTAAAGATTAAAAAAATAGAAAGAGAGAAATTACATTATCATGTAGATTAGATTATATAGGCCGTAGATTAGATATCGTTCCAGTCATTACTCTTTATGACTACCAGTTTAGCTGGCACAGTAGGGAATTTTATTCGTAAATCCTGGAGTATTAGGGATATGTTGACCGCTCGGGATATTCATAGAGAATATGGAACAGTTTTTAGGGGATTTTTGCAAAATTGGAATATGGAATTCTAAAATTCCTTCTTAACTGCATGCTTTGAATGTCGTTGAAATAGCGTAAATGGAATTAGAGTAATTGTTGTTTTTGCCTTAGTTTTATAAACTTTCGAATCGATTGAGTGATATTAAGAATATTTGAAAAATGTGCTCATTAAATATGTTAATTATTTTAAAAAAATAATTAATTTTCTCCTAAGATTTTCGAAAAAGGAAAAACATATTTAAAAAAAAGGGATTGTAATAAACATTGCTGCTATAGTCTATTTTCCCTGGAAGTATTTTAAGTTTCTTCGTGTCATCATTATAGAAATATTTTGAAATTTTTTCCATTAACTATTCCGAATGTTTTAACTTTGTACAGCAAAATAAAACAGCATTGCCAAATGTATATATATATATATATATATTATTTCATTATTTAAATTGAACGTGTCCGTATTTAAATTATAATTTTTTTTTAATTTTCGTTTATGTTTTATAAGTGTTATAAGCAAATAATTATAATATCTATTATTCTTGAACAGTAACTAAGAATTTATATATTTTTTCCTATCACAACATTTCTTCACTTTTATGATAATTGTAAAACGCTGTTTATTTAATTTACACTGAAAACGCCTTTAGAACTTTAGCAATTGATCATTATATTTAATGCTGGCATTATACAAATTAAATCGATGAATAAGAATGAATCCTTTTTCACAAATTAACTCTTTCTTAGTATAATTCAATTAATTTCAGATTTTTTTAACTATGTTCTTTTTTAGATTTTTGGGTTAGTTATTTTTAACTAAGCTTTCTACCATTCTTAAAAACTTTCCGATTTTTTGTATTAAGCTTGGTCACATTATTTATGCTTTGTAAGTAAAAGAAATAAGCCTGCATCAAATCTTTTTGTTTTAAAAAAAACTTGAAAATTTATTTTGCATAACATTGTTTATTATTAATATATGGGGTTATTTACCATTAAAACATATATCATGTAAAGGAAGGTAATAAAATTATTTTTCTTCCATAGATGGTTGCTTTTAATAATTTTGAAGATATTTTACTGGTTCTTTAATTTCAAATATTCCATTCGTAAACTATTCTAAATGTAACTTTTCTTTTATGGTAACATCTTTTTATTGCATATGGCACATGGTATTGTTAACGAAATTAATAATATAACACGGACACATACACTCACAATTTAATTATGTTTCACAATGTGTGCTTTCAGATATATTTATACACTTCGCTTTTTTCAGAAATTTGTTGTATTCAGATATCTGAAAGAAATATGATAAAAAATTGATCCAAAAGAAAATTAACAGTAAATCATTAATTATTGTTTTAAAAAAACTTTAAACTTTTCAGGATTCTAAACAAAAATTATTAAATATATATTTTATATTTTAAATAGTTCAATATATATATAGCCAGGAAATAAAAAGAAACAAAAATTACCCTAAAGGATTCGCATTTGTATCATATGAGGAAAAATTCAGGAAAATATATTCCATCGGAGATGCCGAAACGAAGAAGGAAAAAAAAATGAAGCTCGGAAAAAAAATCACAAAATTCCGATTTATTTTTTTTTAAAAGAATGGTAGTTTTTTATTAGTAATTCGTAAATGTATTATTCAATTATTTTAAGGGAAAAAAACATCCAGTTTAAATTTAAAAAATTAATTTCAGTTTTTTAAACCAAATTTCTAGTTTCTTAAAAAAAAAGTCGACCACTTTTTAAAGATTGCTATAATATAACAAAAACTAAAAGTATTGATATCATTATATGTTTGCATAAAGATTAAGAATAGACAAATGAAATCCTATATAGTATCAATGAGTTTTTTGAAAAACATTTTCAAACACAAAAGGTTAAAAATTACGCTCTATAATTAATCAGTTACTCTCCTTGAGAGAATTTAAATAATTAATTTAAAACATAGAGTTGTTGGAATTTTTTTTTAGAAATTGCCTTCAGCAAATTTATCGAAATTTCATGAGAGTAAATCATACACACATATATATATATATATCCCTGTTTTTTCAATTTGTGCATGCTCCTTTATTCTCTAACAAAGTTTTTTATTCGAAAATCATATAAAAAGTAAAGAAACAGTTTAATTATTACGGTTTCTTCACGTCGAATAATCTTGAAAATTTAAAGGGAGGAGTAAGAAAATAAGAGATATTTACAGGTAAAATTTATGTTCTCAAATTTCTAAAAAAACGATTGAAAAAATTCCCTACTCTTTTCACTTTAGATTCTTCTTGAAGTAGTGTTTCTATTGAATGTGTTTTTTTTATTGAAGTGATCAAATGTTAAGACGTAGCACAAAAAAAATCAGATTCGATTTTTCAAAAACGCTTCAATTTTATGAACATTTTGGAAAAAGGCATTTTTTTTCAATTTTTCATAAAAGAACTAATCAAAAAATTTCAATGATTGATTTTTCTTTTGTATCATAAACAAGTTTTTTTTTCTTTCTGTTCTACGAGAGAGAAAGGATTGATTGAATATTAACGTCGCACTGTTCAGCTACACGAGGGCTTTCGAGAGAGAAGTGGAGAGAGATTTAAGAAAATCCTTACATTTTTTTCTTTCCTAATTAATACAAAAATGTTTTCACGGTAACCTAATGGTCAAGGTAACGCACTTGTGGCTGGCGTGTAATGATTTCGAACCCAGTACCGCTGAAGACCCGCTGTGTAGAGGGGCGATCCACAATAAATATGTCGAGAGCTCAAACGTCTTCTCGTTGGTGTGGTGGGAAAGTTAGGAGAGGGGTGCCAGCTCAGGTGTCGTCCTCCTCACTTCACTATGGCTCAGAATTAGGAGGTCCGTCTCCAAAAGCCCTCGAGTAACTGAATAGAGCAACGTTAATATATTCACTCACTCTAAAACAAAAATATTTAAATACAAAGCATGAAATGAAATATGAAAATATACCTGAACACACATCTGGCGTATTTATACTTTTGCTTTAATATCTTTTTAAGTAAACATTCAAAATACAGTCGGACCTCCATTTTACGAAGCTCTGTTTTGTGAAATTCTCTATTTTGCAAACTTTTTCCCGGAACCAAAAAAATAAGGCATGTAAAGATGAATCTCTCTTTAACGAATTTTCTACATTTTGCGGAATTTAGCGACTCAATTAAATAGAGGTTCAACTACATAGCATATTTTATTTCTTATATTCTACTAAGTTTATACAATTTAAAAGACACACTTATATAAACCGTAAATGGGATATGGAGCAACAAAGGCTATGATCCCCTAAAAGACAGATGTTTCTTAAAAATTAGTAGATGTCAAAATATTTCATTTTCTGGATAAAAAATCTGAATGTTAATCTGTTAGACATAGCTTTCTCCAATAATTCTTTGAAAGTCAGGTTGTGATGTGGATCGATTTTGAGAAAATGTTTTAGATTATTTCGAGAGGATGAATATATCTATTGCAGTTTAACAAGATGTGGTCCAAGTCGTTTAAGCAATCACAAGATCTACAATTTGCGTTATCCGATAAATTGAATTTATGCAGAAGTCCTGGAGTGATGATCATTTTGCTGAAGATTCGAGTACATAGGATTTCTTCTCTTCTGTTTCTTGTCCATTTAGAGATGGTGCTGATGTTAGGAATATTTCCCAAGCTTACAAAATATTTGCTTGAATAGAAATTATCATTGGCTTTTTTAAAACTCTCTTGATATATTTTTTTATTGATGTCTTCTGAGGAAATCCAGTCGATGTAAACATTAGACACTGTGACAGTTCTTGCGAGATTATCCGCCTGTTCATTCCACAATATATTTGAGTGTCCCGGAGTCCAAAGTAAAATCAACTGGTTATTATAAAGTGATAGAATGTAAATCTTGCTAGCTAATTTATGGATGACACTATGGGATTTAATTGAGTAATTTTGAAGAGCAGAGAGAACAGAGAGACTATGACAAAATTAACAAATTCTTTTTTATAATAGATAGATCATCTAGAGCTTGGCAAATAGCCAGAGCTTCAGCAGTAAAAATTGAATTATTGTGATTTATTCTATAAGCAAAATGGGAATTTGCCGTAATACCTGCAATAGATGTAATTTGCTCATTTTTTGAGGCATCAGTAGCTATTATATAAAAGTCCTGGAAGTGATGGTGTACCGTTTCATCAAATAAGCCCCTTATAATTTGAACTGGTAAGCTTTCATCCTGAAATGCGAAATTATTGATATATATATTGCATGGGAGAATTGAAAACGATGTTATTCTGGGGATTGAGATAATGTGACTACTAACGGCATTCAAAGGGTTTAGTATATTTATAATAGAATTTTTATCTTCTTCCATAATATTGAGATTCAGAAACTCAGGGTTATCGCTATGTAATGGAGAAAAGGTTTGGTTAGAAATTTGAGAAAGGAAAAACTTATTTGCCAATCTTCGTATTTTGTCCGACAGAATTTCTTATCCAGCCAATTTTAAAAGTACGATGTTTGGGGTCCATTGTGGAAGTCCCAGTGCAATTCGAAGTGCTTTGGTGTGAATGATATTAAAAGATTTCAGTTTTGGTTATCAGACCATTTATTTATTATATGACTAAAGTAGTAGAAGATACTGCATATACTATTATTTACTATTTTGATTAGATCTGCTGTTCTTGGTCCATGATGCTTATATGCCATAGCCTTAAGGCTATTAATTTTTTTCAAGGCTTTGTTATTTAATTGATTTCTTAATGAAATATTCTGGCTCCGCTTGGAAAAATGAACTCCTAAATATTTGATAGAGGATTGCCAAGGGAGAGAATGTCCCTCCAATAAAATATTAGGAAACGTATTAATTCTTTTGTTTGATAACTCTGATATTGTGCTTTTATCTGGACTAAGAGAAAGCTTCCAATATTTACACCATTGAGAAATTCTGTGCAGCGTGTTTTGCATTTTTTTGCAAATATAATCAAGAGAATGATGAGAGCTGTAAAGAAAAACGTCGTCCGCATAAACAGAGCATTCGATGTCATTTTCCAGAGTTTCAAAAAAATCATACATATAAATAGTATATAAAATGGGGGATAGAACACTGCCTTGTGGCAGACCTTGGGGAAATATCCTTATGGAGGAAAGATAGCCCCTCCATTTGATTTGAAAAGATCGATAAGTGAGAAATTTGTGGATCCAAATAGCTGTTTTTCCTGTAATACCGATTTGTAGGCATTTATATAGAAGACCATCTACATAAACTGAGTCGTATGCACTTTTTATATCCAAACTTACTCCAACAAAGTATTTCTTTTTTTAATTTTGCATCCATTATAGCTTTATGAATGAGATAGGTAGCACTTCTGCTATCTTTAAAAGGGACGAAACCGTAATGTTGAGGATGAAGTTTTCGTTCTGTGGTTAGAAAATAGCTTAATATATTGGTGAGAACTCTTTCAAATGTTTTTGAAAGGATGGAAGTCAGTGCTATTGGTCTATAGGAGGATATGCGAGTTTTGTCTTTACATTGTTTAGGAATCGGGAGAATGACTGCATGCTTCCAAGAGTTTGGAACTATTGCATTATCAAATAAATCTTGAAAATATCTTAATATTATTTACAACCATTACGATCCAGATTTTTTAAAAAAGATGCTGTAATATGATCAGCTCCAGGAGTTGAATTTTTAGAAAGTTTGATTGTTCTATGGATTTCAAAAATATGAAAAGGTTTATTAAGATTGTTGTCCTCTTTATGGAAAAAGTCCAAAGGAATTGGTTCATGATAAGCGTTTTTAGATGCAAAGAAGTCCGCAAAAATATTTGCCAGAATTTGAGGTTGTGTAATATATCTATTATTAACTTGTAAAATATTATACTTGGGTTCTATTTTCTTAGTATTAGAGAGCTTTTTCAGAATATTAAAAAATATCTTTGGATTAGTATTATCCCAATACAATCTTTTGGCATTTTTTATATGAAATCTGAGTTTACTAGCGTATTGTTTGTATTTGATCCATAATTGCGGAGAAATGCTACGGATAGCCTTTTTCTGAACTTCTTTTTTAATTTATAAAAATTATGCAAGTACCATTCCACCATGGAGGGAAAGATTTGTTAGAAATTTGAACTCTGGTATTACTGTAAATAATTTTTGAAATTGTATCAGTAAAATTATCTATATTCTTCTCTGGGTTGCTTAATATAATCTGCACTTCATTGTTCACCCTTTGCCAGTCAATTTTTTTGATTAACCTTTTACTGGGTCTTATTAATGAAAACTCGGTAATTACTGGAGAATGGTCACTGTCAAAGAAACAATCTGAAACGTAACAGTTAGTATGTCCATAGAGACTCGAGGAGCAAATTGTGAGATCAATTAAAGAAGTTTTACCCGTGGAATTTCTATAAGTAGGAACAGTTGTGTTTAGAAGTATTGAATTAGAATCAGTCAACCAGTCAATAAAAATATTACTATTCCTTGAGCTGTGATCCGATCCCCACATCGGGTGTGTATGTGATGCAAGTTAAAATCCCCAAAAATGAAGAAAGGATTTGTTAATGATTCAAAAAAAGATTTTATTAAGTTAATATTTAGTCCACGTGGTGCGTAGATATTTATAACATAAAAAGAAACATCTTCAATATGTATTTTGACAATAAGTATTTCTAAATCGTCTATTTGTGATATCTGTAGAGGGATTTGTTGAGCAGAAACGTTTAAAAGTACAGCTATTATCAAGCCACCTCCTGATCTATTTTGTCTATCTTTTCTGAAAATCTTTTTCCCTGGTAAATTAAATGTATCTTCACTGGTTAAAAAGGTTTCTTGAAAAATCAAGATATCTGCTTGAGAAAAGGGATGGATATTTAACCATATGTTTTTATTTTTTAAGCTTCTACAGTTCCATTGTAAAAAGTTCATAAAAAAGGGAAAAAAAATTATTTCACTGAAATTTCAAAAATTTCCTCCCTTTTGAGGAAAGAAAAAAATTATATATATATAGATATTTATATATTTGTAGTAAAATACTGAATGAAAAAATATTTAAAAAAATCAAGAACATATATACAGTATTTTTTTTTATCCGAGTTCAGTGTTAAGTTTTCCACTATTCCCAGAAAAAACTTGAACTGGGCTTATGGATGTTTTTAACATGTCGGATGCTCTTTTTTTCCTGCCTGGGGGAGAAGATCGCGTAGTCGAATCCACTATGCTACATACTTGAGAGAGCATTGTTTCCATTGATTTTTGTAAAATTTCCATTAGGAATGCCGTTTGTTTTTCCACAACTGTTTGGAAGGCAGTCATCATTTTCTCAAACTTCTTGTCTATTAACTCTTGTATGTTATTTTCTTGAGATTTAGATTTAAGTACTGTCGAAAGATTTTCGGAATTAGATGCACGAAATCGTCGTCGCGCCTCACTTAATGTTACGTGCTGTCTACATTTTAATTCCATAATTTGTTTTTCTGCTAAGAACGAAGAACAGAGAGAAAAATTTGCCCTATGATTACCCTTACAGTTTATATATATGCAGTTCGCATTTACAGTGCACTCTCCTGAGTGAGAAGAACCACAATTACAACATATAGCTGGACTCTGACAAAATCGAGATGGATGAGAAAAACTGAAACATTTAGTGCATTGTCTAGGTTTGTCAATGAATAATTGAATCTTATGATTGATAAACCAAAGCTTAACATTATCTGGTAATACAGTTCCAAGTATGGTTGTCAGAACGGGGGATATTTCAGGATTTGTACCCGATTTTATAAATCTGCGAATCTCTACAATCTCAAAATTATTACTGTCTTGCAATTCCGCAGATAATTCTTCCAATGATACATTAGTAGGAATTTCATATAGTAAGAAGCGGGAAGTAATACCCTCCCATATGACACTTGCATTAACCGAAATATTGAATAATTGATCTAAAGATAGAATTTGTATTGCACATATACTGGATCCGAGGTGGCAAAACGTAATTTTCCATTTCTAGTGAATGACATGTTAGAAATTTGATCAAATTTGGGGATTTTACTTTTTATCTCCATATATAACAACTGTGGGTTTATTTTGGGGATAGATGACGGTTTTTGTTTATTTTCTAAAAACATATTTATCTCAGATATTTTTCTTTGACCGGCTCGTAAGACGAGTTCCTTTGTAGACAAAGGAGTGCGAAAGTATTTTGCATTCCCTGCGTCCATGCTATCTTCCATCTGTATTTTTATTTGTTTTTTAACATGGGATAGTCAGATTTTCAAAGACTCACCTTGAGTCTATTTGCGTTCATAAAAGAAAAAAAGAATGCTTACCAAGTCCTTGTAAGAATATAAACTTAAAGAAAAAAAAATTCACCAATTTCAGAAACAAGAACAGAGATAATTCACGAATGTCTTCTTCGTTTCTTCCAAGCGACAAACACATTAACTCAATAATATCGCGCGGTTTTTTCTCCACACATTCTATTCAACCACACACGTCAACAGCAAATTCGAATCCTCCTACGTCTGTTTATTTCAGGTAAATGGTTGACGGAAATTTGGTAGAATAAGTAGCGTACAGAAGTCAATTATGTTAGTTTCATTTTCGCTTAATAAAGAGAAATGTATTTAGCTTAAAATTACAGAAAAAACAATATGTAGAATTTAATCTAAGTCGTAAACATACCGCCATAATGCGTAGCGTTAAATAAAGAGCACTTTTTGAGTTCCTCACACCCTCGGGCAGTCCTCTTCCGCACGGTCAAAGTAAAAGGGGTTGCTTGTCATTGGTAGATGTGCAATGCCGACATTATTCTGGATTGCCTGGTTTGGCGTTATAGCATTTTTCTATGCCGTAGTGCTTCATTGAAACATAAAAGTTTTGTCCCAATTTGGGAGATTGTTTTTCAGGCAGTTTTTTCTTCCGTGTCTTGAGTATAATAGCTAAATTCCCTTGCGTATGAAATTTTCACTGTAAAAATAACAATCGGTTCTTTTTTTCATTCACGTAAATCAAAATATTTTTAATGGATTCAATTTTGTAGAAGAAATATATATTTGAGCTTAGTAAATGAGAAACTCAATTACAAATAAAAAAAATTGTTATATAATTTTTAATAATCCATTTACTGTGATTAATAATACTTTGAAAATGAATTACATGTTTCGAGTTTTATCCTTATGTAAGAAAAAAGAAGTCACTTATAAATAAAGAAAATGTATGTTTTTTTTTAAAAAATATATATTTATTGGTAATATTAATGTACATTTTAAAGGTAAATGAATTCGTTCTTATATCAGAATGAATTTGTACAGGCAAGTGATATTTTAAATTATTAGCTTAATTTCATTTTTGTAATTAGTGATTTGTTTTTTGTGTATGTGTGAAAGACTCATTTATTCACATTTCTAAAAAAATTCGTCCAATACTCTGTTTCCTTTTAAATTTTAGAATTAAATTTACTGCAAAAATTTTAGCTATTATAAACTTAACTATATAAATAAACTTATGCATAAATTTTTATTTTCTATCTTTAGTAAAATACTGTAAATAAAGTGATTCGTGGCTATTGTATAAGAAACACCTCACTCTGTTCTAACTTCCACATCACATCCATATTATTCGTTCAAGTTATCATCAACACATTTATTCACATAATTCTCAATTTTTGCAATTATTTTAGAGGTTTCCTCTTCTAACATGCTCACACATACAAATCTTCATTCAGGGTTTAAATCAAAAGTCCTGAAATAGAGTACCACTTGAATCCCTTCATCAGGGGTTTGTTATAGAGAATAGTTTGTTTTTATATAACAGGCAAGTGAAATGAAGATATAGTCATTAATGGAATTTGGATTCATGTTAAGAAGTATTTACTGATCGATGTTGTGTCACTGGAAGCACATCAATTTTCTCCTTTCCTAAAGTATGTTTCCTCCTGTAAAGCTAATGCTCGAGAATTAATACGAAAATATGACATAAAATAATACGTTTTCGAGCAAAAATAAAAATTAGCCATTAAATTATAATTTCCAAAAACTTATTTAGATTTTGCATATTATTTTACAAGAATTTTCACACACTAATTATTGACTTTCTTACAGTTACAATTAGAGATAATCAAGAAAGTATAAAACGTAGCAGAGATTATTTAACGAAATCTCTCTCATTTAGAAAAATTTCTTTTTCCAACATTTTCATTCTTAGAATATATATATATATATAGTAGTAATTTAAAGTTTATTTTAAAATATCCAGAAATGGGCTTAATTTTCGAGAAATATATATCTTTATATTCACGTGTTTTCTGGTATCGTTTTAAAATGTATTTGTACTTTCTTTCCATTTTATTTCGTTATTTATGAGCACAATGGCGTTGGAAGTATAAAGTACGCACTCAGTAAATATTCGAAACACCACTAATATTATACGAAAATGTAAGAATTTTTTTAAAAAATTATTATTTGTCAGTTATATAACCCAACAAACTAAACATATATGTCTGAAATAAAATAACCGTAACAGTTATAGAAACAATTAATTACCGTAAAAGCCGGCGTATAACGCACTATTTGAACACAGAAAATAAGATCGAAATTCATGAGTGCGCATTATACTCTAGGGAAAAAATGTTAACTTTAAAAATAAGAAAAAAGCTCCTGAAAAAAAAATTAGACTTCTACATATATCGAAATATTGTTCAGTTAAAAGAAATCAAATTCTTTATCAAATGTAGATTTGGAAGAGTACACTATTTTTTTTCTAATTTTTTTTCTTGGAAAAATAACTTGAATAAGTGATTTCTAAACATATAGAGCTAGGACTTCGAACCGTAATTTTTTTGTTCCAGTTCAACTATAAAAAAAATATATCGTTTCTCTTCCGGTTTCCGTTCTGCCAAAAATAATGGTTTTCGGTTCAGATCTGAATGAATAATTTTACTTTACGTATATTCTTATTTGTACTACAAATATAATTCTATCGTAAACAAAAATTAAATTCTATCAAAATTTGGAAGACTTTTTATTTTTTCTTAAAAAGTCATCAGCAAGTTCATTCAACTGAATTAAATTTGATTTCTACAAGTAGTTGCATCAAGAACTGAATCAGAAAGTACTAGTGAACACAGTGGCGTACCTACCAATGGGCTAAGCGGTGCCATGCACCAGAGCCTTCAACCTCAAGCGGGGCCCTCGCACCCTGACCAGCAAGCAAGTCGAACTTGCGATAATTTCTCCCACATTTAATATATAAATATAAAAGGTTACAACATAACTGTAATCAGGCCAACTCAGTTAAAATTGCACAGTAGTGAATAAGTTCAAGCTAATCAATCACTTAAAAAACGGCAGATACCTGTGGAGACCTTTTTCACGTTTTGAGTGTAAATTATTGGAAGAGGGGATTGATCTTACATTGATTTTCAAATGTAATGGTTTTTATTGCTATGTTAATAAAGAAAATTCGATTATTGTGAATTTTTCGATTTATTTTTGGACTGGGGCTAATTTTTTTTCTGAGCTGCACATTTGGAAACTATTGTATTACCATACGTCCTAAAAGGGAAGATTGTGTTTAGAATTAGAATGACGCTTGCATTATATTTCTTAAAATATTTTTGAAGTTTATTTATTTTCATCACACAGAGATCAGAGCATTTACCTTAGAATTTCAGCAATGTTATACTAACTGATACATCAAAAGAATTATGATTTATTGTAACTTAAAAATAAGAAGCTAACAAGTTTAACTTCTATCCATAAAACTAATAAAATAACCTTTTTATATGAAAGATGAAAAAGTAAGAAATAAACGTGTTGTAATTAGTCATAAAAGAACAATTAAACACGAATAAGAATAGTTTCTTCCTTATATAAATAAGTTTACCAAGATACATGAATGATTTGCTCCTTGCTGACTTAAAGATATGTGTAGTCATAATTTTGTCTTATGTCAACTAATTGTTTGCGTTTTACTAATCAAGAATTTTTCTAAAAATTCAAAGGATTTGATATTTTATGCTAACGAAAGCAGTACATTACAGTTGGAAAAAATTTTAATTTTACATTTATTAACTTGTGTATTTAAAGGATTTATTTTTAAGAACATGCAAATAAATCGATAGTTTATTAATGTCTCATTCAGAGGAAACATGAGGGATATCGCAATGAGACGGACCTCATTATTTGAATAACAATCAAGTAACGAGGATGATATCCGACCTGGAACCCAGTCGATTATGTTATGACGGCAATGAAAGTACTTTAAGCATTTAGAAAGTTAACGTGTATTAGAGCCCTGCTAGATGATGGAATCCTCAATTGTGATCACTCGGCTACCACAGCTGTAAAAACATGTGGAATCTACAATGTGATACTGTTTAACAAGTAACATTTATTTATGATTTTGAGATAAAGTATTAAGTTAACGCCACATTCCTGCCATTTATCACATTTACCTGTCATTGTTAATCGATTATCATAATTTTCAGCATACATAGGAACAATTAGATCAAAGATGAACATTATCATATAATTTTAATCCTTGAAAAATGCTTGGTGTAAAAATCTAAACTTAATCTTAAGATTCAATAATTATTATGAAATCTAATGCATCAAAACAGAATGAATTATCGAGGCAATAAAAAAAATGACATTTATCAATGTTTTTATTCTTTTAAGAAAGTAAGTATACAAAAATTCTTAACAGAGTGTTGTATAAATAACTAATTAATTCTCAGAGAAGCAATTATAAATTGATTAACCACAATATAGCTTAGTTGAATATTAACATGTCTATTGGTATACAGATGTTCAATAGTTATAAGATTTTTTTAACTCACATATAGTTAATGTAATTTTGTTATTTGTTAAAGAATTATATATGTGTCTTAAAGCAAATATTTTCCATTATAAAAAGATAGAGAGCTTCAGAGTACTATATGATTATAAAATAGCCCATTATCGATTTGAGATTTTACATTATGACATAGAGAGACAGGCAAAAATTTTGCTTTTTCTTTCCATTTTTTAAATTCATTGTATGTATCTAAATGTTCAAATAATTATATTATTATTTGTTTTTCAAAATTAATTAATTTAAGAGTTAACACGATAATTTGAGTTTGTATGTACGAAATTACTGCGTTTAACAGAATAAAAATAAATCTATAACATTTTCAACATTTACTGAAAATCAAAATATAAATAAATTTTACCTTGATAAATTAATTTAAATTTGCTTTAGGTTATTATACCTTTGACTGAAATGAAATAAGCGTTTCCTTTTTTGTGCAATAGTTATCATTGTGATTAGTGTTTTATATAATATAATCAATGTTTTATACTATTTCATTCAATGCCTTTTAATAATACTGAAAAAGAAATCTTGGTGGAATGTGGTTTAAATTCGTAGGAAATGTCTCCTTTAAAAGGAAAAGAAATCTTTTGAACTGAAATCAGTAGTAATTATCACAGGCGATTTCCAAACACAAGTTTCTCTAAGAAAAGGAAAATGGGGACTTTCAAACTTAGAAAGTTCTACAGTATTGGATAATTTAAAAAAAAAATTATCCAATCCAAAATATCTGAAAAAATAAATATAATCTGAACGTAGTCGAACAGATAGTTACATTTAAATTAAAATAATATGTTCGTTCTCTTTTTTTTTTTTTCGCCTATTTATTCGTGAGTCACGCATTTTATGTACAAAGTACAAAGGAGTGTTCGGGGGCGCTCTAAGGCTGTTGAACATTTGAAACTCTGAATACAGAATAAGATGGTTCATGTAAATGAATATGGAAAGCAAGTAGTAAAATAAAAATATCAACAAGTCGTTGATATAAATATCAACAAAAAATGCTTCTCCCCGTTGATTATTGTTGATCCTTCAGTTTTTGGTCATTGTTGATTATCATATGCCTATTTGGTGTAAGAAAACCTAGAAATGCACATTCTGCCTTCTTGTAAATCTTCTAAGGTTTCTTTCAAGTAGCCCGAAAACTATTCTTCCTCTTATTGCTGTAATAAATCTTTGGAAAGGGCATTTCCTTTTCTGTTAAATTGTCGGACATAGGATAAATAGAAACTATGCCGACAAAGCCCTCTAAAAGGCCCTCTTCTACTTTCCCGGTCACTTTAGGGGACTGTTCAAACGAAGAGGAGGGGGATATTTGAAGCTAAAGTCTTTCTTCGTTTTGAAAAAAGTAGAGAAAAATTGTTGTCACAGTTATCTGCAACTCGATTGAGGAGTCAGTGCATTGAGAAGGAAATGTTTTTGTAATTGTTTTGAATGTTGATCGAAGCAGTTGTCTTCGTAGGAATGTTTTGGCTCTACCTTACGCACAAAATCAGTTCATCATCGCACAAAAATCAGAGCAGTAATCTTAGAATTTAGGCATTATGCAATTCTTTTGAAATTTTAAATGAAAAGTAAGGATTATCCAAAGGCTAAGAATATAACTCTTTTTGTACAAAAGTCGAAAAAAAAATTAAGAAGCCCAGTATTTTGTCATTACTCGCAAAAGAAACAATTCAGTACAAAGAAGAAGAATATAATCCTTTTATGTAAACAAGTTTACCGAGATACATGAAGCTCCTCGGCAAATTAAAAATGTTTGTAGTCATAATATTTTGTCTTTGATACCAGCTTATTGTTTGTACTTTACTATCAAGTATTCTAAAATTCAAGAGCATTTCCTCTTTTTTACAAATGAAAACAATTTAATACTGTTGAAAAAAATATAATCTTAAATTTCTTTTGTGTATTTAAAGAATTTATTTTTAGGAACACGTAGATGCACCACGAAAGGAATCCGCTTACCAAATTTTAAGACTGTACGTCTAATAGTTTAGAAATGGAAATATTTATCAATAACGCCCCTTAAGCCCCCGCAACGCCACTTAGGAAGCTATTTTCACAAAACCCATCTTATAGCAGATCTCTACTTAATGAATGGAATCTGCTTACTCAATTTCAAGATTTTACGTCTAATAGTTTAAAAAAGGAGTTAATTGCCTATAACGCTGCTTAATTCTCCGCAAACTTGGGGTCGATTTTCACAAAACCCATTTTGTAGCGGATCTGTACTCTATGAAAGGAGTCCGCTTATCAAATTTCAAAACTGTACTTCTAATAGTTTAAAAATGGAAATAATTATGCATAACGCCCCTTGGAGGTCAATTTTCGTAAAAATCATTATGTAAGGTATCTCTACTTTATGAAAGAAATCTGTGTACCAAGTTTCAAGACTGTACATCTAATAGATTAATAATGGAAATAATTATCTATAACGCCCCTTAAGCCCCGTAACGCCCCTTGGGATTAGATCTTTGCAAAATCCGTTCTTAGCTGATGTCTACTCCATGAAGGGAACCTACCTACCAAATTTCAAATATGTAAGTTTAATAGTTCCGGAGATATCGTGGATTAGTCAGTCAGTCAGTGAGTGAGTCGCTTTTCTCCTTTTTATATATAGATGGTACATTAAAATTTTTTTTTTTTTTAGATAATATACTTGTTTGTTATTAACTTACGTTGCAGCATATCTTACCCATCGAAAAAAAGAAAGAAAAAAAAAAAATGTTGAGGAATATACACTGTATTTACAAAAAGAAAATAATTTTATTTTAAAATTAATGAGCTTTAAGGACATTTTCTAATTTAAAGCATACAAGTAATTTTAAGCATACATTATTTTATAACAAGACTTTTTAAACTTACATCACCACATGCAGACTTAAATTTAATTATGCATAAAACATGTTAATTTTGTTTGAGTTTTTTTATTTGAAAAAATACTTTGTTTCATAATACGTTTCATATCTTTGAAATGCACCAAAAATCCCTTCAGGTGCAATTTTCCGTGTCTTTTCTTAAATGTTTCTAGTCATCCATTGCTACGTAGAAATTGGTCTTATCCCAATACCTTAACAAATGGAAAAGCTTTCTCTATTACGAAAGGCTCAGAGATCAGAACATTTTTATCTTGCATTGTATGTATCCACTTCATAACTGCCTCGTCGAAATCTTCATGGACACATGTTCTTCTACGTTTTGAACAAGAATTCAATGAATCCTAATTTCGAAGCTTATCTCGATTTCTTATAATAGTTGATAAGCTGTTTGGAGGAAAACCAAATGATAAAGCCATGTCCTCTTTTTGACGCCTTTATCTACTTCCTGAAAAATTAAAAAAAATTTCATGCTCAAGCACTTACGAACTATCAGAAACGAAGTTACCAGTACGACTGATCAACACTACAAATGAACGGAAATTAGTTCAAGGACACGGAGACACGATGCAATTCCACTGAGGGTGAAAGAGGATATCGAAGATGTTTCTAGTGAAAAGTAGTACTTCTGGGATGAAACTCCCAGAAATCTATTGCTCTCGGCGCGCTAAACAAAAAAAAAAAAAAGCAGTTCAAGATTTATGAGAACCATAAAATGTGTTAAGAGAGAATAACTTAAAATGTCCGGAACTACTTTAAAAATAAGGAGAAAAAAATCCAATCACAAGAAAAAAAGTTTGTTGCATAGAAAATGCACTTCACTATAGGAAGTTTATTTTATGAAGAAAATCCTGAAATGCGCGTAGAAAAATTCGCTATATAGAGGTTCGTTATATGGAGGTTCGACTGTATATATATTTTTTGATAAACAGTAGAAACTTTTCCCCTGTCTCATTACTTAGAACCATAAATCTCTCCTTCTCCTGAACCCTTTAACCGCTTCCTTTACACATTTTTTTGAAAAAATTGCAAAAAATCATCACATTTTTTAATTTTATTATTAAATACAATGAAACGAAACAAAACAAAATATGTAGGTTTTAAGTTGAGTTTTTAAAATTTTTTACAGGCGTAAAAACATTTAGTTTTAATATTAGTTTACTATCCCGAGTTATATCTGGCAAATGGAAAAAAAAGTTAAATATTAGTCTTAATATGATTGATTTTGAAACAAGGGACAACACAAAATGAGATACCTGACATTCTGTAAACTGGTATCTAGTCTCGTTTCTTACTGGCTTATTTCTGGAATCTCTATTACAGGAGCACAGTCACGGGAACACTGTCTCGTTGGATTTGATTTTTTTTTTTTCAGATGCAGGAATAACATCTGAAAAATGCATTGAGGTTAACCTGAGTGGTGAAGGACTAATGCTGGGTTTTCCTGATGTGGCAGAAAACTCGTCACGATGATTTTCTGAAATTAGTTTTTCAGTCAGTTTCATTCTAAATTGTTTAGGTGATCATGAACCTCCTGATTTACAGTACAAAATGAAGGAATTTCACAAGGCCAAATCCAATAAATGGAAGAAAATATTAGTATTTTCCTCTCTTTTTCTGGATGTAAAATAAGGAGCTAAATGCTGGTCAACTTTATCTACACCACCCATTTGGTCATTGTAGTCAACTACACATTTAGGCTTGGACTTTGTCTCTCCCCGTTCATTTGTTACATCCTGCATTTCGATTGTATGTATTGTGGAAATTAAACTAACATCCTTCTTATCTTTCCATGTAATTACAGTTACTTCCCTCTCTAATACCCAATAATTTCTCCTTTTTTTAAAAAAATTTCTTTGTCTTTAGATCTCGAGATAAATCTCTTCTATTCAATCGAAATGTTCCACTCACATCAATCTTCCTTTTAACCAACGTATCAGCCAAACCGGGCGGGATAAAAATTGTCCTAACTGCCAACCAAAGCTGAGCGTTTCCTTTCATTTCTTTCAGGCCGAGTAAAACCGTGATAAAACAAATCGTACAGACAAATTCCGCTCGGGATAATAATTAGCTGTAATATATACTAACCCGAGATAATCAGGCAAGCGGTTAAAGTTCACTACATATTCCCTTTGAAAATTTAACAAAATAATTTTAAATATCACCATTAGACATGATGATGAACATAAATATACAAAGAAAAGAATTTAGCATTTTCCAATTTCGAGAAATTTACGGTTTCACAGTGAACCTTAACAGTCCATTTTTCCTATTCGAACTAACTAATCCAAAAGATCATTCAGAAAAAAATCTATTATTTTAAAGCCATAAAACTTTTATATTTTAACGAAATCAATAAAGGAAAAATATTTTTAAAGTTTTTAATTGTTTTTTTTAAAGTTTTCTGCACTTTTATAATTTTATACAAATTTGGACATAAAATTACATACTAAAAAAATTTATATTCCTTAATAAAAAATTGCTAGTCCATATAAATTTTCCATCTATAATTTTTAAGAGAGAATATTTATATCCATTATGTACACCCACACAGGGTCGCATTTAGGCAGGGTGGCAAAATTTTAGAGTGCGGACAAGTATTGTTAAATACAAAAATTTATCACTATAATTTTTAAAGTAAATAAATATTTTACTAAGATATGCAATAAACAAATATTGCTTCAAAATGTCAGCTCTGCTTCTATTCCTAAATTCTCTAAATCCCAAAATTCGCTAAGCTTTTTCGAAGTATTGGATTCATTAACAATAACACTCATTGTTAAAAGTTCCTCCCGATCTGACCCAAATAATGTATCTATTTCTATAAGATTTTTGTTTAGACGTGTAATTCTACCTGTAACTACTTGATAATAATAGTCCACGCCAATAAGAATTGATATTTCTTTATCGTTAAATTCATAAGAATCAGCTAATTGTACATTTTTTAAATATCTAAATTTTTTTATCAGGGGTTGGTAAATGTGTAATCGAAATATGTTCTGTCTCGACCGCTTCCATTGCAATGTACAAATTTGGATCATTCCTGTTTTTCAATTTTATTTTAACTATATTTAAGGTTTTTATTTCAGTTTCTTTAGCACCAAATGTGCAAATGGAAAGGTTTTCTTTTCTAAGAATTAGAAAGTTAAATTTCTCAGAAGTACTCTTTAAAACGAACCTTCTTTGTGAACCATTATCTAAGAATAAGAATAATCTAACAACTTCTTGTTCATTTTTGTGTCATCTATTAACTCAGCACATATTTGTAATAATACACTATTTACTTCTGTTTTAAATACTGCTGAAACTATATTATTTGTTTCACTTTTTGGAGAGAAATCGTCACCGTGCCGATTTCGAAAACATATTGTGAAATGGTGGGAGCCATTACAAATAGGACATGACTCTCTTTTCGCACATTCCATTGATCTATGACCGGGCATGAGGCTCAAATAACATCCCCTTTTTTCTTAAAATTTCTCTCTTTTCGTTAGCGCTTAAGAAATGGCAGGCCTCGAGTTCATGACCTTTGTTGCAGTATAAACATTTGCGACTTCTATGCAATTCACAGTGAAGGAAAAGGAGTTGGTTCGGGGTGTTCTGTCATCGGATTTCTCTTACGATGTCCGGGGAAAAAGGAGCTTTTATTTTTGCTCTCTTTAGTGGTGGAGGGGAATAATGACATGGTTTATGATTGTTTATTTGAGAGGCTTGTTCCAGAACTGGAATTTCCAAGTTCATTAACCGCAAAAGAGCGCTTTGGTTAAACCCTTAGTCCAGGGGGTCCAACCCAAAAGAAATTGCAGGCCACTTCGGAAAAATATTATAATCTCGCGGGCCACACATAAAAATATGTACCTTTATATCAAATTTGGAAACAAAAAAACATTTATTGGAGTGAAAATTTAAAACTTTTCTTTTTAGTGTACAGGATTTAAAACCTGATAATTAAATTGCGGATTCTGTTATAAATCATGATTTGACATATCTGTACAAGAATTATTTACTACACAAGCTTGGGAAGAAGTAGAAAAAATAAACTTTTGGCGTTGCAATCATTGTGAAAGTGCAACGACTTAAAAAAATATGGTTCAGTGTGATGATTGCAGTTACCGGTAACATTGGAAATGCGTCAATTTTAAGAATGGGTCAAAAATTAAAAATTGGCTTTGTCCAGATTGTTCTATAAAGTAAAAGATTGCGATTAAGAGAGTTATGGCTCTATAAAAAAAAACGCATCAAGATTCCTACCTCATGGCGATGTAGAAACGGGATCAATATCATAAATATTTCTAATATGCATTGCTTATTTCCCCCATTTAATTAATTATTTTAAGAGAGAGCTGCCAAGAGCTGGGAGGCCCCTGATCACCCCTAAGATGTTCTCCCTCAAAATTGGGGTGGAACCCAGCCAAAACGTACTGTTACCTGAATGGTACTCAAAGCTACGGCTAACGACAAGCGTACTTGTAGCCCTTTGCAGCGATGAATTTCTTGGGCCTCGATCTGACATCGTCAGATAGGTGGCATTAGTAACAACAGAGAGAGAGAGAGCAACATTATTTCATAACTTATTATTTAGTGTACTAACTCATCAATAAAAAAAATGCTCATTTCTTACATATTAATTAAAAGAAAAATGTTTTCCAGTGAGGATATGTGTTCAAAAATTATACTTTGGATAATATTTAGGATATTTAATTCCTTCTTAGGTCAACAAAGAAAATCTTTTATTTTAGTTACTTTTTATTAAATAGTTACAATTAATATAAATATGTATATACATATGACAGACTTACAATATTAAGTGACAAACTAGAAAGCGATTTTCCTTGCAATTTTTCATTTTCCTTTTTATATATGGTGTTAGACTATTTTTTGTTTGTTTGTTACTATTTATTCATTTATCGAATTTAATTATTCCTATAAAATAGTAATGTAAAAAAGAAATCACATTCTCAGAAATTAGGCCATCCCAGGAGGGATTCGAACCTACGACATTTGGATTAAAAGTCCAACGTGCTATTTATTGCTCAACAGGGGCACAACGAACGATTTTCCTTTCTATATATGCTGTTGGACTATTATTTTTTTACTTTTTATTCATTTTTTAAATATAATGAATGAATTAATATGTGAAAAAAAAAAAAAGAAACAATGGTATTAACATCAAGTGTCATCCACTGCTAGTTTAAAAAGATGTATTTGAACTTCAATGGATGAATAGAAAGTATTTTATTAACGATTGAAAAAGAGTGAACTAGTAGTAGGAATTAATAAGAAATAAACAACATAAAATATAGGCATTCCTTTAATATAGTTAAATAAAAAAAATTAAGATTTTAATGAGAATTTTGCCCTTGTAAAGTTATACTTAATGACGCAATATCAGGGATATAGTTTGTGATTTTCAATTTAACAATGATTCTAATGTTGAGTTGTTACGTGGGGAGATTCAGATTTTATATCAGAATTTTTTTTTTTTTACCCAATTACACCAATTTTTTTAGAATTTAAATGGATAGGCTGGTTAAAGAAATATATAGAACAAAATACTCAAAGACTATTACATTTTTGAAAAACTTTTTTTTTCTTAATTAATGAATAATTTTGTATTTGTGTCAAAAAATATTTTTAAAAAAATGATTTATCGTGTAATTATGAAAAAATTAAAAATTAATTGCTGAATCTAATTGTAAAGATGGAACTATATTTATTGAAAATTCGATAGAGAGTTTTCTCAACCGGTATAGAAACTAAATGTGATTATAGTTGGAAATAGATTCCAAAAATAAAAAAAATATTCGATATTTATCATCTAGTTATTAGCCGTCATGTAGAAGTATTGATACACGTTAAATCTATTGAGGCTCAAACGTCTTCTCATTGGTGTGGTGAGGAAGTTAAGACAGGGTGCCAGCTCAGGTGTCGTCCTCGTCACTTGATCATGGTTCAAAATTACGAGGTTCGTCGCCAAAAGTCCTCGTGTAGCTGAACAGAGCGACATTAATTGTCACTCTCTCTCTCTCTCGAGTTATTGAGATTTTCATCGATTTGCAATTCTATAAACGATTTTAGAATATCTCTATGTATAAAGCTAATAATTTATTATATAATAATGGTATCTGTTTGCATTATAATCATTTGCTCATACTAAAGGGGAAAAAATGTTTATTCCTTAATATGTGTTCTTTGTACATTAAATTCTGTACTTTCAACTGCTTTTTCTAATTTGATCATTTATATTTTGTAATCAAATATTATTCCTTAACTCAGTAGCGCAACAGCCCATGAGAGCCAAGACCTGCTGTGCCCATCTCAGTATACGTGATCCTGGGCGCTGAGTTGCGTGAGCAGATGCTTCGGTCATGTGGTCAATATGACGCGAAACTCTCAGTGTTTAGTTCCCAAGCAAGCATGACACTCATTTATCGACCCACTGAAAGGATGAAAGGCTGAGTCAACCATGCCCAGCCCGGGGTTTGAAACTCGCACCTGTGGTGTGGAAGCGTGATGCACGACTACTCAGCTTCAATATTATTCCTAAAATAATATAGTATTTTCTGTGTATATGTGTGATCAGCTTATACTTTTTATCAACATTGTAAAATCTTTAAAATGTTTTACTTTGAGTGAGATTCAACGAGTTTGAAAACTAACGTTTTGTTCAAAATCTGTATGCCATCTATAAAATTTATAAAGTTTTTATTACATTTTATAGCATCAGAGAATCAATGTTAATACTTATATAAAAAAATTTCTCTTAATTTTACCTTTTTCTATTACAAAGTGGTAAATGTTTACACAGTCTTTAAAATCTTAAGAATAAGTTAAGTGAATATTATCAGTTATAATTTTTTTCTTTGCCATATAAAGAAATTTTTGCATCTTAAAACAAATTTCCTTCAATCCAACAAATTTTAATTTTTAAAATCCTGAAACTCAATGTCAGCATCTCTTTTGTTTTCCAATTAGGTTGTATTACGATGACTTAATGCCAAGGAATAACTTTCGCATTCGAAATAATCCAATCAAAAAGCATGCATGCGTTATTGCATATTAGAAATCATTAATTCCGTACAAACTCACCCACCCCTCCAAAAAAAATTTATTACTACAGTTAATAATAAAACTTGTTACTTATTGGAAACTTAAATAGTTTTTCAATGTACATTCCATGATCATACTATAATTTCAAATATTTTTCCTCAGTTCCTTATGTATATAAAAATAAGCTAATTTTTAAAAAATAGCGCTTAAAAAATCCCATTCACGTTTGAGCAAAGAAATTACATCGATTAAAAAATGAAAAGGAGGTATATTAGCTGATTTAAATGTAATCATAAACAAGTATTACAGACATGAAAAATTAAAAACAATATTACTTTAGAATATCACTAATTAGGATTGATATCAATGAAGTTTAAAAAGGAAATGTAAATTTTTCTTAACCAATTCGTAAGAAAATAAAGATAAACTAAATTGCATTTAAGGTTGATTAGCATTATAGTTATATTTTTCGGATCTTAGGAAATAAAAATTTTGGCATATCCGGTCTAAAGGAAATGGGTGGAGTCGGAACTTCCTCAAGAATGCGTTGGCCGTCTCTTGTCCCTTCCCCTAGAAGCAAAGGGAAGCAGATGTCTATCTCTTTTATGGCCCCTAAATTTCTGCCAACAGAGTGAGGGAGGTCTTTGGTTATTCGTAGTGTCATTGAATATACGTCACACAGGCTATAAAGAAATATTTGTTTTTACTTTTTTTTTTATTACACTGTGATATACCCCTTACAATTATAACTAATTAAATCGGGACCCAGGTTTATCGTAGTCATGCTATATCAAATACATTCTCTATACGTTTGAAACAAATTTTGTTACATAATGCTGTATTTTTTCTTTCTTAACTAAATTATCACAAAAATAAATCTCAGCCAATAATACAGTGGCTTGCAGATATCATCCAACATTAAAATACAGAGAACAGAATACTATGCAAAAGTTGAAATAAAAGCAAAGTAAACTTCGGCATTTTCGATAAAATTATTGAAAATGGTGTTTTACCAAATTTAATGCAGTCGCATACTATTGAAATTGAGGCACCACAAATCTAATGTTTCCGTGTTATTTAGCAACCAATATCACAATTAGTCAACAATGTATTATATTCTAATTTTAAACTATGTTTTAGATTGTATCATATATATATATATATATATATATATATATTCCCAAAACTATTTATCAAAATAACAAATGTACTCACGTATGTGATCAGTTGTATTAAATGTGTTTTAAAAAAATAATGTAGTTTTTGCATTGAATTTACCAAATTTGTTAAAAGTCATGTGTCTTACAAGTCCCAATTTCATGTAGCTTATCCTCTTTTTGTATGATATTTGGTTATTTGCACGCTTCTTTAAAAGTTTATATATATATATATATATATATATATATATATATATATATATATATATATATATATATATATATATACACACAGGAATTTTTCAAGGGGGAATTTTCAAGGGGGTCGGGGTCGAAAGTTCACCATTCTTGTATCAGGCTCCTTTTGATTTTGTCGATTTTCGCGAGCAAAACACAGTAAAAAACTAATTATTGAATAAATAATTAGCATTAATTAATAAAATTAATCATTAATAACAAATACTTAATTAAATTTTACGTACTATATACTTAGAATTATAATCAATAGGAAAAAATCAAGGGCTTTGGGGGCGGACCCCCCTTGTGTGCGCCACTGTATATATATATATATATGCAATTAATTATTTATGAAATTAAATGGCCTTTTATTTCAGAAAAAAATGCTACAGTTGCAATTTGATAAAAATTATCTGTGTCATCACCCATTTTGCGATATTCAATGCTTCACCATATTCTTTATCACTTTGCGTGATTAAATTTTTATACGTCATTATGATCTAGGATTGGCATAATTTACTGTATTTAACATTACATGAAAAGCAATTGATTTACACTAGAGGACTGTGAATATTATCTTTGACTCAAAAGTAATTTTTTTCCCACTTCAGTATTTATCAAAAAGAGCACGGAAGAATAACAAATAGAAGTAATACTATTATATGGTTGAATAAATAAACTATTTTCAGAGTATATGCATGTTTTGAAGAGTTAAAAAGCAGAAAAAATAAGATTATCATCCTTACCCCCCCCCAGACACTAATCAGCAAGAATCACGCTTTTATGACTGTCTAAAAAGTTTGGGAGGAGGGTTGGAACTCAATAATTAAATTAAACAGGAATTTAAGTATGATGTCCATTATATAGGTAAACGTGTCTTAAAATTTTAGGGACATTCTTAGAAATAAAATTTTATTTTTATAATTAGATACATTTCTATGGAAAAACTCTATTTAAATTATTTAAAATTAGCAAGGGTATAAAATTACGGCCGGAAAATCTCGTAAAAATTCTAATCACTTTTCATAAAAAAAAAAAAAACATGCTTTGTATACTTAAATTAATATAAATTTAGAAGTGCTCTTTTTTAGTAATTTGTCAATAATTGGCCGTATGATTTTTAACATAGTAGAAAATGCATCCCTTGTATTTAAAATAATTTACTGTAAAGAAACAATTGTGGTTTCTATTATTGCTAAGGTAAAAAATATTTCAATAAACCTTTTCGTTCATTTTGTAGGCATTTAAATAAGGGAATTTATTTTTAATTCGGCGTTTAGTATAGTTATTTTAGAAGAGGAAACCATAAGAGAGTATCCTATGGTTTCTTACGGAACAAGAATTCTTGCATTTTAAATTTGTGAATTTTTAACTTTCTCTTTATAAGAAAACTTATTGCGTGTACATTAAGCATAGCGTGTAGAGAGAATTTAGGCTTTTCATACCATTTAATTAAAAACTATAACACAGGCAGTATGTAATTCAATTTTTGTCTTGTTCGAACTCGAATTTCATTAGGTACAAAAAAAATTGCTTTCACAAATATGTATTTATATATGAATAATTACTTTAGCGGTAACATATAATTGAAATCCACTTTTTCATTATTCTATTTGGCATAAATTTAGTAACAAATTGAGTCGAGTTTATGCATTATGTGTGTAGATATATGATTATACTATGGAAGGATATATACTAATTTCCGTTTGAAAATGAGTTTAATTTAAAATCTGATCTAGCTTGAAAGTATGAGAAAAAAAATTGTTTCTAGTTAATTTTGGAAGTCTGCTTTTTTTATTTTTACAGAGAGAGAGTTTGATATAAAGTGATAAAATATTAAGCTTTTAAAAATTTTCCGTTTATATTAAACAAAAATATTAGAGAAACTCGATTCATTGTCAGAGTGAAAACCATAGCTTTCGGTCAATCCGTCATTCGACTTGTATCATTATGAATATATATACATATTGAATTGTTATTAATAAAACAAGTATTTACGATTACGTAGCGATCAAAATGTAATTTGATGACCCACAGAATGAGCGAAACAAATAACCGATTTAATAAAAATCTTATCAATGAATATTCAGTGCACAAGCTATCTAAAATTATAAATAAACATTATATTTTGTAGAATAGAGAATTAAATACGAAAATAAGCTTTTCAAATCACTTTAGTAAACGCTTTTTATTCTGTATCAAAAAACTTACCCTTTCGATTTATAGTAATAACATTTGTAAAAGATCCGATAAAATCACTTATTGGTTATATTTAAAATACTTATTCGTAACATCTACAAAATGTACAACAGAGGAGCTGCTTCTTTTTTGAATTTCCGTGCCATGAGTAATCGTATTATCTAAATTAATCCAGTATCGTTTCGTTAAAAACGCGGAGTTTCAAAAAACAATCAAACAATAATGTAAGCGCTTTCTGCTCGCACTTGTGTATTACTTACCACTGCAATTACATAATTAAACTTTTTATTCAAAAAATAATGAACAAATATTTAATTTCATTTAAAATAAATTTGTTCCATGTATTTAAACTTGCTATTTCGAAAGATGGTTAGATATTTTTATGCTTTCGATAAGAATACTGCTTTCACCGTGTGAACAGGTCCACGTCTAATGCGAAAATGAATGATTGGCATCGTATTCAAAGCAAGCGCCGATATTGGCGAGAAATTTGCTAAGCTCTGTAACCCTGCAGACTGTCATCCCCCTGTTTCCTTCCCCTCTCCTCTTCTGGAAAAAGTGCTCTTTATTTAACGACTAATAGATACAGATACCCGTTTACCATTGATGTCAAGGAAAAACACTTTATCCTTCCTTTGTAAGACTTTGAAAGGGCCATCATAGGGTTGTTGAAGTGGACGACGTAACATGTCTCGACGAAGAAAAACATGTGTTGCTTCCAACAGTCCTGGATGGATAAAAACTGGACGTTTGCCATGGTGTTTTGGTGGTTTAGGGTGAAGTGATTGCATGTGAGACTTAAGTTTCGAAACAAAATTCACAACATCATCGTCTGGCTTGGAAGAGTCAAACATCTCCCCTGGCAGTCGAATAGTGGTCCCAAAAACTAATTCAGCTGGGGTACACAGAATATCTTCTTTAAGAGAAGCTCGTAGACCTAGTAAGATGATAGGGAGTACTTCTGTCCAACGCTCAGTAGCATGGCATTTGATTGCACTTTTCAATGGGCGGTGCAATTCTTCGATCATCCCATTAGCTTGAGGGTGGTATCCAGTTGTACGACACTTCTGAACAAAAAGTAGTTTGCTAAGAGCTTTGAAGAGCGAGGACTCAAACTGCCTGCCCCTGTCGGTTGTGAGAATTGCAGGAGTTCCAAAGCGAGACACCCAAGAGGAAAAAAGAAGGCCTCAGCCACAGTCTCAGCAGTTATGTCTTTGAGAGGTTGGGCCTCTGGCCATTTCGAAAACGGTCAATCATTGTCAGGCAATAGGTGTAGCCATTTGATGGAGGTAGAGGTCCAATGAGATCCAGATGAACATGATCAAAACGTTGGGAAGGTTCTTGAAATGATGAAAGAGGTGATCTAGTATGACGATGAATTTTGGATTTTTGGCAAGCTAGGCAGTGTCTTGCCCACTTAGCTACATCTGATGAGATTGATGGCCAAACAAAACGCTGCTTCATCAAATGCACTGATCGACGTATGCCAGGATGGGATAAATTATGCATAGCAGAGAAAACATCTTGGCGATGCTGTTTTGGGATGTAGGGTCTGGCTGTGCCCGTTGATAGATCACACATAATTTCAGTAGACGAATTGGGAAAAGTTACCTTTTTGAGTTCCAAGGAAGTTCCAGATGCTATTAGGGTGTGAAGCTCCTGATCAGTCTGTTGTGTCTCAGCAATACAGTCATAGTCAATTTGACTTGGGAAGGTGATTGCAGAAACACGAGAGAGAACATCAGCAGCAATATTGTCAGATCCTGGAATGTGTACAATATTTGTGGTGAACTGAGAGATGAAATCCAGCTGACGGATCTGCCGTGGAGAACACTTGTCACTTTTTTGCCTAAAAGCATAAGTGAGGGGCTTGTGGTCAGTAAACACTGTGAAATCTCTAGCTTCCAGCATATACCGAAAGTGTCGGATAGCCGAGTAGATAGCAAGGAGTTCACGGTCGTAGGCACTGTAAGACTTTTCAGATGAAGTAAGTTTTCTGGAAAAGAAAGCCAATGGCTGTAGCTCAGAGTCCACAACTTGGTGAAGTGCACCTCCTATGGCATAATCAGAGGCGTCCACATGAAGAGCAAGCGGGGCAGAAGGTGAAGGATGAGCAAGAAGTGCAGCATCAGCAAGAGCTTGTTTACACCTCTGAAATGCTGTAATTGCCTCAGAAGACCAGTTTAAAGGCTTTGAGTCCTTCTTACCTTTAGAACCTTTTAAAAATTCACTTAAAAGATACTGTTGTTCAGCTGCTTTGGGCAAGAAACGTCTATAAAAATTTAACAGTCCTAAAAATTTTCTCAGAGAGCCAACAGTCTCTGGTTGTTTGTAATCAAGAACTGCTTGAACTTTGTCAGGCAATGGCTTAATGCCATCAGGAGTGATAAGGTGGCCAAGGAAAATGAGTTCAGTCACACCAAATACACATTTAGAGATATTTAGTTTTAAACCATATGAGCTCAGTCTTTGGAATATAGTTCTTAAGTGAGAACGATGCTCCTCAGCATTTTCTGAGTAACACAAAATATCATCCAAGTAGACAAAACAAAAAAGGAAGTCCTCTTAGTACTTCATGCATGAATCGCATAAAGGTTTGTGGTGCATTCACAAGGCCAAAACACAAATGGGTATATTCGTAAAGACCCCATGGAGTTGTTACAGCTGTCTTAGGAATATCACACTCAGCTATAGGGATTTGGTGGAATGCCTTAAAAATGTCTATTTTGGAAAATATCCTCTTGCCATGTAGTGCATGAGCAAAGTCATTCAAATAAGGCATGGGGTAGCTGTCGAACTCAGTAACAGAATTCAGCTGCCTGTAATCCCCAACAGGTCTAACTGTAGAGTCAGATTTGGGCACAACATGAAGAGGAGAACTCCAGGGACTTTTGGAAGGTCTAATAATGCCTTGAGCAAGAAGAAATTCAAATTCTACCTTCACTGCATCATACAGTTTAGGGTGTAGCCTTCTAGGCCTGGCAGTGACTGGTGGGCCAGTAGTAATAATATGGTGGACTGTGCCATGTGATGCTGATTTGGAAATTAAAGAAGGGTTGCTGAGGTCTGGATATTCCGATAAGATGTTTTTAAAACTAATGTTTGCATCTACAGTGAGGATTGAGGGCTGTACAATATTTGAAAAAACACAAGAAGTGAAAAGAGAAGTTTCCACATCCACCAACCTTTTTTTCTTAAGGTCATTAAAAGGTTGAAGTGCTTTAGAAAATCAGCACCAATTATAGGAGATGATACATCAGCAATTATGAAAGTCCAGATAAAAGGTCGCCTCAGACCCAGGTTCAGTTCTTTACGGACCATACCATAGGCTGGAATTTTGGTATTATTAGCAGCAAATAAGGAGAAGTTAGACTGAGGTGATTTATTCATAGTTGGAGAAGGTGGGATGACACAGATTTCACTTCCAGAGTCTATGAGGAATTTCTGGCCAGACTTGCGGTCTAATAAAAATAACCGGCTGGTATGTTTTGATAAGCTCTGCCATTCCAGCTATGACAGAGCTTACTCGTTTTTTTGCACAAATGCACAAGGTGAAATGTTTGGACTTGCGGGCCTGCTCTTTATAACGGCGATGATAGTAGCAGATGCCACTTCCTCTATTGACACTCCTAGAGCGTGAATGTGATCTCCGGCGGTCAGAACTATATCGTTGGTGGCGAGAGTAATTGCGCTTCTTTTCAGTTCAGCAACTTTAGAGACAGCTCTTGATAAGCCTGGCGAGAGAGTCCATGGTTGGCTGAGCACTGCATGAAGATGACTGGGATGGTGGAGGAACAGTTTTGGCCGCACAGATAGTCGAGGATGCACCAACAACCTCAGAAACCTTATCAAAAATGATAGCCAGTTTATCCAAAGACTCTGAGGATGCAGACAAAACAGTCTGGATATGTGGTGGCATTCTTTGAAGCCACAAACTTTGCAGAAAGTCATCCTGGAGTTGGCCATTAGACAGCTCTTTCATTTTTCGCAACAGGTGGCTGGGCTTCTCATCTCCTAGCTGAAGGTCAGTAAGCAGTTTCTTAATTTTTTGAGTCTCCGAGTCGCTAAATTGGGTGATGAGCCGCTGCGAGAGAGTGTGATATTTGTCACTGTTCGGAGGGCTTAACACAATGTCCGACACGTAGGAGAGAGTTTCAGCATCCAGGTTCGCAACCAAAGCAGAATACTTAGTATCATCACTGGAGATACCACTGAATGTGAATGCATGGTCGCATTGCGCAATCCATAGACGAACGTTGGATTTCCAAAACGGCGGCAGCCGCAACGCAATACGAGCGACTTCAACGGTTTCACTAGTCATATTGTTGAATAAGCAGGAAGCGAAACGAATCTCCGAGCAGATGCTTCAAGTGGCCTTGAGGAGAAGGAGAAAAAAAAATCTTTCGCTACGTACTGATCATCCGTAGTAGAAAAATTTGTATTGCATTCGCCAGTAGAACAGAATAGCTTACGTGTTTTTAAGTCCAAAAGGGGTCACCACTGCCGTGTTGCGTGGTTAGGCATTCTTCACTACAACACGGTTGAATTAAATAACAATAAACATTTATTTAAATGAGCAATTAAGAGGTAAACTTCTAAAAACTACAACACATGGTGAATCAGGCTAGCTAAAAGAATAACAGATCAATTCAGTTCAGTTTTGGAGTCGTTTTGTTGAGCTGTAAGGTCGCTGCAGATTTTAAAAAAATCCTTAAAGGTCTCATCGTTAAGCGAATGATCGTGTGAGCGCCGACATATTTATTCTGCGAGGTAATGGTCGAACATGCATTCGGCGTGGCTGGTACGATTTCGAAGAAAGCGTTTTATTTCCGACCATGTTACATCATGCCGATCATTACATTTAAGACATTCATAACTAGAAGCATTCAATCCTTCCTTTATACACCATTCAATCAATTCTGTCTTGCCTTTCGCATTCAACAAAGTAAAAAATTCTATATTCCCTCACACACGCAGCCAGCCCGGAGCCCAACAACAAAATGAAATTCGAAATGCACGCCCACAAAATACGAAAATGCTAGAAATAGTTAGGGTTGCTACATGTAGTGTTTAAAAGTAGGGTTACCAAGATGGTGCAATTATCGCCAACCAAAGTAAAGCGCCAAGGGTGTGGGCTCTCCTAGGAGTGAACCAAATTTTATATACACGATAATTTTGGATGACAATACAGTAATTTAACCATAATTAATAAAAATTAATTGATTAAAGCTAATTATTCAAAGAATTACAAAGACAGCAACGTTGGCATCATTTTTGGCGACTTGTGTTTTCTCACATTTTGAAGCGCTCTTTTGAGCTGAAATTTTCTTTACACTATTGTTTTGGGTAAAAATACGATAGTTTAATTACAATTAATTAAAATTAATGTACTGAAACTAATTATTTAAAGAATTACAGATACAGCCACGCTGGTTTCATATTTAGCACAACTTGGGTCAAAACTTGAAAAGATTTTTTTTCTCACGTTTTAAGGCATTCAGTTGAACTGAAATTTTATATGCACTATTGTTTTGGATGACAATACGACACTTTAATGATAATTAATAAAAATTAATTATCACTTAATGTTGTGATTCTGCCCTATGTATATACATATATTTGTATTAATTGTGACTATTTAATAAAAAGTAAATAAAATCAAATTTTTCTTTGTTGATCAAAGTAGGAATTGACTTAAATTTTTTTTTTTATATTACTTGTTAAAGCTGTCATTTTTATATCCGGCGTATAACGCGCATCCGTAAATTTGAATGTTAAATTTTGTGTTAAAAGTGCGTGTTATACGCCGCATTTTACGGTATATATAGAGATAAAATATATGAACACATTCCAAGATTTTCGTGCAGAATCATTTTTTTTCAGTAATAGAAGTTAAATTTTTTTGTAATTTACAAACCTAATCTATATACATTCCTTTGGTTTCTCTTTATATTTTTTTTTAAGCTGTAGAGTAATACATAACAATTAATACAATTTTAAAAGTATTTACAAAAAAAAAGAGCATTTTAAAGTACCTGTAAAATTCCATTATGCATAACAATACTTTTTTCTCATACATAAATGTGTATGAGGTAGGGGAGGCACTCTTTTTATGTAAATGTTGCTTAGTTGATTTACTTAATAGTATTTTGCCGAATTAAATTAGTATGCATGCGTTTTTATACCAATAAAAACTTTATTTCAATGATTTTAATATTTTTAAATCTGCTCTTTCTCAGTAATTTATTATTTCCTATACAACATTTTCTACTGAAAACCCATCGTGTAGAGGGGGGGCTGTTGCATGTTAAATCTGAAGAGCTCAAAGTCCTCCCGTTAGCGTGGTAGTTTGGAGAGAGGGGTACCAGCTCTGGTGCCGTCCTCGTCAATTGACCGAGTGAATGAGAGTTATGAGAGAAACCACGATGGACCTCATAATTCTGAACCGTGATCAAGTGACAAGGACAGCACCCGAGCTGCCACCCTCCTCTCCTAACTTACACACCACACCAACGGAAGGACGTTACTTGACTGAAATTTATAGCGCGAACTTCATGTAACTCTCACTCACTCTACTTATTTTTTCATGCACTGGATTCATGATATTTCAAACATTACAAATAATATATATAAAAAATTTTAAAAAAAATTTAAGTCAATTCCTACTTAGATCAACAAAGGGAAATTTTATTTTAGCTACTTTTTATTAAATTGTTATAATTAATACAAATATGTATATACATATGACAGAATCACAACATTAAGTGGTAATTATTTTTTACTATCATTAAAGTATCGTATTGTCATCCAAAACAATCGTGATGCATGTTTTGATACTTAAGCTTTTATTGAAAGTGTATTGGCAAAAATTTTAGCTATTTTAACAATTGTTTTCATATTTTAACCAAGGTTTGGGGCAGCTTAGTCAGATTTGGCTCTTGCGCCATAAACCCAAACACTCACCCAAAACAATCGTGTATATAAAATTTCAGTTCAACCGAATCCTTTAAAACGTGAGGGGAAAAAAATCTAATGACTCAAGTTGCTAAAAATGAAAGCAACGTGGCCGTTTCTGTAATTCTTTAAATAATTAGTTTCAGTCAATTAATTTTAATTAAGTATAGTTAAATTATCGTAATTTTACCCAAAATAATAGTGTATAGAAAATTTCAGCTCAAATGAGCATTTTAAATTTGAGAAAAAAACCTTTTCAAGTTTTTACACAAGTCGCCAAGAATGATGCCAAAGTGGCTGTATTTTTAATTCTTTGAATAATTGGTTTTAATGAATTAATTTTAATTAAATATCATTAAATTCTTGTATTGCCATCCACAATCATCATGTATATAAAATTTCAGCTCAATTGAGCGCTTTAAAATGTATTTTACTAACGATTGAAAATTCCACCAAGATAAATAAATATATATAGAGAGAGTGAGATCTAATAGTAGGAATTGAAAAAGGGAGCCTTAAGAAAAATAAACTATTCCACAATTTACAATTGAAAAATCGTTATTTTTGTGTGAGAAATGAAGATCTCGTGATTTTAAAATCGCACTACCAAACAACATGAGGATTATTCGCGATACCCCTCATAATTGTGAGCTTCGGTCAAATGACAAGGATGACAAATGAGCTGGCACCCCTCTTCACGCCATTGGGAGGGCTTCGAGCTTAACAAATTTAACGTGCATCGAACCCCTCTACACCGGCGGATCGTCAGTGCCCCAGGACTCGAACCAAAGTTCGTGAGTGAATATCAACGTCACACTGTACACCTACACGAGGGTTTTTCGCAACGGACCTCGTAATTTTGGACCATGGTCAAGAGAGGAGGACGACAACTGAGATGGCGCCCCTTTCTTCTAACCACCACACCACTCTAACGGGAGGACGTTTACACTCTCAACAGATTTAACGTGCATCATCTCCCCTACACGGCGGGTCTTCAGTGGTATTGAACTCGAACTCATGACACGCCAGCCACGAGTCCGTTACCTTGACCACTAGGCTACCGCGGTCACCCTTTAGTTCGCTACCATGACCACTTGGCTACACTGCTATATCAGAATTTATAAGTATGTAGAAAAATTGATTTTTTTTCCTTTCAAAATTTTTATTTTTAAAACACATTTACGAATTCCTTTATGAACTCTTTATCTACCGTATTATGATTTACTGCAGTTTTTTTCATGCAATATTTTTTTGAATCACTACATTGAAAATTAAGGGATATATACATTAACAAAATACTCAACTTTGGGAAATTTAATCCGTAAGAGCTAGTTAATTAATTAATGATATTCAATTGTTAAATTAATTATATACACTGTTCACTTAAAATAAATAGTCAAATCGTTTTCTAAGGTCTTCATTAACAAACAAAAATGAGACACTTCCAATTTTGACATTTAACTATTTTTTCGGGACCAAAACGCAATCCGCTGAATACCCCGTCAGCTGAAGACGTCAATTTCTGCTATAAAACTATTCCCTTTCCCCGCTAAAATACTCATCATAGAACCTGTGCTGCCATATATCTTGAAGACGTCAATTTCTGCTATGAAACTATTCCCCTTCACTGCTAAAATACTCATCATAGAACCTGTGCTGCCATATATCTTGGAAGAGTGGATTTCAAAGAATATTTCTGCTCTAAGTATCTTAAAATATTCGTAAAAATGGTTCTTCTATGAAAGTTTAAAGTGAGTGGTACTTATAAGTACCTTCGGTAGATAAAGGGTTAAATTGAGTTAGAATTTGTAGAACAAACAAGTTTATACTGCTGCCCATTAAAGCTACAACACCTGGAAGGATAATAAATTTTTTCTAATCATACAGCACAGTAAGAATAAAACATGATTATAAATTTCTCGGAAATCTAGGGGTATACAGGATCCAAAATTAATACACGCAGTTGCAACTTCTAGCAGCTATAACGGCGTTTAGGCAGATAAGCATTGAATCACACTGGGCTTCATGCAGCTATGTTACAGTATCAAGATCAACAGAAGTGACAATAACGGTCGCCATGCACCAGACAGTTCGTACTGTTACAGATGTTGTCGCACCGTCCGTGCAGATACTTGTGCTGCAAACATGCCCACTTTTGGGATGGCAATTCTTTCCGAAAAAGATCGATTTTTAAACCGATTCACAAAAAAATCAAGTTCTAAAAAAATTGATTTTTTTTCAAATCTGCATTTACAAAGTAAATATAAATCCATTTTATGAAAAGCAAGAACGATACCATAATATATATAAAAACGGTCTCTTATCAATAAAATCAGGGAATTTTTTAGTTCAGGAAACTCTACACTTACAATTATTTTTATTTCCATTTCAAAGTATCGGGTATAAAAGACGAAATCTATTTTCTAAATGTATTTGTTACACTAAAAAGTTTAGAAAATAGATAATATAGCTTATAGTTCCCAATGCTTGATATCTAGGCTTTTTAAAAACAACAATCTGTCAAGTCTACTGGGTTCCAAGCGGCTCCGCTCATCACTTGCGATGTTGCTGACAAACGAAAAAAGACGCTCACAAAGGACAGATGATCCCACGATACTCATATACATCATGGGCAAAACACTTTTGTATTCAAGAAACCTACTTATTGCCTCTTGAAAGAGATCTTCGAGGAAAAAAGTGTCAATGAATGATTCCTGTTTATTGGTATTTTTTAAATACTTCTCACTTTCGTGGCAAAACAAACAATTACTGATCCATGTTTCTTTTTCACTACAAAAGAGTCAACCTCCCAATCATCTTGAAACGATATATTTTCTTCCAATATTTTTCGCTTTGCAAGATGTGAAAGATAGTTGATAATTAGTTCCACCCATAAAATTTTCGTTACTCCACTGTTGTCTGTTATCACTAACCATAACCGCTCCAAATAGAAAGAATATCAATTCGTACCCGTACAATACCAAATGCAAAATTGACTTATTTCATTTCTTGACAAAGAATTTACATCCAAATTTGTAATACAATGTTCTTAAATAAGTGATCTTCTCGCAGCAATGGGCCATGACTGGGGCTCAGTGGGTTGCATGCAGCCCGCAGATTGAGTATCGCTGCTCTAATAAGTCTAACTTACTCTAAGTTTGATTAACTTTCTGATACCTGTTACAAATTATCTTACAAATGTAAAGAGTTCTACATAACCCTGGATGTCACTTTTTAAATAACTACTTCCTGATGGTTATTGTATGAAACCACAAAAACTACATGTTACATGATGTGACTAGAATATTAATTATCTTGTGAAATGCATCAGTAATTTACAAGATTTCATAACTTATAAAATACAGAATTTATTTCACCAACATCAATTAAGAATTTTCTTAAATATACTAGCCAATATACCCATTTATTGCATGGGTGAATTGAAAAATTAATCAATACAGATTAAAGGACAAAGAAGTTTTTAATGGGTTAATTTTACATGAATTGCAAATTAAACAAAAAAAGCTTTTTGCATATGTCAGCTGAACAAAAAAAAAATATTTGTTAAATTTTAAGTATGTAGATCTAATAGCTGATAAAAAGGATTTTTTTTTACTTATAATACCCCATAACTCTTTTGTGGGTCGATTTTTGGAAACCTAAGCTGATCTCTGCTCACCAAAAGTAACAATTGTTACAAATTTTGTGTGGTTAATGCTTAAAATAGTATATATAATTTATATCTGGATGTGTAATACGTTAATATTACTTTCTGTTTTATTTATTATATGTTAAAATTGTAATATTTATAAGCATCGCCGTTCCTTACAATATCATGGCGATTCAATGGAAACATAGCGAAATGTTGACCACCATTTTGGCAACTTGGGAATTGATTGATTTGCTGTAGCGTAACCTGGTAGGGAGCGGCAGAGAGGATAGCACAAAATCCTTCTCCACAAAAAAATACATATGCATGCCAATTTTCTACGTAATCGGTTGAACAGTGTTGGAGTGTAACGATTTCATAAATACAAACATCCATTTTTATATAGAGAGATATATAAGTGTGAAATGAATTTTGGTACAAAACAAGAAAAGCGCAATGGTGCTTCATCGCATTTTTGACATACGACAAGCGAAAGCACTTTGCAACACTCAAACAGTTCAATAATCTTATGTTTTCTTCTCTATGAGAGATTTAAAAAAAAGTTTATAACATTTATATCATAACTTTATTGCATAATATTCAAAAAATTAATACATATATGTGGAATCGGTTGTGGAGTCGTCATCCAATTGAAGCACGCAGTCTTCGCGCGCAGGCGCAACTGATCCAAAGTGAAACAAAAACTTTGACCATTGAGAAAAAAGCGGAGAAAGACTGAGGTGCGCGAGCAGGCGTTCACGTCGTCACATCATGGAAATCTAATTGTAGAATAGCTACCTTTCTTTTTTTTAATTAATTTTTGTTAAGTTTAAATAAATCTGAAGAAAGACAAATGTCTTGGACCCCTTGTTGTCTCCCACAAATTATGGGGGCTCGGCCGGGATTTTGATCAAAGTTTGGAACGCGTGAATAAAAGAAGCGTCCGTGGAGGAGACGCGCCGCCGTTTTTTGGAAGCTTCGCTCAACATGTGTAGAGGTTGAATTTTTCATTCGAACCCTGAATATTCCGCCTGTGTAGAGGCCGTAACTATTGATTTAACACCTGCGAAGAGGTGTCATTTTAATAATTTCAAGAATTATTTTTCGTCTAACAATATAACCTGTGTAGAGGTTGAATTTTTCATTCGAACCCAGCGTCAATATTCCGCCTGTGTAGAGGCCGGAACTATTGATTTATCTGTTCAAGAACTATTTTTCGTCTAACGATATAACCTGCGAAGAGATTGTGGGATCTGTGTTCATCTGCGTAGAGGTGAATCAGTGTATTTCTTCAATTATTGGATACATCGTACGTGCGAGCAACAAGGGAGCTAGAAAAAAAAGGTAGGATCTTTCCATATTTTTCTAAAATGTATAAAAACGCTCTTAAAGAGGATTTCATAAGAGTTGTTGAGGATCTAGACGGTACTGTGGAGAGTACGGACACCATAGCTAAACTAAAGACTAAAATTGAGAAGAGTAGTACATTTGAAAGTGATGCAGATTTCGTTAAAACTTTAATTAAAAACTGTATAGATGAGAGGGTATCGCGAAACGAAAGAGAGGCAACTTTAGAAAAACAGAAAATTGAGCTCGCAAAACTACAGTTAGCACAGTTAGAAAAAGAAGTCGAACTTCAAACGGCTAAAAATGAAGCATTAAGTTTAAATCCTGCAGCTAAAGTCGAAGAGAAACAGTTCGAAACAAACATAGAAAATATGATCAAAAGCATTAAAACTTTATCTCTTCCTGTTCCCACCAGATCTGAAAATTTTAATCTGTTCCTCCAATCATTAGAACGCGCATTTTTAACCAAGAAAATAAATGACGAATATAAATCTGAAATTTTAATAAATCTTCTGGGCGAAAGAGCTCATAATGTCTTATTGTATATTAAAAAGGTGGAATTAAATGACTATGAAAAACTAAAATCTATAGTACTCAGAGAATTCCAAGTAACCCCTCGCGAGTGTTTAAACTCATTTAAAAATGCTGTAAAATCATCAGGCGAGACATACATCCAATTTGCTGCAAGATTGACGGCAAACTTCCAATATTATTGTTCGTTAAGAAAAGTTAATTCCTTTGAATCTCTATGTGATCTTTAATTTCTGATAAATTTTTTGAAACTTTAAATAAGGAAACCGCAACTCTTATTGGCATTCGAGAAGCGGAAGATTGGTTTAGGCCTATTGATTTAGCTAAAGAGTGCGATATTTATATTTCATCTAGAAGCGGATCCCGTAAGGAAACTCCTATTGCTTGTGGATATACCGAAGACTCCTTTAAAAATAGACCACGGAACTATAAACCAAAGATTAAAGATAGCTATCCCCAAAATCTTGAAAGACAAAATAAAAATTGCTACATATGTGGTGATTCATCTCATTACGCAAGAGATTGTGAGAGGCGTTTTAAGCCTAAAGAATCTAACGGCCACATCCATAATAGAAAAAACGCGAATAGTTTGAAAGTCAAGAGCGAAAAACAAAAAAGCGATGAGTTCGCATAACAGCTCCAATACGTAAACATTTTTGTAGAAAATCAGCCCGTAACAGCCTTGATTGATTCAGGTTACCCGATCCCAGTTCTAAATTCCTCACTAATTAGAGTGAACAAACCTTCCGAAGGAATAATAACATTAAGCTCATGTTTTAATGAAAGGCGTATGGTAGAATTTACACCCATAAATATTTCTCTTACTCAGCACTCTTCCAGTTTAAGTGTTCGAACGGCAATATCACCGACCTTGACCGAAGAATTTATTATACATCCCAGTGTATATACTGAAATAAAGAAAATAAGCCACGCAAAGAGCGATGTTTTATTGAAGAATCCGTTTAGTGAATCCTCTTTAGGTGCTTTTTCTATTTAATCTTTTGCAAATGTGATAGAAAACTCTAGTTATGATTTGTGTTCATGCTTGTCGCAAAAACCGTGCGCCAGACGGCGTTGTCTGTGTATCTCTAGTTACTATGTGTTTAGGTGAATAAAAATAGAGAGTGTTTTACAGTCCATGTGTGAGGTGTGTGTTATTGAGCTATCCCGGGTGTAGTGATCAAACATTTTGGTCCGACTTTCCCGGAGTTCAACAAGCAACTATGGTTTTGTGCTTTATTAGTTGAGTATTTGGTGGTGAAATTTTTGAATAGGTGAGTGTTTCTATTCTTAATGATGATTTTAGGAGTTATTTGGTTGTGTTCGCTAAAGTTGGTGTTAATAGTTGAATAGTTTTAACGGATATCATGGTTGAAATTAGTGTTTGTAGATTTGTGTTGATTGTGATATTCTTGTTGTGTGTTTTTGTATACTTTCCTATTCTCAATAGTGTAATTTAGGTGCTTACAAATGCGTTTTGGTTGAAAATAGTGTATATTGTGTAGATGTTGTGACAAAATAAGTTTAAAAATGGCGTTGAAATTAAATCTAAAGAAAGACGAGCTTATCTGGGTTGCTGTGGAAATGGGGGTTTGGAGATTCCTAGCAAAGCTAAAATAATAGATTTAAAAAAGTTAATTGAATCAAGTGCCGTGTATAAAAATGATATTGAATTTGTGCGTAGTCTTGTTGAAAATGCTTTAGAGAAAAGTAAACAAGAGGCTGAGAAAAATGAGCGCGAGGCTGAGAAAAATAAGCGCGAGGCTGAGAAATATAAGCGCGAGGTTGAAATTCAATTAGAAAAAATTAAATTATCTCAGATTGAAAAACAATTAGAATTGGAGAAGGTTAGGAAGGAATCCGAAAAAAATTCTCAATCTCTTGAAAGCGGAGAACCAAGCTCCATAACTGATAAATTGGAGAGTTTGGTAAAGAGCATTAAAACTTTGACAATTCAAGTACCGGTTAGGTCAGAGTCCTTTAATTTATTTTTTCATTCTTTAGAAAAGGCATTTCAAATCAAATCCGTGCCTGATGAGCTAAAAGCCGAAATTCTATTAAATATTTTAGGAGAAAGAGTCAATAATTTGCTAACATATGTGAGTCAAGAGGATTTAAGCAATTATGTTAAAATTAAAGAATTCATATTAAGAGAATTTGAACCGACACCTCAAGAATGCCTGAGTAACTTTAAAAGGCTCGTAAACTACCATCCGAAAACTATGTTCAGTTTGCTTCCCGCTTAAGTGCAACTTTCGATTATTATTGTCAGTTGCGTAAAGTTAATGAATCCGCTCTTTGTGTGATCTAATAATTTCAGATAAAATATTTGAAACGCTAGATAGAGATACGATGAATCATATTGCAACGAAACAGGGAGAAACATATTTCAAGCCTCAACAGCTTGGGAGAGAATGTGATGTCTATTTATCCGCGAGAGGAAAGATTTCGAATGATTTAATGAGCAGAAATCCAGGGAGTGGAGTCAAAACAGATGGGCGATATAGACTGCAGATGGTTGGCACTTTGCGGCGAGAGAGAAACTCGTCGAATGTTTTCGTGGCCGAAACCAAAACAAATTGTGTTCTATGTAAGGGTAATAATTTTCATCCCCTTTCTAAGTGTTATCAGTTTAAGAAACTGTCAGTTGAGGATAGAGTAGAGGTAGTTAAACGGAATAATCTTTGTTTTCGTTGTTTTTTACCTCATAGATTGAAGGAATGCCGTTCAGAGAAAAACTGTTTTTGCCTTAGACCTCATAATAGCTTGATTCATTTTTCACGTGACAAAACGAGGAATCCCACTCCCACTAGTAATTTAAATTTGGATGCTCCTACTTTTGTTCCAGGGCAGATTGAAGGATCAGTTGAAGAAAATTCACAATCACAGTTTGTGGCGACTGGGTTTGAGAAAGGCAGACTAAAGAATGTGTTTTTGAGTACTGTTAGCGCGCTTGTTAAAAATAAATACTCTCAATGGGTGGAGGTCAGATGCTTGTTAGATGTAGGATCGCAATCTTGTTTATGTACGAGGGCATGTGCTGAGAAGTTGCAGCTGAAAATGGAGAAAATAAATACAGTGGTTTCGTGCGTTAATGATGCTTCTATGGTTGTTAAAAATTGCGTAAAAACTTCAGTTGCAAATAAAGCCAAAACTTTTGAGAGTGAGTTAATGTTGTTAGTAGTTAATAAGATTGTAGATCTCATTCCAAATCATCAATCACCTTGTTTGGAATGAGATCTGTAATCTTATTAACTTAATGTTTCAGAGTTTGTGCCCTTAGAGGATGATAAATTTAATATACCAGATAGAATTGATATGTTACTTGGTGCTGAAATCTTTTACGAATTGTTAAAGCCTGGAAAATTTTATTGTGATAATTCGCATTTAGTGTTACAAAGTACGGTGTTTGGTTATGTTGTAAGTGGAAGTGTAGATCACACACACAAGTTACAGAGAATCGCGTTCATTGCGGATTAATTGTTGATGACGATTTAAACAAAACACTGAAAACATTCTGGGAAATTGAGGGTGTTCACATAGAGCCTAAGGTTGATACAGAGGTGTCCTTGTGTGAGGATCATTTTGTGCGCACTCATAGGAGGAATTGTGAGGGTAGGTATGTAGTATCGATGACATTAAATAAAGATCCGTCTTGTTTAGGAAACTCCAAAGATATTGCTATTAGGCGACTTAATTCATTGTGGAAACAGTTGTCTAGGGATTCTAGTTATTTATCGTTGTATGCGGAATTTTGAAGGAGTATGAGGAGTTAGGTCATTTGGAAAGGGTAGTTGAGTCAAGTGAACCACCCACACATTACTACATACCCCACCATGGTGTATTACGCCCTGAAAAACTGACTACTAAACTAAGAATCGTCTTTAACGGTTCATCCCCCACCACAACAGGCATAAGCCTTAATGACATTTTATTGAAAGGTGAAGTGAAGGAAGATGTGTTTGAGACAATATCTCGTTTTAGAAGACACAAATTTGCTTTTACGACTGACATCCAAAAGATGTACAGGCAAATATTAATAAATCCTGATCAGCAGGATTTGCAACGCATTATATGGAAACATGGACTAGATGCAGAAATTTTAACGTACCGACTAAAGACTGTCACTTACGGGCTGTCCAACGCACCCTTCCTTGCCATAAGAACCCTGCAGCAGTTGGCGAAGGATGAAAAATCGAGATTTCCTTTATTTTCTGAAACCCTGTTATATGATACCTACATGGATGATATTGTGAGCGGAGCGCCGGATTTGGAGACTGCTCAACAATTGCAATCGCAACTGAAAGACGCCCTGCAATCTTGTGGAATGAACCTTCATAAGTGGTCATCTAATTCTCCTGAGTTATTAAATAGTTCGTTGTCATCAGACGTCGAGCATTCATTTTCTACTGACATTGACTTATCTGTGAAGACATTGGGAATTAGTTGGAAGCCATTTGAAGATTGTTTCGTGTTTAACGTATCTGTTTCAGCTAAACATATAT
Source organism: Trichonephila clavipes (assembly GCA_019973935.1). Classification (NCBI taxonomy): domain Eukaryota; kingdom Metazoa; phylum Arthropoda; class Arachnida; order Araneae; family Nephilidae; genus Trichonephila; species Trichonephila clavipes. The sequence continues at coordinate 112,096 of BMAU01002986.1, read as the reverse complement.
ATACAAAACGTGAAGTTTTAAGTGTAATTGCTAAGCTATACGACCCTTTGGGTTTCTTAGGCCCAGTGATTGCGAAAGCAAAGGTGTTTCTGCAGCAATTATGGCAATGTAAACTGGATTGGGATGATGTGTTACCTAATTCAATTGCCAACGAGTGGAGAGAATTTGTGACAACATTAAAATGTATCGAGGAAGTGAAAATTAACAGATTTTTATTATGGCTGACAATAATGTTAGAATCGTTCTCCAAGGATTTGCGGATGCATCTGAAGCGGTCATTTACCTACAGTGTTTTCTTCACAACGGTGCTGCCAAAGTGAGCCTTCTTGCCAGCAAATCTCGTGTTGCACCAATTCGAGTTATTTCCATACCTCGACTCGAGATTTGTGCCTGTGTTTTATTAACTCAACTCGTCAAGAAAATACGCTCCACCTTGAGGTTAAACATAAGTGATATTGTGCTACATACGGATTCAACTATTGCATTGGCATGGTTAAATACACCTGCCAATCGTTTAAAAACCTTCGTGGCCAATCGTGTCACCAAGGTGCAAGAATTGACTGAAGGATTCCAGTGGAACCATGTGCCATCTGTTCTCAACCCAGCAGATCTTGTGTCTCGGGAATTGCGCCCTTGTGACCTTCCAAATTTAAGGTTATGGTGGCATGGTCCACAATTCCTTGAAAAAGGTAAGTTGTCAAGTGAAGAAACAAGTTTGTCACCAGTTAAGGAATGCGAGTATTCTAAGGAACTGAAAACTAGTTCGAGTTCTGATATAATTACATCTAGTGTTTGTGTTTCAACTAATTGTGTATCTTCTATTTTATCTACTTTGTTACGTAAAAGTAATAGTTATAAAAATTGTTCGTATATTTAGTTATGTGTTAAGATTTAGTAATAATGTAAACAAACGTAAACTAACATTGAGTGGTCCCCTTTCTGCTACAGATATAGACCAAGCAGAAACTAAACTGATCAGAATGGTCCAAGAACAGGTTTTTTTGGCTGAAATTAAGAGCTTACAAAGTAAAGGAGTTGTCTCACCTAATAGTAAACTTATTAATTTAAACCCCTTTATAGACAGTGATGGATTATTGAGAGTTGGAGGCCGGCTGAGTAATTCAGATTTACCTTATGTTAGTAAACATCCTGCAATTTTACCAGGAAATCATAATTTAACTGTTCAAATAATTGTTCATTTCCATAGAAAGAATCTGCATACTGGTGCTTCTTCTCTTCTACACTATGTAAGAGAAAAGTTCTGGCCATTAAATGGTCGTTCACTATGCAGAAAAGTAGTGCATGAGTGCCTTGTCTGTTTTAAAAGCCGACCCCTTGTTACCTCTCAGCTCTAATGGGTAATCTACCCCGTGATAGAATAGTCCCAGATTACCCGTTCAACTGTTCTGGTGTGGATTTTTGTGGCCCATTCATGATCAGGTACAAAAATCAAAGAAAAGGAATTTTGCATAAAATTTATATTTGTGTATTTGTATGTTTTGTGTCTGAAGCGATTCACATAGAAATTGTGTCAGATCTTACATCTGATGCTTTTATTGCTACATTAAAAATATTTTTTAGTCGCAGAGGTAAATGTGCTAAATTGTATTCCGATAATGGGAAAACATTTGTAGGTGCCAATAAAGAGCTCAAGAGAGATTTCTAAAACTTATTGAGGATTCAGATGATAATTTAGCAGGTTTCTTATCTGCTGAGGGTATAGAATGGAAGTTTATACCACCTAGAGCGCCATCCTTTGGTGTGTGGTCTTTGGGAAGCTTCGGTTAAGTCAATAAAGTACTATCTTAAGAGAGTTGTCAGTGGCTCAAATTTAACCTATCTGTATCCAAATAGAGGGAATTTTAAATTCCAGGCCACTGTGCCCTTTATCGAGCAATTCGGATGACTTGAACGCTTTAACTCCAGCCCACTTTTTGATAGGGAGGTCTATGACTTCAGTAGTCGAGCCCAATTTAATTGAATTAAAAGAGAATGCCCTTAAAAAATGGCAACGGATAACCAGATTAGTACAACTAATTTGGAATAAGTGGCACAGATGTTATCTTAGTGAATTACAACAACGCAATAAATGGCAATTTAAAAAACAAAATGTTAACATGGGTGATTTGGTAGTTCTCATTGAAGACATGCCAACCTTTAAATGGCCTTTAGGGAGAATCACTCAGATTTATAGTGGCAGTGATGCACTAATAAGGGTTGTAAAAGTAAAAACACAATTTGGAGAATATAAAAGAGCCATTTCAAGAGTTTGTCTTTTACCTATGCCAGTTTGAATTTTGTCTCTGAATATTGTGTATTAGAATTTTTATATGTACCTTAAATTGTTTTACGTAATCCTACAGTATTTTATCGTTGCATTGTAATTTGTGTTATTGTTGAATGTATTACATGTCAACGCGGGGGAGAATGTTCATGCTTGTCGCAAAAACCGTTGTATCTCTAGTTACTATGTGTTTAGGTGAATAAAAATAGAGTGTTTTACAGTCCATGTGTGAGTTATTGAGCTATCCCGGGTGTAGTGATCAAACAATTTGTCACATGTTAAAAACTTAAATATTAGAAATGATTTGAGTTCTCTAATTAAGAATTATAAACCTAATAAAATTAAGAGTACTAAGTTAAAAATGTGTATTATATTGAAAGATGATATTCCTGTATGTCAGAGAGCCAGACGTTTATCTTGTTCTGAGAAATTACAGGTAAATGATCAAATTGATGATTGGTTAAGAGAAAGTTGTTCTGACTTGTTCACCTATAGTATTGTGTAAGAAAAAGGATGGTAATTTAAGAATCTGCATTGATTACCGCAAAATTAATTCTAAAACTGACAAAGATCGGGGTATCCATTACCCTTAATAGAAGTTCTAGATCAGTTGCAGTCGGGAAATTTCTTCTCAACTATTGACTTAAAAAACGGATTCTTTCACGTTGAGATGGAAGAAAGCAGTAAAAAATTTACTTCATTCGTCACACATAATGGGCAGTATGAGTTTAATAAAGTTCCATTTGGTCTTTGTAATAGTCCGAGTGTTTTTCAAAGATTTATCAATCACGTTTTCAGAGACCTTCTTAAAAGAGGGAATTGTCATAATCTACATGGATGATATTATTATCCCTTCTTCGGATGAACTTGACGGGTTAAACCGTTTAACCAGGGTGTTAAAAACTGCATCGGAATATGGATTAGAATTAAATTTAAAAAATGTAACCTCCAAGTCAAGTTGAAGATTGAAAAGGGTACAATTAAACCTTCTTTGGACAAAACCAAAGCAGTTCAGAATTTTCAGAACCTAAAAACGTGAAACAGGTCCAAAGTTTCCTTGGACTGTCGGGTTACTTTCGGAAGTTTATCCAAAATTATTCCATAATAGCCAAACATCTCAGTGATTTAGTACGGGATAATGCTGTGTTTCATTTCGGACCCGAACAGCAATTAGCATTTCAAACTTTACGGCAAAAACTTTCTGAAAATCCGGTGCTTCATTTTTTCAAACAAGGTGCAAAACTTGGAATTGCATACTGATGCTAGTAAATTTGGTTATGGTGCGATTCTGTTACAACAATCAGACGACAATAAACTTCACCCCGTACACTATTTTAGCAAGAAAACCACTCCCCAGGAGGAAAAATATTCAAGTTATTAACTTGGAAGTTTTGGCTGTAATAGAATCTCTTAAGAAATTTAGGAACTATCTCATTGGCAACAAATTTAAAATTGTAACTGATTGTTCGGAATTCCAAAAAACTATGAGTAAAAAAACAATTAACTCCTAAAATTGCTAGATGGGCCTTATTTTTAGAAGACTTTAATTATGAAATTATTCATCGTCCAGGCAAACAAATGGGACATGTAGACTGTTTAAGCCGTTATCCTGTAATGACCATAACATATGATGAAATAACCACTAAACTTGCAAATTGTCAGCGAAATGAGGAGTACATTAATTCATTGAAAACCCTTTTAGAAAATAAGCAAATTAATGATTTTGTTGTTAAAAATGATGTCCTATATAAAATTGAAAATGATAATGATGTTTTGGTAGTACCTCAACAGATGCAAACAGAAATTGTTAAAAATATTCATTCTAAAGGACATCTTGGTATTAATAAAACTGAAAGCATGGTAAAACAAAGTTTTTATTTTCCTAATGTTAGAAAATGTTATTAATAATTGTATTGAATGCATTCTTGTAAACAAAAAACGAGGGAAAGGTGAAGGGTTGTTAAATCCTATTCCTAAGGAAAATATCCCTCTTAGCACTTACCATATTGACTTTTTAGGTCCTTTGCCATCTACAAATAAAAACTATAACCACATTCTTTCAATAATAGATGCATTCACTAAATTCGTATGGTTATACCCCCCGTAAAGTCCACTTCTTCCCGTGATGCTCTAGAGAAACTTAAGCAACAAGAGATTAGATTTGGCAATCCTCACCGTATCATAACAGATAAAGGTACTGCATTTACTTCAAAAGAATTTCGAGAGTACTGTGAGAATGAAACATCCAACATCTAAGCATAACAACTGGAATACCCCGTGGGAACGGACAAATTGAACGGATCCATAGTTCTCTGATCCCAATTTTGTCCAAGCTATCCATTGACGACGCATCAAAATGGTACAAGTTTGTTCCAGCCGTACAGAGAACACTCAATTCAACGATTTCACGAAGCACTCAGATGACGCCGTTTCAACTCTTGACCGGAGTAAAGATGAGGACCAAACAAGATCTTGAAATTCTAAAACTATTGGAAGAGGAAATCGTGGAGACATTCACCGAAAATCGTGAAAAAATTCGGGAGGAAGCCAACATTCTGAAGATGCAAGAGGAAAACTGTCGAAATTTTAATAAGAAACGGGAAAGGGCGTATCAGTATGAGATAGGGAGATATCGTCACCATCCAACGGACACAGTTTGGAACTGGCTTGAAACTAAGGCCTAAGTTCTTTGGTCCCTATGAAGTTGTAAAAGTAAAACCTAAAGATCGATATGATGTCAGAAAAATTGGACTGCATGAAGGACCCAATACTACATCCACAGCAGCAGACCACATGAAGATGTGGGGAGAAACTGTCTAGTTCAGCAAAATTATGCTATGTTAAATCTTTGTGTATTTGTTGTATAGTCCTTGTCTGTTCCGTCTTTTGTGTATGTTTCAGATTCTCCTCTGGTCTCCATGAAAAAAAAAAAAAAAAAAAGAAAAGAAAGAAGTACCACTGCGGACAGCGTACGGTCAGGTTGGCCGTTGTGGAATCGTCATCCAATTGAAGCACGCAGTCTTCGCGCGCAGGCGCAGCTGATCCAAGGTGAAACAAAAACTTTGACCATTGAGAAAAAAGCGGAGAAAGACTGAGGTGTGCGAGCAGGCGTTCCCGTCGTCACATCATGGAAATCTAATTGTAGAATAGCTACCTCTCTTTTTTTAATTAATTTTTGTTAAGTTTAAATAAATCTGAAGAGAGACAAAAGTCTTGGACCCCTTGTTGTCTCCCACATATATTTAAAAAAGTAAATACATAAGATGTAGAAGGTGTAAGAGAGAGAAAATCCTTTTTTTCTTTCTTTTTCTCTTCATACACAAAAACCGGAAGCCAATTTGTAAGTGAATTTAACTTTAATTAGGGAAACACTAAAGTAAAACACAGTAATGCATAAGGATAAAATTTATACTTCTGAAAAAGGTATGAATTTTTTCTTAGCATAAAAAAAAAGTTTAAAATCTTTACCAAGTTTAAAAAAAATTTATAAATCCTGATGGGTATCTGTTTTAGGAGCTACAGTTTCACATACCTTTCTAACAAGCAATTACATTTGCTGTATTGTACTGAATTGTATACTAAATACATACAAATATATATATACATACTGAATACATAACAAAGAAAAAAAGTTATATTAAACACTGCCTGTATGGAAACATGTGTTTAATAAAAATAATGTAGACCATAACTACAAAACAAAAAACAAACATTTTTTTTTAGTTTTTAATTTTTTTCAATACACATACAAAAAGACAAAGTTTGACACACATTACACAATGATTGAACTATAATAATGATTATGATCCAATTATTTATATAAATACAAAATTGCATAAACGTGTACAATGTTACAAAAAAATAACTAAATATCAGATCTGGTATGTATATCAGAGCTATTTTCTCTTTTCATGTACAAAAATCAAAAGCTACTCTCAGCAGCTTAAAATTAATTTAAATAACTTATAATTTTAATTCCTATAATTATGTCAGTTAAAGAATCAGCAGTAACAAGATACACAGACTAAACAAAAAATAATAACGTATACTGCATTTGAAAAAGGTATAAATTGATTACAAAAACAACAGATATACGATTTAAAAAGAAAATTATTCTAATTTAGCTTATAAATACTCATAGGTATCTATTTTCAGATCTAGTTATACATTTTTTTTCTTTAGAGTGTTTAATTATAATTGTCTATTGAATAGATTACACACAAAAAAATATATCTAATGTTGATTGCATAATTACAAATGAAATTATATGAAAATAATAACAATGATTTGCAAAATGACTATGATTTATAAAATGCAAAATTATTTAAACTTGTGAATTAACAAACAGAAAAAATATTTATACTAAAACATTTTTCAATAATTCTTCTACAATTTTAAAACTTTTCACTCAGATGAGAAGATTTCCTTGGGATGTTGATACGGAATGATTAAAATACTCTTCTTGAATGTACTGCAGTAAAAAAAATTATAAAATAATTATTTTTACATTTTACACAAATGTATGCATAATTAAATAGTCTGCATCAATATTTAAAATAAACAAAATATTGATAAGTACATTAAAAATTTTAAGCTAACTTTCCTATTCTATTTTAAACTAATATTTGAATTTTTTTCCACTCATATAAAATTTTTTACAAGAATTCAAACCATATCACTAATATTATTTCAACTTGCCTTGAATAAAATGTTATTCATTACAATTTTTCTTTTCCTACATACCAAAATATGAGACTACTGAATTTTCATGAAACACTTTGAAGTAAGATCATCATTTAACAGTTTAATAAAGTAATTTGTGTAAAGGGGAAAAAAGCTTAATTGATCAAGTGGAATATTCATGACATTTCTTTTTTAAGTAGTCATAATTTTTTCATACATTTAACAGAAGGAATAAATAATATTTTGAATCCTTTCCTTTGCTTATAATAAATAAAAATTATATTTATAATGAAATGCATATTGATACCAAGTCTCTTATTCTGAGAAAACTCTTTAAAGCTATCTAGTTGAACTGTTCAATTTATTTTAAAATTTGTTTAAAAGTCGGAAGGGTGGCATAGTTGGTTAGGCCCTAGCCTTGTACGCCCAGGATTGGAAGTTTGGTAAAGGTCCAAGTATATGGATTTTCAAGATGCAAAAGATGGACAGCATCCATTTAGTATTATTATGCGGTACATAAAATATCCCTAGTGAGCCTGTTTGGCTTTGGTGCTTTAGGAAAAATTAAACACCTTGTTCAATTTTTGTATCATCAGAGCTCAGGTGCCTCCCTCTGGATAGGAAACTGGGCAACAAAATTACATTGTGGCAATTGGCATACCTCTAAGGTATATACCAATGGTAAGGTATATGCCAAGGGTCTGCAATGGGTATTACCAATCAGTATCCCCACTTGAAAGAAGCTATTTATAGTCTTTTTGAATATCATATCATTTTATAAATACACTACTGGACAATTGCTAAGGACGGATCACAAATTGCTATGTAGCATAACATTAAGCGAGACATGAGGCCTAGTAGGATAAAATATAGTTGCCACACTGTTCAGACATTAGAATAAAGAATATTTATTGTTCTGGAAAGTACAAAAGCTGTGGAACATCTGAAAGAAAAAAAATGTTCATTTGATCTGCGTATGGAGAAACGGAACAATGCATCTAAAAGTCAGAAGGCAGCTTAAAGAAAGGTATCAGTACGGAATATGTCCACCGTGGAGTGTGATGCAACATTCCACACGTCGTACCATACTTTGCACAACATTATCCAGCAGCTGTTGAGGCAATTTATCCCATTCCTCTGTGAGTGCATGGATGAGGGTGTTCTTGTTTGTCGGAGGATAGTTTCGACCAGCAACTTGCCTCCCAAAGCATCCCACACATTTTCAATGGGGTTTTAGATCTGGAGAACGCGCTGGCCATATGAGACGTTGAATACCCTCGCTGTCTAGACAATCCTGAACAGCGAGTGTTCGATGACATGTTGCGTTGTCGTCCATAAAAACAAATTTATCACCGACAGCACCACAGAAAAGACGAACATGAGGAAGTAGAACTTCATTAATGTATCGTTGGCCCGTCACAGTCCCATTCGCAACCACATGTAGGCGCGTGCGGCCATTGATCATGATGCCGGCCCACACCATGATACTGCATGTCGGATATCGGTCCTTTTCCTGGATATTTTCTGGACGATAAGCAGTACCACTCTCGCGCCAGATCAGTTGGCGTCTACAATCCGATGACAGACTGAACCTACTCTCATCTGAGAATAGTACGCATGCCCAGTCCTGTTCAGTCCAATTGTGATGCTCACGACACCATTGCAAACGGGCAGTACGGTGCTGTCTGGTCAATGGGACCCACACAACAGGTCTGCGTGCATATAGTCCTCCTCCCCTCAAACGTCTGGCAACAGTTTTTCGTGAGATCTGCTTTCCTGAGGCAGCAAGAAACTGATTTGCCACCTGCTGAGCTGCGGTGCGCCTGTTCCTTTTTGCTGATACGACGATATATGTGTCTTCTGCAGGCGTCGTACTTCTAACACGATCTCCCCCGTGCCGTCCGTCTACTACACATTCCAGTAGTTTCAAATGACTTTCACAGCCGTGAAACAACGCTGTGAGCGATGTCGAACTCCCTGGCAACATCTGTTATTTTTCGCCCTTTTTCGATCTTTCCAATAATTCGGCCACGCATAAAATCATCTATGTGATGTCGGGAAGACATGCCAAAAATTTTAAGTTCGTCTATTAAATCTTTCCTGTAAAACTTTGACTTGAAACAACAACTGTCCACACGCGTCAAAATCTTTAAAGCTCTATGAACGCTATCACGTGATGAACAGACGTGGGAAAAATTTGCATATTCATACTTCTTCTTACTAATATCCCGCACTTATTCTAATTTTCCACATTTTGCTTCCTTTCATTTTGTGGTTGCTATGGATGATAGTGTTATCCGTCCTTAGTAATTGTCCAGCAGTGTAGTTGCACTTTGTTTTCTGAGTACTTGAACCTTAAATTTTTTTTAGTCGTCTTAAAAATAATTGATGGTTTACATCAGTGATTCCCAAAGTGGTCTATATGAACCCCCAGGGGTTCTATAACAACCTACAAGGGGTCCAAGTCAGCGAAAAAATAATTTGGGGGTCCATGAGGTGCAAATGCAGGTCTACGACAGCCTAAAACCGGATCATGATTTTAAAAGAAAATTTAATCAAGTGTGTAAGCCAAAATTTACCTATTTAACAGCTTTATTTACTGAATTTACTGCGGTTATTTTGCAGTTACAAGAAGACAGCATAAATTTTACTAAACAAGTACCATCATTTCAGTGTTTCTGGCCAGAATCAATACAAAACTGGACACAGCAAATTTTAACAGTTTCTCAATTTGTCACAAAACAATCTGCCAGAAAAATTACATCTTAACCTGTGTTCAAAATTTAAATGCCCTTCATTCAGGTTTTCAAACTAAGTTTGAGAATGTTCTGACTATGGCAATATCAAAGTAGGTAATGAATTCACATTGTCATATTAAAAAAAATATCTGATTACAAAAGGAACTGATTTTAATAGCCCTAACAAAGATCTTAAAGTAAAGTTTAGATACGAATGTCAGCAATTTTGTCTTTAAAAAGATATACCTGTTATTTATCCCGAATTATGAAAATCTCAAGAAAAATTTTAATTGCCTTTCCCAGAGAGGAGGAGTTTCAGCGCACTTGCCAATCTCATTATAAAAACAGAAATAAAAACTACTAACCAAGGAGATTTAGGGTTAAACCTGAAAAGATTAAAACCATATGTTGAAAATTTGTTATTGAAGCAATAATATCGTCCCCCTCATTAAAAACATTTGTTATTTTATGTAACAATTATTTCATATACTAATTAAATTTTAATTTAATTAATTCACATGTTTCTTAAGTTTTAAACACTCTACTTAACTACAGTTAAAAACATAAAACTTTGAAAGTAAGTAGTGCTATACCAGCTGTCAAAAAACATTTAAGTAGATAAATTTCTAATTTATAATTAGGTAAGTAGGGTTCTATGAGACAAAAAGTTTGGGAACCTCTGGTTTAGATGGAACTGATTGTTTAGATTATCTTTCATTTTTGCAATTTGCAAGCTGTTTTTCAAATAGTAAAAATACCAATCCACACAGTCCCATTGAAAATTTAAAAATTTTTTTTAATTCATCTATGAGGAAAACTAGTACTCCTCTTAATCATTTACCTTTGGGAAGCATCGGTATTCCTGCAAATATGTAAAAAAGCATCATATTTTCCTCCTTTTAAATTTAGAAGAAAAATGAATACAATAGCAAAATTTTAGCCAGTCATCAATAAGAATGAAATTTGGTTCAACGATGCATAAATAATTTTTTTAATGCTTTAGATTCCTCAAGATATTTATTACAGTTCTCATTAAAAATTTTTAGGGTAAATATACATTTTTTAGATAAGTTTTAAAAAATACCAACTTTACAATAAAATCTTTCAATCTAATGTCAAAAATTTTTTTAAAAAAGAAAGAAACAAAATAGGAAACTTACTTTTTACAAAAAAAATTACAGAATTCTTTGGATGATAGCTACCGGCTTGGAAGAGTAAGAGGCTGCATGTTCATTACAGGATATCTGGGATAAGTACAAGGATCCGAGACAAAAATTACTGGATTCATGCACTGTGAGATCTGTAAATGAAATATGCTAAATGAAAACTTTTATTAAAATGCCACATAACATTCAAGTGTTTTCCTTTTTGCTGTTCTTACAATATATATATATATGAAACAAGACAAATCTTTTCAGTGAGGGTCAAGTTTTCTTTTAATCAACATATGCAATTGAAATATTTTATACTTCAGTAATAAACATATAAAAAGCATGCATTGTTTATTTCAAGGAACATATAAATAACGTTAAAGAAGATCCATACTTTTCTCCTCTGAACATAATGTAAATAATTCAAACATTAATCTAAAATTAACAATATTTTAACAAATTCATTATATTTCACACACAACCTAAAAATCCCTGCCCTTTCAAAACTGGAAATTATAATTAGAAATAGTTTTAATAGATTCTAATTTTCAGAAAATAATTGGTAATTTTTTTTTAATCCAGATACTTACTCCAAATACCTTTTTAAGGCTGTCTTCGCTAAACTGAACGCAGAACATATTTTTAAACAGAAAAATATATCAATTTTCATGAAAATTTGCTACATTATAAATCAAACGTCTGTTGATAAAATTGTTTTTAAAATTTCAAGAGATATTCCATAATTAATTACTTTTTCGATTTAACATGTAAAGGGATAAACTCATTTAGCATTGTGGTACAGGAGAAAAAAATGTGAAACATATTTTATACCAGAAAAAATGGGATCAACTTAGATTAAAATGAATAGTATGATAAAATAAGCAGGGGTATAGCAGGGGTATCCAACCCAAATGACCATGCGGGGCCACTTTGGAAAAACATTATAATCTCACGGGCCGCAAATAAAAATATGTTCACTTATATCCGATTTGGAACCAAAAATCATTTATTGGAGTGAAAATTTAAAACAAAATGAATTATTATTGTTTTCATTTTTTTTCATGTATACAGACATAGATAATATAACGTTTATGTAATATAATAAAATGATCAAATAATGTTTCAAATATTACAGCTGCCATTTTCTTGAAAATTCTGGAGTTCCTTTTGAATTGATTTTTCGTTACTCAATGTTGAAATTTGATTGTGCTGTCATTCTCAAACGATTAAGTATACATTGCCTTTTACCTTAACCATCCTGAATATTTTTTTTAAATTTTAAAAAACATCTCTGACTGCCTGTTGCTTTATGGGCACTCCAAACAGAAAAGGAGGAGGAGAAATGGAAGTAGCACACACAGAGAATCATGTACCATCCATAGTAATTCATCCATATTGCAATTTGGAATTTATTATAGTAAAATCCAACGTAACTGTGTTTGATAAAATATAAATCTACTTTAATCTAAAGGATCTATTTTAATCTCGTTTCTATTATCAAAAAGGATTTATTTAAAATAAGAACAGTTAACAGACAAATACATTGTAGATTAATATATATATATATATATAAATTCCCCCTTAAATAAATTTCAAAATGAAAAAAACTTTAAAAACCTGATGTTTAAAAAAATTTAAAAAGAGTCGGCGGGCCGCAACTTACGTACTGGCGGGCCACATGCGGCCCGCTTGTTGGACACCCCTGATCTATAGGATAGTGAATCCAAAATATAATAATGTTTCAGTTCTAGTATTCCAAATTCAAGTCCTATTCTTATTTTGACCGGAGACAGCTTCAACATTTATAGTAGCATTTATTCTCAAAAAGTTTTAGAAAGCTGTTTATATTATAGAGAGATAAATACACACACTGCTAACACTTTTAATAAATTTATGGGTTTTTCAGAGACTATCAATCAATGGTTTAAGTACAAAAATATTCTTCATATTTCATAATAATAAAAAAACTCATGAGAAACTTCCAAATTTATCTTAAAGGCTTTATTTATCACAACAGATTTTTAAGCTTTTCTTTGCAATACTGAACTTGATCATGAAATATATTCAAGTATTTTTTTAAAAATCTAAATGAAGAAAATTGCTTAATTTAGTCAACATTTCACAGAAACAAATTTCCTAATAAAAATAAGACCAAGTAAATAAAATGTAATGTTTTTGACAACATTGATATGAATCTAAAACTTCAATAATTTTCTTTTTTTTCTTACAGCTAAAAAATGAATAATTTTGACTGGATATAAATATTAGATAATCTCAAAATTTAATTACTTTTCTTTTTTGAAGATTCTCTAACAGTACAAAATAGCTTATTTTTAAGATCATATAAAAAGTCATCAATTCAAATTTAGAAAAATCAATACAAAACTAAATTTAACTCTCAATCTAAAAATGACAAGTAATCCTAATGTGTTCAGATATTAACAGTATTTATCAGAATTATTTTATTATAAGAAAAAAAAGTTTACAATGTAAGTTAATGTAAGTAAGAAATAAAGATAGTTTTTACAGTATGATTTAAGATTTCATTTTTAAGGAAAAAGGGGCTTATTTAAAAAAATTATCTTGTTACCATAGCATAATAGTTTAGAACAGAAAGGCACAACATTTTTCATGAATACATTTTGCGTAATTTGTCTATGAAAAATGGATTTATAGACTTTGAAGAAAACATTTGCTTTTGATGAACTTGCAATGAATGAGAAGAATTTTCACATGTTGTAGAGAACATCATTACCATAGAAAACTAGTTTATTCTTTTTAAAGGGGAATAGCCAATAGTGACTGCCTAAGATTGTAGGGAAGGCAGAAAAGTCACCAGAAATGAGATAGCAAGCAAAGAAAGAACCAGTTTGAGACACAAGAATTGTAAGAGATAGAGAAGGTGAGATATGTATATATATAAGTATGTTTATCTCTAGCTTGACTGTTTTCGTGTTCTCAGTATGTTACAATTTATACTGTGATGTACCTTAAAATACAGCATATAACATGCACTTTTAACACAAAAAAATAAGATCTTAATTTAAGGGTGTGCATTATACGCTGGTTATAAAAATGATAGCTTTAAAAATGATAAAAGAGACGAACATAAAAAAATACCTTAACACATATCGAAATGTTGTTTATTTAAAAGAAATGACAAGCCTTATGAACTAAAAGAGTGGTAATTTTATAAGTACACTATTCTTTTTTTCAAAAATCTGCGATAATACCTTGAATAAATGACTTCAAAGCATAAGAGCATTGCATACTAACATTTCAGATTTCTTCATAAAAAAGGGGTGCACGTTATATGGCGAATATACTTAAAAATTAAAATATGCAACTTGAAAGTATAGGTGTGCATGATACACGATTTTATAATCATAAAACTTTAAGTACCAAAGGTTTAGTTTTCTTTTTATACTTAAAAACTTTCTAATAATTTGTTTTCTAAGGATGAGGTATGAATATCAATAAAAAGCCTGAAAAAATGGAAATATGTGGAAAAATTAAAAGCAAAACTCACTGGAGGATAACACTGAGATGGAACCCCATTTATTTGAGTCGTTTGGAAGGGAAAGCTTTGTATTGCATTTGAATTGGGATAAAATACTGGAGACAAAGAGGCTTCCTGAGATGCTTTTTCAGAGTTTTTTGACTTGACATTCATATTCTTATTCTCTTGTGGAATTTCTTTTGAAGCAGGCAAGTAAATATATTGTGCATTGCCATTTTGTAGCACTGCACTTTGTAGAAAAGGCCGTTGTGCAATAGGAGACGAAACAGAGTTGGTGGTAGTGGTAATACTTCCACATATGTTAGGAAATCTGCTACCATTGTTGAAAATTAATGGCATACTTTTAGGAACGGAAGCTTGATACATATCAGGATGTCCAGTGGTAATAGCATTCACACCATTAGAATCTGGTGCTTTCAAATAAACAGGATTTAATCTTTCAGTAGATGGAGAGCCATTTGAAACATTTGAACTGGTAGATGAGGCTCTGGCTTCTGGAGAATTCTTGATTTTAAAAGTACTATCAGAACTTTTGCTTTTTAAAGACTGATGTGTTTCAACAGGGTTCGTAGCTAAAATTTTTAACTGCTCTATCGGGGACTTTTGCCTGGCTGGTAGTTCACCTACATCTTGTTTAGCTGGTATCTTATTTGTACTTTCTGCATGCTGAAATTTATATACAACTGAGAATGAATATTAAATGAAAAATGATCTTAAATGGTAATACTGTGAACAGATCATGAGCTATATTATATTAAATTAAAATATCTCTTCCACACATACTTCTTTAATAAGAATACCATTTCTACTTAATCAATATGCAATATACATAAGTCAATTTAAAAGTTATTATTAAATGCTATTCATAAAAAGATGAATTTATTAATGAGATAATTTCAAATTTTTAAGTTGTTACATAATGCATTCAAAATAACTCCTTACATAAATGCTCTCCACACAAAAAATTTAATTATACAATAGGGAAGCTAGAAAAAAATCATGAAAATTCAAAGGTTTTAGTTTTTATTAATTAATTACTCATTAAGTGAATATTCATTTAATATTTAAAAGTTTCTATTAAAATTAGAATTATAAAATCACTTTCAAAAAATATTTAAAACTATTCAAAGAAATAAAACACTTGAAATTCATTTTGAAATTTTCTCAAATACATACCTGATCTTCTGCAATAGCAGGTAATTCTTGAGAGCTTTTATCCTCTGTTGAACCATTCTGTGGAACTTTAACAGTACATTCATTAGGCTGTGAAGGATTTCTGTAAGGTTTTGCAAACAGATGAAGAGTCATTCCTGATGATGGATGAGATTTTTCAGGTACAACCAGAAGCTCACTAGTCGATGGTGGTACATTCACTTTCACAACTGGGAGTCTGTTGCCATTAGGCTCAGTAGTCATTATAGGTTCATTAGAATTAAGAAATGTAGACTGCATTTGAGTTTGCATCATAACAGGGTTCAATACAGGAGGTGCGGGTTGTGTGACAGATGCATAAGTAGAAACATTTATGCAACTAGAAACATTAGGTAATTTATTTCCAAACTGGTACTGCTCGGTTGGCACTTGATTTGGAACATCACTGGCATTATGATTATGCAATTGGCTTTGATTCCCTTGAGATGACAGATCAGGTGAATATCTTTTAGTGTTCATCATTGGTTCTTGATTTGACAAAGGATTTTTAATGTAAGGATCAAAAGAAATATTTGGTGTCAATTGAGGTTGATTTTTAGATGATCGTTGATTGTTATTTTCTGAACATTTGGACAAAGTAAAGTTCTTCTGCAACGTTTCAATTAACTTTTGATTTTCACTATCCTGCTGTGTTGGAATGTTTGGGGAATATCTGGACTGACTTTTGGTTGATTCCTGTGAAATAAAAACTGGAGGATGACTCGTTTGACCATAAGCAGATTCTTTATTTTCAATATTTTGCTCTGGAGAAACTTCAGAATATATTGTCTCACTTCTACCAGTCATTGAACCCTCCAAACTTTTTTGCTGCACAGAAAGGACTGGAGAACAAATTTTCTGATCCTTGACATGATCTTGAACATCAGTCAGTTGATGTGAAGTTAATACAGGTGGGCACCTTGGTTGGTTCTCAAAATTCACTTGATATGAAAGATATGAAGGACATGTTTCATGTTTAGCAGCAGTTAAAAAATTTTGAGATTGCTGTACGGAAACAAGATTTCTACTGACTGAATCTTGATTTTCTACTTCACTAAAAGAAGGAGTAGAACAGAAGCATGACTTGTTAACTGGACTTAATGACTGTTGATGCACAGAGGCTTCAGGGGAATGCCTTAACTCAACCTGTTCCTGATAATTCTTTTCTTGATATGAAGAATTTGTAAAATACATTGTTTGATTTTTATCATGTACTTCTCTAAAAACACCACCTGCACCTGAGACAGAATTTAGTTCTTGCAGCTTCCGATGTGAAGATTTTGAATGATCAGTGTTGATCTCTTGATTTAATACTTCTCTGTGCAATGGAAAAACAGGACTTTTTAACATGTTTCCAGATCTCTGGTTTGTGCTTTTTTCACAGTTAGAATACTGATCTTTAACAGAATTTGTATGCTTCTTTTCCAGATTTGTGCCAGCAAAATTATCACTCAAGTAGTTCTTGGCACTTTTTCCATCATTCATCACTTCATTTGAAGCAGTCGTAGCAATATCAGAATAAATAGACTGGTAGGATTCTGAATTTAGCATTTCCTCCGATGAAGAAAAACTGGATTGTTTTTTAGTATTAAAACCAAAAGAAGAGTTTTTCATTTCTTGTCCAGAAATAAAGGAAGTAGAATTTCTTAATTGACTTTCAGCTTGTTCTTGTCTTAAAACCTGATTCTGATTTAAGGGATTGACAGGATATGATGGTGGACTTTTAAGAGGTTGAACATTGAGCGATATGTTTTTCATCATTTGAGGTGGAATGATAAAAGGATTTCTTAATTGATTTTTGGAATTTTTCCATTGATTCTGCACCACCTGATGAGAATACCTTGAGGAATCTCTAGATTGATTATTTGAAATTTCTTTATTAGATTCAGTGACAATAGCAGTAACATGATTGAGAGAAGCTGATTTATGATTATTCAAACATTTATCAGTATTGTATGAATCAGTTGCTAATGAACAACTAACAGGAACATTTTCATGTTGTGGCTTCTTAAAATGTGTATTAGAAGAGACAAAACCCAAACAAGAGGCGTCAATTGTTGGAAATTCATTATCTGATGACAAACTGGAAAATCCACTGGGATTGTAGCTGTGGTGTGTATTCCTTTCAGCTGGCTCAGAGCTGACAAAAGAACTTTCATAATGCCTAGAATAATTAGAATCTCTTGAACTGGGAGAGTGGGCAGATTCCACAAATGCATTGTTAGAAAATGCATTAGGAATATCAGATTCCCTAGTGAAATTAGTAACTTCATTATGTTTCTCAAAAACATTTGATCTATCATAGATTAGTTCCTCATTATTAGATGTTCTTAAATTCTTAGAGCAACTTTCTGAAGCATTATGTGGTAGATTATTAGATACTGGAGCTAAATCTATTTCATTATCACTTAACATTTCCAAATCTGATTCTTCCCCATCTGACAAGAGATTAAAGCTTTTTGACATATTTTTGTCAAGATTTCCATAAATGGATCCAAACTGATAAATTGCCAGAGCATTGGATTTTCCTTTCGGTATCAGTTTCCCTGTCCTGAAATTTGAGCTATTAGACTCTTGATGTGCACCTGAAGTAAAACTATTCTCACTGCTCTTTTCCCTTTTTTCGTTTGAGGTATCACTCTTAAATTTTTCAATCAATGAGGATGGATGATTATGAATCGGTAGAATTTTCAGACCTGAAAATCCATTGCTATTTTCCGTTTGATGCTTTAAATTATGAAACTGATCTTCATCTATACTCCGAGACCTCTATTTAAGAAAAAAAATTAATATTTTTACATTTTAAAACTCACATTTACACTTCATAAATAAATTATGCTCATATAAATAGCCACAGTTTCTGAGTGAACATGGTCACTAACTCATGACCAGAATTGTCATGTTATGATACTTCTGAAGACCCACGTGAAGAGGGGCAGATGCACATTAAAAACTGTTAAGGCTCAAAGTCCTTCTCTTAATCGTCTAAACATCAAAGATATCAGTAATAGCATCAAGATGAGTTCACTTATGACAGAAGTATGAAAAGGGAGGCAATTTTACATACAGAAAAAGAGCAGCAACAACAGTAAATTTGACACAGATGAAACAAATATATGTTGTGATGGCATAAACAAAATGATATAATTTTTTCTTCTAATTATTCAACAGTCTTTAACAAATCTTATGCATTATTCTAAAAAATAATGCATTACAAATGCACTGGATGGCACCAGAGACGACACTTACTTATTTGTCATTAAAAATATATTTTTTTAATTTCTGAAGAATCAGATAATGATGAATCATTTACACAATTTATTTTTTCTCAAATACATGTAGGAAATGGGGGGGTGGCTTAAATCAAAGACAACATTTTTTGACAAAAACATTGAGAATTTGGGATGCAGCTTAGATTTGAGAGTAAATACAGGGTGTATATATGTCTTTTCCTTCATTTTTAGGAACACCAAGCTAAAACTCTTAATACATGAGCATGTTAACTATAGTGAATGCTTCATTGGATATTATGTTTTAAAATCACCTTAGCTTTTTACCTGATATGGAATGAAATGATTAAAAAGAAGTATTTCAGAAGTTACTGAATAATAAACTCATGAATACAATTACTTTCTCCTTTAATGCTTTATTATGCTAAATTAATTGAATACTATTACATGATTAAGGCAGAACTTACTTCCACAGCTAGTTCCGCTTCTTTAGACAAAATTTGCAAGGCTTCTACATTGGCATTTTTCTTCTTTTTCCTACCATGTTCTGTGTTTTGTTCATATTTTCTTTTACAAGATTGTGGCACTAAAGGCTTCTGGGCATCTGCTGTTTTAGGATTATGATTGCTTGGAATTTCATGTTGAGGGATAAATTTAGTTAAACCTTCATGAAAAAGATGCAACAAATTCTTAGCATCCTGAACTAATTCTGAAAAAAATAGATTTCTTCTCGTTAGAACCCTCAGGAACTCTACCTTACTCATAAACCATTAAACAAAAACATAATCGAAAGGAAGTACTCAGCTACACTACTCAGTCCTTAAAAAAATTTGCAACAGCAAATATTAGCATGTCTTACATAACCAATAAATTAACATATACAACAAATATTTAAAATAAATTATATTTCAATTATTACACAATATTTATTTTTATCATTCACTTCAATTTTAATCGCAAGACTTTTTGCTTTTTAAAGATTGCACTTTTTCCTCACAGTGATAGTACAAGGAACAGTATATATTTAGTGCAATATTAACCAGTTATTAATCCTATTACAAGGTTTAAAGTTCCTTAGTTTAATAATTTCTATTCCTAACAGATAGAACTAATCTTTACATGCAGTATTCAATCCTCATTGACTAAATAATGTATCATCAGAGAAAGGTTAGTATAGTGAAAGGCAGACACACATGTAAATCTTAATCTAAATATGTCCAATCTACTGTATATTCATTCCATAATTCCCTTCTTGAATACAAGGAGTACATGACTACACAAAATACATCTGTGAAGTGTGCAGTAACAGTTATTGTAAGGGAAATAATTAAGGCTAACGGGTTTGATTACTCAATTCAGGCAAAAAGGTACACTTATATTGTAGGGAGTCAGTCAACAATTATGAATGATTAACTGTTCCATCAAAATGATGCAAAAATTTGTGTGAATAAACATCTGTCTGCAATCTTGTGTTGGTATGTCCTGAAGTTCCATGTATTGTTCCGTAAATTGTTACTGAATGCCTGCACTAACCTAAAATATGCCCTGGAGTACTGAAAATGTATATAGAAAAGCGTAAAGGCAAATATTTTGCTGCTGCTCTGAATTTTCTCAACTGTTAGGCCACGGAAGAAAGATAGTTGTACCACATTGTAATTGGAATGAAGACTTGAACTTTCCATGTAACACTGTCACTGAAACAAGAATCAATGGAAGCAACCCATCTCGCTAACATAACAAAAGTTAACCCTTTGACGGTTAGGGAAATGAGCAGTTTTCGTTTAGTTAATTCGCGCAGTATTACGAGTAAGCAGTAGTCGAAAGTGGCAGCTGTTTTCCCCCGCTGTACTTCCGAAAATGTCACCCTTCTACGGTGATGCCGTAGATAGCTCGCCTCATGCATTTTAAAGGTTTCTTAAAGTATTTGTAGTACACAAATAACAGTACTTCATACTTTAAAATAATGAATAAATGATAATTATTAAATAGTGTAAATTATAAATGATTATAATCAATACATAAATAACAATATAGTTAATTATAAATATAAGACAAATATTAAATTGAAAGGACTAAATAAAAACATCTAATGAAAAACTTTATTAAGAATTTAAATATAGTAATTACCTAAAAATCTTTTTGTGTGTGATATACTTTAAAACATGGAATTGCACATAATGGGGCATTACGTGTAGTCTTTGCAATAAGTACGTGTTTCACGGCGAATTCTTTTTCCATTGGCATCATTTTTGCTGCAACATACCACACAGCGTCTAGTAGGTTCTTTCTTTTTTTTCTGTAGCTGGAATATAGTCAAGAAAGTGGCGTGCTGACAATCTTAAAGTATTCGAAACTGTTTCAGCAGGTTTTAATTTAAAATGTCTGTGAGTGTGATATTTTTCAACAATTCTTTCAGCTAGTTCAATTCTGAATTACAAATTTGATTTTTATTGCCTTTTTTTTTTTTTCACAGCTGAAAAGCATTAAAAATTGTTACATCCAATAAATAACAAAATATTTTCTTGTAATATTTCCTTTGACGAGAGAGATCCAGTTAGGTCATAGTATCCAATTTGCTGATCCATGCGATCTACACCGCCCATCGTATTATTATAATCTAAAACAATCTTAGGCTTCTCTATTTCCCCATTTTTCAATTTATTTGGGACTGTTACGATTTCAGGATTATGAATTGAGCTTATAATATGAACATATTTTTTATCTCTCCATCGCATGGTCATCATCTTACCTCTTTGATAGGCAAGTAAGTCTCCCTTTTTAAGCTTTTCTGTTTTCAGTTCCTTCGGTAGATCTTTTCTGTTAGGTCTTAATGTTCCAAAAAATCAGTTTTAGATTTCAGTAACATTTCCCCTAACTCGGGAGAGTTGTAGTAGTTATCCATAGTAAGGCAGTATCCTTTGTTTAATAGCGGCTTAGACAATGTCAAAACTACCTGAGTAGAAAACGAACATTCTTTATTTTCATCAGATACATCTGTGCCTTTACCGACATAAATTATAATAGACCACACGTATCCACTATGGGATTCACATAGCATAAACATTTTGATACCAAATCTGGCCCTTTTAAGTGGTAAGTATTGGGTCCAAGAAAGCCTCCCTTTATACAGCAACAGACTTTCATCAATACATATGTCTTGCTCAGGTGTATAAACTTCCGAAAACTTTTTCTGTAAATAATTTAAAACGGTCCATATCTTTTTTAGTTTTGGCTGAGGATGAGAAGAATCGGTGTTTTCATTCCTATCAAAATGAATAAATTGCATAATAAGGTCAAACCTTCTCGAACTCATGAGGTTAGAAAAACTAGGAGTTTCAATTAACTTTCTTTTTGACCAAAACATTCTTACAGTTGGTTTCGTAATTATTCCTTGCAAAATTAATGTTGCAAAAAATACTCTCAATTCATTCGCATTAGTTTCACTCCAATGATGAGCTCGGGAATGTTCTTTGCTCTTAAATTTATTTAAATTTTCAGCAGCAAAAATATTGGTTTCAGTAACAATATGATTTACAATCTCATCAGTAAAAAACAGCTCAAAGTACTCTAGTGGATCAGAAATATTTGTCACGCAAGCTTTCATGCCCACATCATCAGTAAAACTAAATCGGCTAGGAGCGGGAGAACTTGAATCAATTTTACACCACTGTCGAACACTCGAAAAATTTTCATCGCTTGTATCGTCTTCTGAGCTTGATATGCTGTGAACAAAGTCTTCATCAGACTCAAAACTTGATAAGCTTTCTGTATCGAAACCAAAATCATCATCATCATAATCTAATTTACGCTTTTGAGCCATTTTACTTTACAAACAGTCTAAAAAACGCGCCAAAATATGCATAAAAAGAATAACGTAAAAAAAAAAGAACCTTCATTATGAAGAAAAATTCATGGAACCCGTACTGCCATCTGTAGACAGTAAAACTAACTAAATTTCGCGAGTAGGATTCATTTGTAACCTAATCAATGCAGAATAATGACCGTGAATGAGTCCATCTCGTCAGCGCCCTTTGGGGAAAGGTTTAACTACGCGAGTAGAACTCGTTTGTACCCGTTTCGGTCGAAATCTTGCACCCGAGCTGAATTCGTTTGCGCGCATTCAGAAGCACTACTCGATTGCGAGCTGAGCTCGTTCATGACCATCAAAGGGTTAAGACAGACCATTTCCACATACAAAATTATCATATCGTTTTTTGGGACAGAAAACATGTTACATGAAATTTCACACCCACACATGAAACCTTTAATATTGCTGCTCAAGATTCAACACTGAAATAAATGCAACATGCCATTCAAAAGAAAAGAGAAACAGCTTACTTTGTAACTGTGCAATTTTGCAGCATAATAACTATAAGCCATATACTAACAATGTAACACTTTTAGATCAGACTAATAAAGGCATTTATATACCCAATGAAACTTCCAATAGTCAATGAAGGAATAAATAGTAATTGTAATAAAATGAGTAATTAAATAAAAATTTGTAATTTTTTAAAAAGAGATATAAATTTATCTAATAAAAGCTTTATTTTTAAAATTTATATTAAAATGGAACTATATTATTTCTAACAAAAATAGCATGAAAATAAAAAATAACATACCATGGCTTTTTCCATTGAATTTACAGCAATTTGACACCATCTTTTCAAAATCATCATTAACGTCCTTAACAGATCGATAGCAGCCACGAACAAGCTTACTTGTAATATCTGATAAACATATAGGTTCCTACCATAAAAATGAAGGAAAATATTTATTAAAAAACTGGAAACACAACTAGAAAAATAAATTAATATTTCTATTATATTTTTACATGCAAAATATAAGAATTAATACAGTTAATTGGGAATTAATGTTTTAAAAATAATTATGGGTGTATTCAAATTTATATTATAATTAAAAAAAGATAAACAAAATGCACTGTTAAAAGATACTCAAACTCAGTGGCACAACAACCCATGAGGACCAGGGCCTACTTGGCTCATCTCAATGTATGCCATTGGGTGCTGAGGTGCATGAGCAGAAGTCCCGATCAGTTGGTCAGTCTGAAGCGAGACCCCCCCATGATTAAGTCCCCAAGCAAGCTTGGTACTCATTTATCACCCCACTGCAGTAGGGATGAAAGGCTGAGTCGACCATGCCCAGCCCGGAAATAGAACCAGGACTTGTAGTGTGGAAGAGCGATAGGCTACCCACTCGACCACTGGGCCTTACAGTTAAAAGATAAAACAGTATTAAATAACTTAGTAATAAAACTCATAAAAAATTTTCTTTTCCATTTATAGAATTATTTGAACTTATAACAGGTAATTGTTTAATAATATTCATGAATAATGTCTATTAAATACAAAAAGATAACTTATATTTACTGTAATTTTATTATAATAATCAGGAACTTCTCTTTCATCAACAGGAAGTAGAAATTCCTTAGCTTCTTTTGATTTTTTCACTTCTTTTAACACTGAAAGAACTGAAGAAAGAGAATTAGTTCATATAAAAAAGTTCAAAGCAAAAAACCAAAATTTAAATTAATATTCTTATATGATTTAGAATATGATGTCCATAAAAAACCCTACATCTATGGTAGCAAGTAAAAACTATGCTTACAAAAGATTAATTTTATGACTATGTTTAACCCTCTAAGCGTTCTGCACGTGAAATCCAGTCATTGTGAAGATGCTTCGAAAATGCAGCACACATATAAATTTGCCTTCAAGTAACATTCTCAAAAGCGGTTGAGCCGTACTTTTCTGAAATCCTTTCCCCCTTTTAAAGGTTAAGATTAGGGACAGTGGAAGCCCCACAGCAGGACCCTGATAGGAAGTTTTATGGCTCGCAAGAAACTCATGTTCTGACCCTGGAGCAATCGTAAAAAATCAGGGAAGAATTTGTTTAGACCCCAGCAAGTGTTTGCTTGTTAGCTTGTATTTAAAAGTTTTGAAAAGTCCCAATGCATAAGTGAAATATGTTCTAATTCCCTTTTGATTTCATATTAATTTGAAACTAACAAGTGTTGGGGCGTGTCAGGGCAATCTGCTATTTTATATAGTTAGACAAATTACCTTTTTAAGTATATTCTTTCACTTCATTTTTCTTATCTTAATCAATGCTTTCAGTTTTTGAAACATGATTATTTCATTATAACATGTCAAAAAAAATATTAATAAAACACTGAACACTTTAAAATTTGAAACCTTTTAAACTTTCCAACTACTAAAAATGAATAAATTTAAACTTCCTCAAATAATTTGAAACATTTTCTCACGGAAGTTTACGCACAGTACCTAGTTATATATTCCTAAAATACACCGAATTATATTTGAATTTTAAGTGCTTGAACTTCAGTTTACATCAAAGAGAACATGAATGAAGATTTTCCCACATTTTTTTTAAAATTGAATGTTTGAATAAATGATAATCAAAAATATACGGAAACATTTACAGTAGACATGTATGCATATAAATAAACCTAAAGTTCAATTTTAAATTCGAGCTATACAAAAACATTCAAATAATTATTCAAAAATATCTATTTATTCAAAATACCTCAAAATTTATCTTTTTTTAAAGGCTAACTAAATAAGTAATTAAAATCTGGATATTCTTTGAAATCTCAATCGTATAAAACTAAGAAATTTTATGTTAGAAATTTCATTTGAAATTTTGAAAAAAAATTTATTGTGCAGTTAAAAATTATTCACCATAAGTACTAGCAATTCTTTGAGTATAATATAAATTTCAAATTTTATTGTATAGCATCTTTAGTATTTAATATATTTCAAAAATTTCATACAATTCGTTATAAAACTGCATGTTAAGAGCAAAAAATATGCTAAAAAAATTGAATATACAATATATTTTTACATAGAAGCAAAGCTGAGAAGCTTAACTGTAGGAATGAAAAATTATGAGTATATCTGAAGTAGTTTTCCAAATATTTATTTTAAAGTTCAGAAAATTTGAGCGTTATGTTATACTTAATATTAATTAAAAGTTTAAAATAATATGTTAATAGTCATGTAATTGTTTGACGACGCTTTCATATACTAATAAAAATTATAATAGTCATTGATGTGAATGTCAAGAATTTTATGTAATTTTAAATTCAGACATTATGATATTGAAGCAGAAGATATAAAACGACCATCTAAAATACAGGAAAAATGCAGTCTGCAATAAAATGATCTTGACAAACAAAATACGGCCTTTTCACTTACTATGGTAGAGCCGCGGTTTTGATGGATGCTGCTCTAGATTTTTAAGTTTTCAGGAAAAAAGTATAAAAATTACAAAAGCAAAAATGAAAATTTAGATTTTTTCCGAAAAATATTCATTTAACATAAAAATATCATTTATATGATTTAAATTTAAATAAATTAAAAGTAATGAAATCCTTTTAATGTTATTTTAAATTAAAAATATAATTGAATAGAGAGAAAGATCAGTTTTATTTCATAAATATAATCATCGTATGTATATCACAGTATGACCATTTATTGTCTTATTGTTTAAAAAGAGATAGAGCCTTTACTCATTTTACCTCATTACTTTTTTTAAAAACAGGAAAGTGAGCGTGTTTTCTTACTCTCATATTCAAAAATGAATACATGATGCTTTTTTCTGGTTCAAATCACAATACCAATATGTTTTTTGAAGAAAATATAATTATTTTTCAACTTCTAACACACTATTTATTTCATTTTTTCCTTTTTTTTACCTTCATTTTGTTTTAATTTTACTGTGACTAAACATATAGGGGAAACGACCCACATACAAGATTGCCCAAGGCAACTTAACAGCTAGCTGTAAACGATTGATCTCTTGGCTCTTACTTGACAAAGGGAGCGAACTAAGTCATAAAATTGTCCCTGTTCGACCTCCCAAGTTTTAAAAGGGGGAAAGGAATGAAGTCTGTTGCATTTTTGAAGGAGATGGCAAAATAACAGTAAATGCTTTAGGAATGACTTTTCAGGATGAAGCGAACCACCCGGAGGGTTAACTTGAACTAAAATTCAGAAATAAATGTTAAAAAATTTACATGCACTTCTTTTAATTATTTGTTCTTTATTTCCCATAATACTTAATAATTCCCAGGGTTTCACTATAACTGAAAGAATCCAAAGTTATAAAAAATTCTTTTAATGCTTTTTTTTGTCAATCAAAAGCATTTTTATTCTTCAAAATTACAAAATACTAATAAAACTTAACAGTACTAAATAGTACAATATAAGATTAACACTTTGGATATAAGATTAAAAATATTAATGGGGCAAATCCTTAATTTAGTTAAGTAAAAGCTCTAACAAATAAAAATTATGAATACACAAAACCTTTTTTAAATTATTCATAAAATATTTTTTTATCTTACCATTCTCAACCATTTTTTTCTTCTCAGGGTCTATCCTGTAACAAATTTTTAAAAATGTGGTAAGGAATTGATTTCACAAGCAATTATTTGATTATTATTGATTTAACAAGCAATAGTTATCCACACATCAAATGATTTCCATCAGTCCTCTTACTCAAGAAAAAAATTGGCATTACTATAATAAAAAAATTATTATTATCCAGATTTATTTTTAAAGTAATAATGACAAATCCATGCAGCAGAAAATGCGAAGTAATGTCTTTCTGCAGCAGGCAAACATTCATGCTAATTTTTTCATATAAAAAAAAGCTAGTCAGATAAAAAATGATCAGTACAGAATGAGAAAAGTAGATTTGATGCATAACTTTTCCACTATCTTAAAAAAATTAATACTCCATTATTTTTCCAATTTCTCCCAATTATGAATTTTTATACTAAAAATGTATGCATAGTACACACCTTTTATAATAAAATTTATATGCAATGAATGAATTTACTTCATTCAGAAAAACTAAATTAATCCATTTTTAAATATGCATAGAGCATCATTCTTTAGATTTAGTGCATTAAAACAAAATACTTATTTCAAAAACAATCTTAAACAATTTAAATAATAACAATTGTAATAAAAAATGTACATTAACAAAATATATAATCATATGCACTAAATGCACATTATATATATATATAAACTGCAGAAGTATTGCATCTAATATACATTCTAATATATATTATAAATGCGGAAGTTTGTGAGTATCTTTGTGGGTCTTTCACGCAAAAACAACTGAATGGATTTTAATGAAACTTAACAGTAATATAGCTTATACATCAGAATAGCACATAGGCTATAATTTATAAAGATATTGTATGAAGTGTCCAAAATATAACACTATTTGTCAAGTAAGTAGGAAAAAATTCAGCCATCTGCAAGCAATTCTAGCTTGCGCTGCAAAAAAGCCCACGTCTGCATATATCTATCTTTTGTTTGTGAAAGAACTTTTTGTTTTTTTTGGCTACGCAAGGTGCTCGCTTCTAATTAATTCCACTGATCAGCATAATGCCTATTTTTTTAATTTCAGAATAAAATTAAGTTTTGAAGGGAGAGGTTGTTATAAATCTCTTTTATTTTAATGTTTTTTTTTATGATTTTATTATGCACATTTGGTAGTAAGAAATTGATCTTTTTTCCAAATAAATGCTTTTATCAGTTATGATACTTAAAGTAAATAAACTTTCTCTTTCACACTGCATCATTTGGACAAATTTTCAAAATTTGTTTGTGATTAGTAGCTAATTCTAACGCTATAATTTTAATTGAATAGACAGATATAATTATTTTTATACTTAAAAATGCAATAACTACTGTACTGTATTTTTGGAAAGTGGGAGTGAGTGAATATTAATGTTGCACTGTTCAGCTACACGAGGGCTTTTGGCAACGGATCACGTTATTTTGAACCATGGTCAAGTGACGTGGACGACACCTGAGCTGGCACCCTCTTCTCCTAACTACCACACCACACCAACTTAGAAGGAATATTCTACCAATACTTAGCAGGAATATTCTTTGAAATCCACTCTTCCAAGATATATGGCAGCACGGGTTCCATGATGAGTATTTTAGCGGAAAAATAGTTTGCCAAAATTTAAGTGTCTTACGTTTTTGTATGTTAATGAAGACCTTAGAAAATGATTTGACTACTTATTTTAAGTGAATGGTATGTATAATTAATTTTACAGTGGAATATCTTTAATTTATTAGCTCTAACGGATTAAATTTTCCGAAGTGGAGTATTTTGTTTATGTATGTATCCCTTAATTTGTAAATGTAGTTATCCAAAAAAAATATTGTATGAAAAAACTGCAGTAAATCATAATGCGGTTGGATAAAGTATTAAAGTGCATTTCTTCCCTACACGGCGGGTCTTACAAAGCTCTAATAAAGCTCGAGCTACGAAAGTAGCTAGGCATTTGCCAACTTGACTCTATCGTTAACATTTCGCTATGTTTTCCATTGAATCGCCATTGAGCACCCAAGCCAAACAGGCAATCTAGGGATCGTTAACATGCCCCATAATTCTGTGACATGGATGCTGTCAATTTTTATCGTGAAGAAAATTCCCCCACTTGGGCCAGGGTCGAATCCCCAAACGTGGGCAACAAGCTCAGTGTGAAAGCAACTATGCCACCCAGGCAGCACTTGCAAAATTATTCATTTGTATATTATTTCAAATTAAGGCTTATAACATCATTTTTTTCCCATAATATTGATGAAATGTAATTTGGAACCTCTTTTTTAATTATTATGAAAGGTTTGAATAAAATGATTGCCAGATATTGTTTGCTCAAACATTTTTATAAACAGGAATTTAAGTTTAAAAATGTCAAAGAAACATAATCTAATCCTATTAAGAAAAGTATTGCAAGCATACCTTATTTGAAGTTCATCCCAGCTTTCCGTGACTGTTGAAATACATGTTCGTTCCAAGTGCATTTCTTCCTTTTCATTCAAACCTAAAAAGATTTTTTTTTTCAATTTACATACAAAGAAAAAAAAGGAAATCATGAAACCAAAGAGGAGAATAAATGGATTGCTTATTAACATAGCCAAAGTAACAGAACTATTGGCAATGAACTTCATAGCTTTAAACCAAAGCCATGTATGAACAACAACATCTCAGATAGTAACCACTCCTTTCAAAATTTTCACACAATGCCAATGTTATTTGACTGATTTAACAATCAACAGCTCTAGTGCACATTGGCTCTTAAGTAGGATTTGAAGCCACGTAGCTCATGTTTGCAATCATCACCACCCCAATGAGGGCGAGGATGAAGGTAAGAAAATATATTATCAAACAAATTATATCAGTTACTTTTAAACTAGGAGGTGCAGAATGGTGCAAACAAGAGTCATGAAAAATTTAACAAGAATCTAATTTCACAAAATAATATAATACTAACAATATATGCATATAAATAAACAATAATATAACTTTACATTTGATCTACTTATCGCATTGAGGCATCGATATATTTCTTCAATCCCTTAAATGCCCCTTAAAAGTTACATGATACGCTTTCCAGTGCTACCCTTTTTCCCCATGGGTATGCATATGTGGTGTACTGGGGGAAAAGAACAGGAATAAATAAGCATATCCTTCTCTGAAATAGTAAGTCCTTCATTAAAACTGTCCAGGTGCATTCCAAAGCCTTCGGAATAATTTTACTGACAGCAACACAAAGAAAAGATTCAACTTTGGAAAAAGGTATATATACGTCTGGGGCAGTTAATACACTGGCTGAGCGATTTATTTTTGTGCTGGTGACACTTAAAGGGTTAAAAATTTAAATAAGGAAGGCATTATTTCAAAAAAAAAAAATGACAAAACTAGAGAAATGTCAAATTTGCTTTCAAAGCAAATTTTTGTTATACATCCGAATATTTAAAAAATACTGCCAGCTTATTCTTTCATAATGCTACAAAAAACAAAATTTAAATTGTATGTTACAACAAACAATAAAACATTCTTCTAGAATTCTATACAAAGTAAGAAAAATTTAAAGCACATCCAAGAAAAAAGTAGACTCAAATGTTCAATGAAATATGTGTTGATTGTATGAAAAAATTGACAATCTTCCCTCTTTTTTTTTTGTAAATATTAAGTTATTAATACTTTCAAATAAAACAAATAAATTTTAACAAATTTAGTTTAATTTATTTACTGAGGAAATTCAAATAATTTTGTGATAGAATTGAAGTCAACATTTTTTTCCTAAAACAATGATAAAGATTTGCATTTACCTTTTAAGACTTGCAAGATTTTACTTACATGTACAAATAATAATTACATAATTTTTTAAAAAATATTTCTCCCTCTATATATAATAAAAATTCCATGATGATGCAATAAATTTATTTATCTCAAAACATGAGAACAAAAATAAAAAGTAAATCCTGTTCAATATTATAGTTACAAATAAAATGCAGAGAGGAAGACTTGAAATTTTTTTTTTTTTCTGCTTACAATATATTTTTTAAAAAATAGAACTACATAATATATGTAAACTACTTTTTACAATTTCAACAAATATGAACAGTTGTATAATTTATACAATGAGGGTTGATTGGTCGTTAGGCATATAAAAAAATTACTTAGGAATACATTTGTTAAAAAAGATTAAAAATCAATGCATATAATGGGTTTGCAATACACTTATTTCAAAGAGACATATAGTTTAAACATTCTAAAATTTTCCTTCCTGACTTTATATCTTGTCTGAAAATACACAATTTTTATATCTCATTAATGCTTATAAGATACCAAATTTTCCTTTATTTGGTATAATTTTAAGTAGTTGAATATAATAATCCGTAAAACTGCATAATAAATTGTATCTCACCCATTTCAATACTTATTAGGAGGTGAATTATAGCTTTAGTAACCTATCAAAATAAGGAAATATTTTTAAAAAAGCTAAATTTTTAGAACTTAAAATTTTCTTAACTTTTTTTTTATTTAAAAAACACGATATTAGTCATTTCTTACTGTTTTCTTATTAAAATCTACGGAATTTGAAAAGCAATCATTGAAAAATTTCCAATTTGTTATAAATAACAACAAATACATACGATTCCTTTTTTCAAGACGATCAGCTCTATTTCGAGCTAAATATTCTCTATGTGCGCTATCATCAGAATTGTGTCCATTGACAGCATTTGACTTCTGAAAAATAAAAATTCTTTTATCAACCAAAAATTACATTCAGGAAAATGTATAAAATAAAATAAAAATAATATTTTATTCAATTTTTAAATTTAATACATTTCAATAACTTTAAACAAATAAAAATGCAGATGAAATAACACAAGATTTCAACTTTCATTACAAAATTTTTATATTACATTGTCTAGAATGATACAAAGGAAGGACACATCCTAAAAATTACTTACATTCATAAAATAAATCTAGGATGATATTCAAGTATTGCAAAGTTACAGTTAAAGAATGAGTACAAATGAATTATTCTGCTTCTATAAATTAATTAAAATCTTTTTAAGCATTCATGTTCATTTCATCAAAAAAAATTCTTTTAAAGGGAACTTAAAAATAAATCAAAGATTGTTCAAAATTTTAATTTCAGATATAACACCAAATAATGTTTTAAAACCTTAAAAATCTTGATACAGAAGTCATTGAACTTGTGCAAACTCACCAGGATATAAATGGATTTAGTTACAATAAGCTTACTTCTCATTTATATAAAGCAAATCACTCTGGATTTTCTCTTTTTTTAAATTCAATTTCCAATAGCATCATCTTTATGACAATGTTCAAAAGACATGGTTTAAGTGATATCAACTTTTTTTTATGGGGACTCCAAAAACCAAAAATTGCATAGATTTGTGAAGCTAATACTTTAATCCATAAAAAAAAAATGCAAAAATAAACCATATTGGAAATGTTTAGGTACAGCAGAAAAAAAATTTAATCCACAGATATAACCCTAAGTGAAAATAAATCATCACTGTAGGCTCAACAAGCCGAGGCCCGAATGGGCCTTCGCCTTCTCCAGAACATTTTTCTAAGCAGTTCTCCGTATCACACTAGTTCCTGTTAGTTCCATTATCGTATGGTTTTGAAATCAGTATTAATGGAGTCCAGCCAGTGAAGTCCCGGTCATCCATTAGTTCTACTACCCATAGGTAGACGATTTCATATATAGGGTTAGTAGTATCCAAGTGACAAATGTGGTCAACAAATCTATTTCTACTTAATTTGATGAATTTTATTACATCAATGTCCTTATAATTTTTGTACATTTTAGCATTTGTGTTCTACAAAAATCAACCTCTTTAATTTCACCAAAAATGGTTCTCAGGATCTTTCTCTCACAAATGGCAATATGGGCTTCATCTTTCTTTAAGTTTCAAGTCTCAGAAGCTTAGGTCAGGACTGGACGTATAACAGTTTTGTATAGTAGTAATTTTGTATCTATCTTTATGTATGATGATCTTAAGAAGGTTTAAAGACTGTTTAAACACCTATTTGTTGACAATATTTGCTTTTTAACTTCAACATCAATATTATTAGTAGTCAATTACAGAATTCAGATACCCCAAAAGTTTAGTAACATTTCAAATCTAAATATCAGCTTCAAAGAATCGCTGCATTGTGCTATCTTTAGTAGAAACCAAATACAGTGAAAATCATTTAACACCAAACTGAAATATTTTTTCATATTAAAAGAATTTTGTGTTACAGGGGGAAAAAGCATATCTTCAACAAAATTAAGTTTATTAAAGTACATTTTATTTACTTAGATACTTTACTCCATTCAAATTTTTATGTAATTTTGCTTTTTTTTTAATTATTGCTGATAATGTACAGTTAGAAATACCAAAAATCTTTAAAGATTTCAGTTTTTGAACAATCTTAAGAAGCTCCATCTTCATTTTAAGTGAAACAGCAGTTTGCTTTCCCCAAATCATTGCCATCATTAAAAAAACTTCTAAAATAGAAAAGAAGCCCCAACAAAACTCAATGTGATTTATACTCACACTGCAATGTAGTCGGCACCCAATTCCAAAACCAACTTATGAGAGATTAGATGTTTTTGTGTAGTTTGCGAGGAGGAGGATGAAAGTAGCTTTTATACACAAAATTGGTATGTGTCACAGGTTATTTCAAGGGTATTTCAAAGCCATGTCCCTTTTTAGCCTCCTTTTCACAAAGCATGTGAAAAATCACTTCTCTTTCGTTTCACACCCCTCTTCAACCTCACATTCGCGCCCCTGTATTGTTCATTCCCAGAAGGGGAAGTGTTACGCGATTTGTTTCATGCTAACAGAAACAAAATGCATGAAAATACATAGAAATTTGTTGGGACTATTTTACTATTTCCTGTTAACTGATATTTTGTCTTAAGGTTGTTGTTTTCGCCATATATACAAGAGCATGAATTTAATGTGGAGCACATTTTCAAACAGAAAAAATGCCTCAATTTTATAAAAATTTATGACATTGTAACTCATGCATTTGTTTATAATATAGTGTTTTTAAAATTTCAAAATATTTCATAAATAGTCAGTTTTTTTCTTTTAACATGTAAAGGGATAGCTCATTTAGAATTATGGTATAGGAGAACACATTTTATACAAGAAACGTGTCAACTCGGATAAAAGTGAATAGTATGATAAAATAAGCGATTCTCTACAGGATAAAAAAGCCAAAATATAATGGCTGAGTGCTTTTATATCTAAAAAATATTCCAAATCTGAGTCCTATTCTTAAACATTAGCTGAAGACAGCCTTAAGCATTTTCACGTTTAACATATTTCATTTTAATTTCTTTTTTCTATATTTATATTAAGGTTAAATTTCTTAGCCGACCTTTCCAATGCACCAAATGTATCCTTTAGATCCATCTCAGTTCTAACAATTATGCCCACATCCTCTGCATATGCAAGTATCTGAATTGATTTATTAAAAAGTAGTCCACTCAGAGTTAATTCAAGATTCCTGGATAATGTATTCCAGAGTAATGTCGAGAAGGAGACAGGATAGTGCATCACTCTGTCTCAATCCATTTTCACATTTTCAACTGAGAAACAGCTAGGCAATTTTCCCTGTATTGACACATGCCATTCAGTGGAAAAAAATATGGCAATGAAAAACAAAACATTTATGCAAAAGTCATCACAGCATTGACACACACACTTATTTTTAGTTTTTAGTTTATTAATTTTTATTCAGAAAGTTACATAACATACAAAACATGTTTTACTACTTAATCAAAATTACCGTAAAATCTAATGTATAACGTGCACCTATACTTTTAAGTTACCTTTTTTAGTTTTTTGGTATATTCGCCGTATAACGTGCACCCCCTATTTTGCAAAGAAACCCAAAATATGTGTATAATGCTCTTGCATTTTTAACTCAATTATTTGTGGTTTGTTTCAAGCTTTAGAAAAATTCGTATACTTCTAGAACTACTAAGTTCTTAAAGAATATCATTTTTTTAATTAAACAGTATTTTGATACATGTAAAAGTCTAATATGTTTCTATAATCATCGCTATTTTTATTTTTAAAGCTTTCATTTTTATATCCGACATATAACTTGCACCCCTAAATTTTGATCTTATCTTTTGTGTTAAAAGTGTGCATTATACACCAGATTTTACAGTAATTTAATTGCAGCCCGATCTTATTTTAAGTTTTTTTACAAATTACCTTCAATCACAACCATCAAAAAAATTTATCAAAATATGTCGTAAATGAAAAGGAAGTTCTACATCCGATTTTTCAATAAAGGATTGTTTATTATAAACCAGATAAAATTATTTCCTATTTGAAGGAGGGGGAAAGATTATTTTGTTTTTAGGTATATTTGGAAATGTATCCATGCTGCTTATCAATATTTCTGTCCTTTCAGCTAAAAAAAAATTTTAGAACTTGTTACATAAATAGGCAAACTACAAAAATTTACTTACATTTTTTTGTTTTCTTGTCTGCATTTTCGTTGTTTCTGAGTTAGCCATCAATTTATGTAATTTCTCCTGTAATCTTCTTCCCTAAAATTACATAGAAAAGTTACATTGAATGCAAGCAGTAATTTTAGTTCCATTATTTATTTTGCATTACTCTTCAAAATAAAATATCACTTACCTTCTCTTCATATATATCATTCAAAACAGGCAAAAAATCCTCTTTCAAAGTATGAAACAGAGCCTGTTCACATTCTAAAGTACTATCCTGAAATTTTGCAGCAAAATCAATCCAATCATCAAATGTGTGGCAAACAACAGACCATCTAGACTTTTCATCAATATTCATACAACGATTGCTACCCATAGATTCATTATTTGAATTACTGTAAGAGAAAGCAAAACTTTGGAACAAAAATACGTTATGCTATAAAAAAAATTTACATTTTTTTAATGAAGATTATATGCCTCAACATCAATTCAACACTTATTTAAAACTGTGTCATGGGACAACTTTCAATAACAAATACTATTTATAAACAGGAAATACTATCAGATAAAGTTAAAAAATGTATTGTAATTTTAGAAAATACTGATGAATCTATTTGGTAATTTTTACCATATAAAACATCTACCTAGAAAAAGGTTGCCTTTCCATTATGTAAAGATTAAAAAAATAGAAAGAGAGAAATTACATTATCATGTATTTGAGTTCAGTCAAAAATTCAAAGCATTATAGCAATTCTAATTAAAACAAAATTACACATTTAAATGACTTTCAAAGGAACAAATGATATGAATAAGCTGGATAAAAAATCAATATTAAAACATGTCATTAATGAAGTTCTAGTAGGAAGCAAATGAAACAAAATAATTATTTCATACACTTCATACTCTAGAACAACATTACAGCTACTACCCAACAGATATCCTAGATTTGAATTGCAGCGAAATAAATATGCTAAGTTGGTACAATACTCTCAAAATTTAGATGGTGAGTCAAATAACCCTGATATCAATTTCTATTACCTTACTCTCCTAACTAGCTTCTTGTGACAGATGACAACTTAAGTGACAGTCAATATGTGAAACACAAACCTCTGACACATTGGCCACAACACATTATGGCACAAAACAATCCATTACATAGAGAGACAAACATTGGAGTACAAATAATACAAAAACTATAAATTTCTTTTAACTAACTTTTGCGATAATTATGCACGCGATAATTATGCACAAAGTAAAAGGGCTCAAAAATAATTTGTAAAGACCTTACAATTTCACAGAACTTAAATACAATAAACTAGAGATTGAAATGAAACTAACCGTTTGTCTGTTATTGAGTCGTCCTTTTTAGGCCTTCCACGGCCTCTTTTACAAAAGGCCCTATTCTTTTGCTCATTCCATTCCTCTTTCCTGGAATAATTGTAAGATAATCTTTCATTAACAATAGAGACAGTTAAAGAGATTTACCAAATTTTAAAAAATCATGTAAATCAATAACAATACCAAATTATAAAAAAATTATTACAAAACATTCATCTTGCATACAAGCAACAACTACTACCTCAAGAGATATTAAATAAGCATTTTTTTTCTATAACTATCCAAATTCATTATGATATTTATAACTCTTCATAAATTAAAAATACATGCTTTAAAAAAATATTTTAAAAATACAGAAGAAATCTGATGACTAAGTTACAAGTAGCTATTACTGAGACTGTGAATGCACAAAATGGGCATGATGTGCATGACTAGTCTGTTTAAATGATACAGCAATCTGGAATATTGTTTTGTTTAAGATTCAATAATGCCCGAGAAGCAAACACAGTATGTGTACTCATACAGTATTCAAAGTGTGAGATGTTTAGAATCATTAAATTTTTACAGATCAGTTATCGCGAAGTAACATGCAAACAATTACCCAAAGGAGTTAAGCTTTTATACAATAGTCTCAAAGGTCAAGTCAAATCTGTTTGTTATAAAACATGATTAGCAGTACATTTTTGAGTCTTATTAAAACAGATAATCTTCTTGACACAAAGCCAGAGCAATGCCCAGAATCAAAACAGAAAACCACGCTCCTTCTTTAATACTACATGAAAAGTTAACATTTAAATAAAAAACACTCTTGGAGTACTAGGCATTCCATTTTAATGTTAAAATTAGATTATAAAAAACTACAATTAGAAAAAATTTCTATATATGAAGTTGCCCCTCCAGTAAATTAAAAGTCACCAGTGTTACAAAGTTACAAGTTGGGAAAAATTGATCAAGTCATATTTTCGACAAGCGTGAAAATGCAAAATTTACTGCGCAGTTATTATTTACCCAAAGATGACATGCAATTCACCCCTTCTACCAGTAAAATGGTAAACAAGTAATCTTATTCTGAACTCCGATGTCGAAAAGAAATAAAATGTAGTGTTTGTTAATTAGCATCGCATAATCTAAAATTTTAATTTTTCTAACAGAAACAAACTGTTGCTGACACAGCAAAAGTGAAAGGTCCTTTAAAAACCTCCATATGGTTCATATGTAGCGCTCAATTCCAGATTTTGATAAAAATGAAAAGAAAATGTTTTACAGATGAGAAGGAATTGTAAGACATCACTGTAATTACTTTAGCAACTTGACAAGCAATAGTTGTGTGAAGGGACATTAAAACTGGTATATAAGTGTCGCAATCTTTAAAAAGATTATAACGAGAAATAAATGAATTTATGTAGTTTTTGTAGAATGTATTAAACATTTTCTTTAAACATAACTATTGTGTTAATTATAGCTTATACCTGTATTATCAGAAACCCTTTCATATAAAACAATTAAAAGTATAATGAAAGTGTTATTTGAGTTCTTGATAAACCAAATTATGAACAATAAGATATATGCATGCAACTCAATAAAGAACTTTTAATTTTTCTCAATTAGTTAAAAAAATATTTTAAATTCTTAACATACTTTTTAAAAGCATATTTAATCATGTAATATTTAAAAATTTATATAGACAAAGCTATGAATTACAATCAAGAAATTCTACAATTCAATTAGTTTGTAAACACTATCACAGAAACTATTATTATGAAATACATTTGAAATGGAGGTATAATTCCAATTACTATTTAAGTAAAATACATATAATATAAAGAAAACTTACATACAAAATAAAATTAGATTGTTTTTAGATGATGGAAAAATCAAAAGTTTCAATTTCATATGCACAAAAAATATTAACAACTAAGTACGAAACAAAAAGAAACCTATTCAAATAATATTTAAAATACAACACTTTTTTGCCTTAATACCTTTCTAAAAAAGCATTATTCATGTAAACATGTCTTAAGGCATGAGCCAACTGGGCCAGGGCCTCGGCTGGCATTGTTTCGTTTTTGACTCAACCTTAAAGATTATAATTCGAATAAATTCCAATGGTCAAATGTTACTTCTAGTTTTATTCTCCGAAAATCTTAGAATTTCATACAATATGTCAACTGGCTACATAAAATAAAGGTAATCTACATACAGGCCTCGGCCTACCAACACTCCCATCATTACTCATGCAGTCAAAAGGCTACAGTCGGTCGAGCCGGTATGTGTGATTATAAGTCATGCACATTTCTTTGTTTCGGGTTACTGTTTGTATGCGTATTTGACAACATACGCCTACTTTTATGGGTCAAAGGATGGGCCTACTTTTAAATAGGGTGCCCAGGGCCTCAAGAAATCTTAAGATGCCTCTGTATTTCAACAGGAATATAAATATAATTCAATTCCTTTACCAATAAATATATAAAAACCAAATGATAATTTCAATAAAATATAACTACTTCTGTTAATATTTTTTAAATATTTAATGAATTTCAAAAATATTGCCAAGGTCATTGAATTTTTAAACAAAAAAATATATTATAAAGTTCATATGTAATATGAACTTTTTGTATAAAAATATTATATAAAATGAACATAAGAATAAAAAAAAATGAATATAGATAAATTCAAAATTTTATCTTGAAAATGTTAACTAGGATAGTGATAAGCAATACTTACCAGTCTTTAACTTTTATATTTTTGGAAGGCTCCTGTTTATATAATCTGGTACCATAAAAGTACCAGTACTCATTGCCTAAAGCATCACAACCTAGAGGTGTAACTCTTAATGAATCTGCACCCATACCCTGAAATAATAATTTTTTTAAATAAATATTTCAGATACACTTCATACTTTAAATATCATTTGAGCTTAAAAACAGCATAAGATAAATGGAAACTAAATACAGGTTGATTGACTATTTATTTATGTTGTAATATCAAGCAACATGAAGTAATAAATCTCCCTGGAGTTGTCTCTCTGCAAATTTCCACTATTCCAAAAAAAAAACAGAGGACAAAATAATGTATCCCAACCCATCTATGTACACAATAGGTTTGAATTGACACCATGACGCAAACCCATAACTCGAAACAGTAACAATCAATTAATTCAAACCTGTATTGAAAATGGCTAATATTCTAAAAGGTAACCAAATAGGTCAAGACAAAAAAAATTCTAAATCAGTTTCTTAAGAAATAGTAGTAACTTCTTACTTGTAAAGTGTCTACAGCATCTTTTTGATACAACAAATACATACAGAGAGAGTAAAGAAGATCCACTTTTGTAGAAATATCAAGATTTTCAAAGGATGTTTCTTCACTCAGAGGAATATTTTCATTCCTCTCTTCTGAGACCCAAATTTCTTCTACAGCATTCAATAAATGTGATCCAAAATCATTAGAACTGAAAAAAATAAGTTACAGTTTGAAACATCATTTATTGAATACACAAATTACTGATGACTTAAAATTTATTTCTTCATTTTCTGGTAAACTATAAATGGTAACAGGTCTTTGAATCAAAACATTTTCAATGAATTATAAGATGATACTTGTAAATTAATATTTATTATAATGAACAACTAAGGTGCAACAACAATTATCGAATTTTTGATTGTAAAAGATATATACATATTATATAACTCTTAAATAGGAATGATTTCTCTCTTTTCTTATAATATAAGATCTGGAAAATCATTTAAAAAATCAGTCAACCACTGCCTGCTTTGATTAGACATTAAAATCATATATTTTCATCACTTTCTCTGTAAAATATATATTACTAATAAATTATTACGAATTTTCATACACAATAAATTCTTTTGTCAGTATATTTAAACATTCATATAGCATAAATTAAAATGAAATTTTGACAAAAAAATAAATTTTAAAATAATCTGAACAAAAAAAGAAATGATTTATTTTTAACATTTATTAAAAAAAAAATGTGATATTAATATTTATTTTTAATATTCACACATGTATGTGTAAACTCCAAGAAGCTCTAACATAAATATAATTATTTTATATAAAAATATTAATAATTTTCTCAATCCATTATACAGAATTATTTAATAAAATCAAACTTAATTTCAACAAACATTTAGGATTTTAAAGCACAAAATTTATGATTACAATGAAAAAATATACTGTATTTTTAATCTTCATTTTACAAAGAAAAAATGAGGTTTAAAATGTTTAAATTAAATTGCAGTTAATTATTAAAACTAATCCTAAAATATACTGTTTAATGTTGCATACACACATATATATAAAAGGGCCATAAGTTCAAAATTTTTGATTTAAATAAAAATAAGGACAATGTCATGCAAATATTTATACCTGATAATTTTTAGAATATATCAATTCAAAATATTATATTTTCAAAATAATTCACTGCACTAAGAATTAAGATAAATAAACCTTGAGAAAAATTCATAAAAGTTGGTTTTTAATGTACTACTATAGAAACCAACAAATAACTTATTTAAAAAAAAGTATGTGAGTTGTATTCATTTTTCTCTACAAATTCGTATTCCAAATTCCAAAATTAAAGACAAAAAATACAATTTTAATCAATTATACTATTTTCGTTGATTTTTAGGGGAGGCATTAACTGTAAAGAACATTATACGCTGGAATTATATTG
This sequence comes from Trichonephila clavipes, assembly GCA_019973935.1. NCBI lineage: Eukaryota > Metazoa > Arthropoda > Arachnida > Araneae > Nephilidae > Trichonephila > Trichonephila clavipes. The sequence continues at coordinate 70,392 of BMAU01002986.1, read as the reverse complement.
GAATTATCCTTAAAGAAAATCATGCATAAATAAACAGATAAGTATAGAAGTATAAGTATCTTTTTTTTTAGATAAGCAAACTATTTTTTTTAAACACGTCTCTCAAAGAAATGTGAATGAAAATACTTAAAAAAAACTAAAAAAAATGGAATTGATAAAAAAAAATTAAGACCTCTCGCAACAGCAGTTATCAAATGCTTTTGAGAGTATAGGAATCCTTACCAAACAGCATGAATGGGGATCAAATCCAGGAATCAAAAACACAACAAGACGCTTCAAGAAAGACAAGCAAAGTGAAATACCGAAAGATGTTGAAAAAGTTGTTCTAAAAGTCGCGATCTACCTGGTCCAATCACCAAGCAGATAGCACTCAAGGATGGAACAATACTAGCCAGCTATTGGCAGAGGGGACAGAGAAAGGGGAGAAATGCCAGACAGCAGGGGGGAGAGGGGATAAGAGGTTACCAGACGAGGTCGAAAGCAAAAATTACATGTTTTTCGGTTTCTTGGCGTCTTCCAAAACTTACCCTTAAAAAAAATTGCTAGCTCTGAACTAGAATGCTTAAGGTATACGACTACTTGCGACAACTTTTTTTCAAAAAAATGGAGATAAGGTGTTTTTTCAGGTTTTTAGATTTTTTTAGTACAATTTAAGAAAAGTATATTAAAATTAAAAAGAAAAAAATAAATTATTACTACTAAAATGGGTAAAAATTGCCAAAAAATTACATAAACGGGGCCCGCTCTGTACAAATAGTAAATGAACCTATTTTCAATTTTGATGTATTACTTTGCTATTCCTTTTTGAAATGACCTTCTGGATAAGAGATATTTTAATTTATACGAAAATTAAAGCACTTTATCTTAGTTATGAAACTGCTGTAAAAAATACAGTGATTATATTCACATAAAGAGCTGTAAATTTTGTGATAAAACAGTGATTGATAAATCTGAAGGTTAAAACACTTCTACTGTTATTCGGAAGATACACAAAAAATTCCAGCAAATTATTTTAAAAACTTTTTGAACAACCGCTGTCCCCGTAAGAGCTTTTCGAAAGAAAAAAAAACACATTTTGAGTAAAAAGCATTTTAAAGTTTGACATCTTAAGTAAGGTTATGGCATCCGCTTTTACTAAAACACTTATAGTTTCTGTTCTAGTGAATGGAAAATAAAAAACTTGGTAATTTTATAAAGTAAAGAAGTTGACCTAAAAAATAAATTTCATGAAAAAAAAAAATTTCAATTTAAAAAAAAACTCATGATTTTAGCGTAGTCGGATACCTTGATTCAGTGTTTTTCAAAATCTCATACCTTCAGACGATAATTAGCCAGGAAACAGTATCCACAAAAAAAGTGGACACTAAAAAAAATGAAACCGAAAACAATGAATGTAAATAAAAAGACGTAATTATTGTTCTTAAAATCTCTCTATGCTAACATAAAAAAGTGAGAGAGTGCAATACCCCAACAAGAAGTTCATATATTTCATGCAATTTTAATTTATTAGTTTCAAAAAAAGAAAGTACAGTAAGACCCCGCTTAACGCGGAGTATACGTTTCATCCAAGTGGAGCATAATACGAAACAGCGGTGTGAACGAGGTTATCTCATGATGTAAATAATGGGGTTAGGGGAAGATAGATAGAAAATTGGTCAGGTATTTTACCATTAAATTTATTATGTTTTTTATAACAATAAAACAAAAATTTATTCCTTACAAATATAGAAATATAATAAACGAATATACATATAAAAATAAATAAAATTCTAAGTCTTGTTTTAATGGCGTGTTGCGTTCAATTTCATCGTCAGTCCATACATATAGCAAGTTTCCCCCCCCCCATTTCCTCTATTTTATTACTTCTATAACGGGTAATTCTAGTTGCAGAGCTTGTCGTAATTGCAGTTGCCGATGACAGTATTTTTTTTATTTATTTTTTTTTTCTTTATTCTTAAGAAAATGGTCCTTATTGTTGAAGTTGCTAAATTCAATGCAGCACCAATTTGAAATTGGCGTTCATCAGTATCTAATCTTCTAATTACTTGCATTTCAGTTTCAAGTGAAAATGCTTTTTCTTGCTGTTCTATTTTCCTGTTTTTTATTATCGACCATGATAAAAACTAAAAATCATAATATTTGTCACTACAGCAATCGTTATATTACATAAATTTATACTTACAATAACGTCAACGAATGTTTGAAACGATAAAAATACGTTCGTACCGGAAAGAAGAAACACAGATAACCTGCTTCGGATATCGGGAAGCTTAATGCTACCTGCAATTTCGAGGAACCTCACAATTAAAATAAAAGAGCGTTAAATCGAAACTGCGTTAAACGGAGTCTTACTGTATTAGAAATTTTTTTCCAAAGCTCTCCTTCCAGTACGAATCCCAAATAAAAACAGTTATTTAAATGTATAAAAATAAACCATAATTGAGTTTTAATACTAAACATGTATTACTGAGTGATCCGCGCTTAAGATATAGCGCTTACGTTGAGGTGGCCGCATTTTAACAGTGGTAAAGCGGGTCACCATTGACGGGAGGGGGGGTCCTTGATTAAAAATTTGATCTATATGGAGAAACAAAAATTTTGATAGAACACAAAAACAGTTTTGAAAAAAAAAATTTTAACCTCAACCTGAGTACATTTTACAAATATAATACATTAAGAAATAATGCATAGAAAGAATAATATAATACTATACAATAGTATTATTTTATTCTTTTGAATATTTCTTATTGGAGTGTTTTTCTTTTAAATAATAGGTGTACAACTTTGCTTCAGCCGTTTTTTTCCGAAATTAGAGGCTTTATTGTAAAGAACTGATTATACATTTATAATTCAAAGTATTGTCCATCACTGCCCACTACTTTCTCCCATCTTTCGGGCAGCGTACGAATCACGCGTTGAAAAAACTGGTTATCTTTTGAAGCGATCCACGAATCGATCCAATTTTTTACTTCTTCATAAGACCGGAAGTGCTGGTCAGCCAGGCCGTGCGCCATTGATCGAAACAAGTGATAATCCGAGGGAGCAAGGTCTGGAGAATACAGAGGGTGGGGTAGGACTTCCCATTTCAACGTTTCCAAGTATGTCTTGACCACTTTTGCAACATGGGGTCGAGCATTGTCATGCAGTAAAATCACTTTATCATGTCTTTTGTTGTATTGCGGTCGTTTGTCTTTCAATGCTCGGCTCAAACGCATTAATTGCGTTCGATAACGATCGCCTGTGATTGTTTCAGTCGGTTTTAACAACTCATAACACACTACGCCGAGCCACCAAATACTGAGCAGGACCTTGGAACCGTGAATATTCGATTTGGCCGTCGACGTGGAAGCATGGCCGGGATATCCCCATGATTTTCTGCGCTTGGGATTATCGTAACGAATCCAGTTTTCGTCCCCAGTCGCAATGCGATGCAGAAATCCCTTCTGTCTTTGCCTTGCAAGCAGATATTCACAAGCAAACAAACGTCGTTCAACATCTCTCGGCTTCAACTCGTACGGCACCCCCAATTTCCTTGTTTCTGAATCATTCCCATGACTTTCAGGAGTTTTGAAATGGCTTGTTGCGTCACTCCCAATGATCCTGCCAATTCTTGTTGCGTTTGACACGAGTCTTGATCAAGTAATGCCTCCAATTCTGCATCTTCGAAAACCTTCTCTCTTCCACCGCCATGCTGGTCTTCGACTTCAAAATCACCATTCTTGAAGCGTTGAAACCACTCTCGGCACGTTCTTTCACTAATAGCGGCCTCACCATATGTATTTGAGAGCATTCGATGAGCCTCAGTCGCAGATTTCTTCATATTAAAGAAGAAAATTAAAACCTCCCGCAAATGACGAGAATTTGGCTCGTAAGCTGACATGTTTAATCGAGAATAACTTTATGATGCAGACACAAATCGACTAATATTTCGATGGCGTTATGTTTACAAATACCTAAGCTTATTGTATGATCTCTACGATCTATTTATTTCGAATTCCACTTACCGCTACAGCCATCTGTTGCAAAACGGCGGAAACAAAGTTGTACACCTTTTATATTGCTGTCGTTGTTTGAAATGTCAATAAATTTTTCACAAGAATTTGCTCCATTATATTTTACACATAAAATGGCTTTCGAAGTTTCAACACTTAATTGTTATTTTCCTGACGTCCACACTTTATCCTCCGTAGAAAAAACGCGTTCAGTTCACACACTGCATTAGTTTCTGGTAAGAACAGCGTGTATTGCACAATTTTTAGTGCATTATTGCATGAAACATCATTCGTTTCAAAGTGATGAAATATTTTCAACCATTTGTTCTTTATAGTGACTTTTGCTGATGCCTAAGATTTAATTTTTTCCTTATGAAAATATTTTTTTAATACAGATCCTTCATTTAAAAAAAAAATCATTTTTGGAAATATTACTACGTCAGAAATTTTGAGTAATATGATCGAATGATTTTGCACATCATTCCAATTAAGGTATCCGACTACGTTCGGAACCGTGATTTTAAAAAAGTGCATAAATGGATAATTTTCATGATATTTAGTGTTACTCAGATTAGAATACATGCATAAAATTGTTTTATGGACATTTTGACAAAAAAAATTATTTAAATATAATATTTTGGCAAAAAATTAACTTAGAATAATCTTTTTTTTTTTCAAAATGTTCTCCTGTGAAAAATGCTTCGATTATAGTAATATTTTGCCTGTACATAGCTCAGACCTCTCTACAGAGGCTCAACTAGAAATTGTGAAAAATTCCCATTATTTTCAGTTACCACCCATTGAAATAATTACTGGCGTTTTTTTTCTTAAAATTGCTCCCCTCTGTTGTCGTAAAATATGGATAAACCCACTTCTTATATATTTCAAAAATTCTAGTTGAGCCTCTATAGAAAAGTCTGAGCTATATACAGGCAAAATATTATTATAATAGAAGCATTTTTTACAAAAGGAGAACATTTGGAAAAAAGATTATTCCAAGTTAATTTTTTGCCAAAATATTGTATTTAAATAATTTTTTTTTTTTTTGTCAAAATGTCCTTAACTGACTATCCCATTCCTTTTCTTAAAATTTGTAAGCCATCCCTCGCTAGCTGAAAACTCGATTCCTAATTCTTTGGCGAATGCTTTAGCCTTTTCCTTCTATAAAGAGCCACCCATCGGAATATTCTGTCCTCGACACTGTCTCATCCATGAAACTAAACACTGTTCAAGACGTGGAAAATTACCTTTACTAACGCGTTTTCTCACTCTACTCGAAGATACACTAAAGATTTTCTCTTTATTCTTCAGAATAGTGGAGAGTGAGCTCAGTGGGATTTCAAATGCTTTGGCTACATCGACCTTCCTCTCACCTTCTTCAACTGATTCTATCACTTTTTTCTTTTCAGAAATTGTTAAGCACTTGTGCTTTTTAAAAGAAGACATGTCGTTCCTTTCGCGTGATAAGTCGACTCTAAAGTGAAGTGTAAAGTAGTGGCCCAAGGTTTATCGAAATTAACAGGTAGGAAACGTAAATCACCACAACTTTAGTAAAATAATATTTTTAATTTAAAATTTGGAATCTGAAATGAACACAAGGCGTATTCACAGTTCACACTCAGCTACAGGGTATACTTAATAGCACGGGTCGACAACTATAGCACGTGGAGCAATTCTTAGTGGCCCATTACCGCTCTTTTTTTATAAAAAAAATAATAGAATAAAGTTAAATCCCTGTCTCTCCTGTCTTTGCCTTGTACATTTTTATACAAAGGTTTTATTTCTCGCTTTCAATCATCTGCCATAAAACGATTCTGCTGAATTATCTTGGATGTAGTTGTTGTTCTCGTGTCCATGAATAAATGCTGTAGATATCACTAAATTCCGTCGAAAGTCTTGATCACTGCCTCTGCTATTCTGGGAGCATCAGGACTGTACAGGAGCTCCCGCAAAGAGTCCCTCAGAAGGACCATTCCCATTGGATGTAGTTCGAGTGCTTTATTAAAAAAAAGCATCTGTTTAAATGTGACTCATTATTAGTAATAAATATTCAACGAAAATCAAAATTATTGTGGAATACTTGTAAAAGGAAACATCACTAATTACTATACAGTTAATAAAAAGAAAGCAGTTTCTCCTTTATCCATCTAAAGCTTGGGTAACAACGGAAAAAGAAAAAACAGATGACTTAGGAATAAATCAACATTCTGCTTAGCAAATACCGGAAATATAATAAACAAAGTATAGTTATTCTATCAACATGCACAATTTGAACTGAAAATAAGTTCAGTAAAAAAACCGCTCGTGAGATAATTAGGGACAGGAAGTGAATCTAACTTCATAATATTGAAAGTTCGAATTATATATATATATATATATATATATATATATATCGAGAGTTTTATAGGATAACTTCGAATTATCGCGTGTTGTAGTCTGGCCAGTCACAAATTTTACTTCGAAATATTGAGAGTACTAAAACGTATGGTTTTAGTTCGAAATATCAAGAGTTTTTCTAGGGGCTGAGCATATACTTCGAATTAGCGAGAGGTTCGTATTATCGAAAGTTCGAATTATCGAGAGTCGACTGTAATATATATAATTTTTGTTTCTATCTTCGCCCTTTTTTTAAAAAAAACTAAAGAACTTGGATGAAAGTACATCTGGCCACTATTCAATTAATTGAAGCCTCTCGTCCTAAGGGTAAAAATAAACAAAATAAAACTTAATATTTGCTTAAAGGAATTTAATTAATTATGAAAATAATGATAAAAATAAAAAGAATATGCTGCGGGATATAAACTATATTTTCAACTATTAAACATACCTTCGCGTATTTTTAAATATTCTTGAAATTTTTAATACTCAAACTCAGTGGTTCAACAGCCCATGAGGGCCAGGGCCTACTGAGCCCATCCCAATATATATGACCACTGGGCGCTGAGGTGCATGAGCAGATGTCCCGATCAGGTGGTCAGTCTGAAGCGAGATCCCCAGTGTTTAAGTCCCCAAGCTTGGTACTCATTATCGATCCAATGCAGTAGGGATGAAAGGCTGAGTCGACCTTACCCATCCCGGGAATAGAACCCGGACCTGTGGCGTGGAAGCGCGAAACGCTGCCACTGGGCCTTAACATTTTTAATACTAAAATTTATTTTATTAAGCATTGACCTTTAATCTATCAAATAAATAATTGTGTACATCCACATTTTTATCACACTTATAGGTAACTGAAAAAATTTCAATTTCTCAGATAAGGGGTTTGAAATATTTTCTGCTATAATAACGAAATGCTACTTTTGAACATTATGTTCTTTTGTGGCACAGTAGGGAATGCAAATGTACATATTTTAACCTTTTCACGACTAAAAAAATTTTCCTTGCCAAATAAAAATTGTTGATTGTCGTATTTAATTATAATCGTATCTACATTTTTTATACAGACATTTGAAATAGAACATACACAGAATGCAACTAAGTAAACGGGAACGTTTAGATAAAAAAAAAATAAAGATAAAAACAAATAATAATAATAGTCAAATCAACTGGAACCATTATTTTAGTTACTGTACTTATTTAGTTTTTACTGTGTTTTCTCACTTGTTATACTTTATTCGATAAATACAGTTCTGTGCTATAGTAAAGTATATTTGAATAAATAAAAACAAATACCTAATAACTTTACACATTGCTATGTATTTTTCTTATGATTATGAAACAAACTAAAGTAAAAAGCTACATACTAATATTTATTCTTAGCAACCTTATGGTCCTGTAAGGGTTAATAAAAAACCAACTAAAATACAGTCAAATTGAAAAATATATTGTGATGTGGTTTAAATTTCCTTCATGTTCAAAAACCCCAAACCTAACCTGTAATGTGATAAAGAAAATCAGTTGCCACAAAAAACAAAAATTTAAAGCAGAAAAATGTCCTAATTTTCTTAAATTTGTGACGTGATAGTGCATACGTACGTTTCGAAAAAAGTATCTTTTACAATATTTTTTAAAAAAACTCATGAAAATTAACTTTTTTCAATTTGGCATATAAATGCGATAAGCCCATCTAGCATTATAGTGCAAGAGACGAAATATGGGATTATAATATCAATTTTGGAACAATTTTTAATCCCAAAGAATGATTTGAATTATAAAATTCCATTACTTAACATTTCGCGCGAGAAGACAACATCCTAAATGAATTATTATGTTCCAAAGAAAATTCCCAAATACTTATCTCGCAATCACGCCAAAGCCAATCTTCAAATCGCGCCAAATCTCGCATTCATCTTGCAGACAAATCTGTGGCCATCCCTAATTCCACATAAAAGCCCCGGTACACCCCAAAGACAGATCTTGACAAAAGAAAGCTGGGGTGAAATTAAAGACCACCAACGACCATCAAACCACTTGGACATGGAAAAGCAGTTAAAAGATAAAATTTCCAATTACACACGGTCAAGCGGTGAAGGGAAAATATGTAGGCAATAAAACACACAATGGTCACTGATCAATCCCCACTTAGTACTTGTGTCACCCGTGACGTCTACAATGTCCAGAGGCGGACACGAGACGTAACAGTTACGAGGCGATTTGTCTGGGCTTTTCTCACGGTCATCAAAAATTGACCCACAAGGACATTTGAAACTTTTCAAGGCGGTTTCTGTCAACAAGTACGGCTTTTCGATACAAAAAACAGCGCAACTCTCACGATTAGGGATGGTCGATACATCAATTACAGGTGTTTCAAAGAGAATATTTATGGCATGGAATAGTGGGATTTTTTCAACGTGTAAAAAAACTATACCATTTTTAATCGATAATAAAAGTTTTGAGAGATATTTTAATTAATATAACAATATATTGGTAAATATTTTGAGAAATTAAAAAGACAATTCATTGATTCATTTATTTTACTTAAAAGAAGGTATCAAAACATGAAAATAGGAATTGGGAAAAGAAGATTCATTTTTTCCCCCTTTCTTTCTTTCGTATTAGTTTTGTAGACTAAATTTAGCATTAATATTTAAATGAAACTAAGCAACTAGTTCAATTTGTGTACAACGTAATTTTAAAATATAACGAGAGGTGGAGGGGGCTCATTTTTTTTTAAATCACGTTAAATTCAAACAAGATTTAGATTTAAAATACTACACACGTTAAAGTATAGTATTTATAAAAAAAACGCTTCTCGCCACCTTTTTCACATATGTTAAGAGTTCTATACCCAAAAAATGAAGTCAATACAACAATATTATTTAATTATTCTTGACCAGCGAAGTTTTTTCTTTCTTTTATATTTTGCCTTGATTTAAAATGTACTTTAAATTTTAAGATGAAAAAAAAAAACATTACAGTTGTCTAACACACATTGGAGCATATACACTCATCTTTCTTTATTCGATGTTTCTTAAATAAGTTTATATGTTCAAATTTTTCGATAATAAAAAGAAAACCATTTTTATAGCCTCGTCAGTATTTCATTTTTGTAACATTTCTTTTATAAATTAAGACTAAACCTACTGTTAAAGAGTAAACGTAAACATGACAGATATTTTTTTTTCACCAAAAAAAAATATATTTTTCAAAATGAAAAAATTTTTTTTGCAAGGTCAAATTACTAACACATATCCAACTAAATTCCCCCTTACTAAATAAAATATTTCATACCGCGTGCCTACGTTATAATACTAAACTGACATTTAATTTTCCTTGTTGTAGGGAAAAAAGCGCACGTTTATAAAATAGTTCGCAGCATGTTAAATGTACGTAATAAAACTACATAATATGATTTAATGTAAAATCGTAATCCTTCTCCCCCAATCTGAAAAATATGTTCCGAATAAATGGCATCAAGACTCACGATTAGATTGTAACCATGACCGCTTGGCAAATGTGGCATATAAGACAGAGAACCCGATAGAAATAATTCGAAATTGTGTGTACAATAGCCGTTCGTATAACTTTTTCGGTTGTTAGACACAAAAGTTTGAATAACCATTCACAAAAATGTCAGATCAAACTACAATAAAACATATATACTAAATTTAACAGGGAAGAATTTCAATAAAATATTTTAGAGGATTTATTTGCGTTTATTATACAACTTAGCACTGGAATGACACAAAATTTTTATAAATAAAATAATAAATTTTTAATTTAATTTTTAAATAATAAATTTTTAAATTCCACTAAACAAGAAGGTGGTCGTAAAATCATACGTAGGGCGTCAAAAAATTAGATTTATAACTATCTTTTACCTGCCCGTTTCGCTGGGTATTTTATGATGTAAAATGAATATATACAATATCTATATATATATAAAGGAGAAAAGCGACTCACTCACTCACTGACTAATCACTTTATCTCCGGAATTATTAAACTCACAGATTTGAAATTTGGAAGGCAGGTTCCCTTCATGGAGTAGACATCAGCTAAGAAAGGATTTTGCAAAGATCGAACCCCAAGGGGCGTTATGGATAATTATTTCAATTATTAAACTATTAGATGTACAGTCTTGAAAAAACTTGGTACACAGATTTCTTTCATAAAGTAGAGATTCCCTACATAATAATTTTTACGAAAATCGACCTCCAAGGGGCGTTATGCATAATTATTTCCATTTTTAAACTATTAGACGTACAGTCTTGAAATTTGGTAAGCGGATTCCTTTCATAGAGTAGAGATCCGCTACAAAATAGATTTTGGAAAAAATTGATTTCCAAGGGTCACTGAGAGGGATTAAGGGGCGTAATAGATATAAATAGTTCCGCTTCTCAACTAATAGACACACCTGCTTGAAAATTATAGGGTATGTTCCGTTCATGGAATAGAGTTCCTTTTACAAAGAGTTTTTCGAAAACGGACCGCCAAAGGAATGGGGTTGCGAGGGATTAAGGCGTGTTATAGAAAAATTCCTGTTTTTGAATTTAAACCATTTACTTGAAATTTGTTGAGCCCGTTTCTTTATAGCTGAATAGAGTTCCACTAAGAATGGATTTTACGGAAATCAACTCCAGGGGGAAGCGGGGAGAGTTATTGGGGCGTATTGATAGACAAAATTCCCGTTTTCGAACTGCTAAGACTATAATAAAATTTGGTTTGCACGCTTTTTTTGTTGAATTGGAATCTGCTAAGAATGCTTTCAACGAGGTATTGATGATAAAAATTCCGTTTTTGCTCTGTTAGATTTAGATTTGAAATTTAGCACGCATGTTTATTTTATGGAGTAGAGATCCACTGAAAGTTGCTTTGGTGGAAATCCACTTGATTATTATTAGGTTAAGTGAGCGCAAAAAATCTTTCTACTTAGATATAAATAGAAGTTAGATATTTTAATTTATGTAATTTTTTATGTCAAGATATGAGAGTTACAGCTATAAATTTATTTTTCAATACAATCGAATTCTTAATGCTAGATATCAATAATTCATATATATGTAAACAGTATACATTTATACAACATCGTTAAATACCCAGTGAAGCGGGTGGGTAACGGCTAGTATATTATATATATAAGTTATTGATATCTTAGCATTAAAAACTCGATTGTATTGAAAAATATAATTCTTGATTTAAAACGAGAGAGGACAGAAATTCCAAATAATAATTTCTAAAATTGAAGTCGAATTACCTTTTAAGGTATCCGAAAACGTTCGGAACCGTGATTTTGCAAAAGCGTATAAATGGATGCTACTTACGATGTTTAGTGTCACTTAGATTAGAAAATTGTTTTAAGAATAGTATTACAATAAAAAATTATATAAGGACAAGATTTTGACAAAAAATGAACATAGAATGACCCATTTTCAAAATATCCTCCCTTTGTGAAAACATGCTTTCATTATAATAATATTTTGCCTGTATATAGCTCAGACCTCTATACAGAGGCTGAACTAGAATTTTTGAAATATATAACTTAGAAATGGGTTTATCCATGTTTTACGACAACAGAAGGGATAAATTTTAAGAAAAAAAACGCCGATAATTATTTCAAATAGTTGTAACTCTGAAAATGATGTTAATTTCTCAAAATTCATAGTTGAGCCTCTGTACAGAGGTCTGAGCTAATACAGGCAGAATATTATTATAATAGAAGCATTTTTCACAAAAGGAGAACATTTTGAAAAAAGTTTATTCTAAGTTAATTTTTTGCCGAAATATTGTACTTAAATAATTTTTTTTTCTGTCAAAATGTCAAAACAATTTTATACATGTATTGTAAACTAAGTGACACTAAATATCATGAAAATTATCCTTAATCTCTCGAAGCCCCCTCTCAAGTGGATTTCCGCAAAACTCATTTTTAATGGATCTCTACTCAATAAAATAAAAATGCTTGCCAAATTTCAAATCTAAATCTAATAGATCAAAAACGGATTTTTTTTATCAATGAACTCCAGTAACCACCTTTGAGAGTTGATTTCTGTAAGACCCGTTCAAAAATTCGTTTAATTCAAAAACAGAGACGTGTTATATGCCAAATTTCATAACTGTAGGTCTAGTTGTTCGAAACCTATTATTTTTTTTATCAACACGCCGCGAAAGATGCCCTTTCCCCTATAGGAGTCGATTTCCGTAAAATCCTTTCTTAGCAAATTTCCATTCGACAAAAGTAACATGCATATTAAATATCATTACGATAAGTAGTAGTTCGATAACGAATTTTTTTTTTTATAAATAAGTCTCAGTAACTCTTTGCTACCCCCCTAAAAGAAGGAGTCAATTTCCGTAGAATTCGTTCTTGGCGGATCCATATTCAACAACAACACACAAAAAAACATACCAACAATATTTCAAGTCTGTATGTCTAAAAGTCCAAAAATGATAATATTTATATCTAACGCCTCTTCAGACCTCAGAAAGACCTTTCGGGTCGATTCTCAAAATATTTTTTGTAGCGAATATCTACTCCATGAAAGGAACGGACCTACCAAATTCCTAGCATGTTAATATAATTCAAAAACGGTAATATTATATATATAACGCTCCATGTGCCCTCCCAACGCCCCTTAGGGGTCGATTTTACTAACTCGGAAACATTTGTGGCCATGCGACCAACCATTCTCCAAAATTTCATCCCAATCGGATGAACGGTTTAGGAAGGCATAAGGGACATACAGATAAGGATTCATTTTTATTTACTAGATAGATTATATAGTTATATGCAAAATATTTAAATACTCGCAATATATACAACTGCGAGTATTTAAATATGAAAAAATCGGTTCATGAAGTTTAGTAACAGACGCCAAATACATTACAATTAAACATAGTTTCCCACGACAAAACAATTTTAGTTCTATAATTGTGTACACAATACGGTATAATTCAATGCTAACACATCACCAAACGCAATGAAAGATTCATAAAAAAGTTTCCTAAACTGTAACAATGAAATTCTTTAACAAGTCATTGCTTCCGATAACATAAAGAATATTATTGAAAAAATAAAACCTACTAAATATATCCTACCTGCAACATTCACAAATTTGTGTTTAAAGGGGATGAAAAAATGTATCCCACCAATAACTGTAAAGGATGCTCTCCTAGAACTACTTTCCAGTAACGTACTCCCCTAATCTTTACTATTACCGACAAGCATTGATGCAGTGAACCTTCAAAGCGCTATTGTGTCCCAGTAAGGGCAAAGACGAACCTTTGTGACAGAGGGTTCGAGACCACCTACCCACATAGACTTCACGTGGCCAATGAAGATATTTCAAAGAGAAAAATTCCAGCGGCGATGTCGCACGACAGAAGTGAATGACACTTTCACTTCATTGAGCAGAAAAAGGGGGATAATTTTTAAATAAGAAATATAGATAGAAAAAAATTAACAATAAATAGATATGAAAATACAATAAAATCTGTTTTTGCGCGGTAGATAGGGATCGCATAAAAAAGAAACGGTGCAAATATATATACACAGTAGAGCGTCGTTTATCCGAATCAATTGGGATCGGACACCGTTCGGATACGCGATTGTTCGGATAATCGAACACTGAACGCAATCCATGCAGTATATGAAACCGGACACTATAGGAATATTGAAAATCATCGCATGCGGGAAACGTGCTTGTAGAAAAGCAAAATAGGTGCAAAATGTCGCAATTTTATCTTTATTGTGGAAAATAATCACTTATTCTTCACTGTATATAAGGTCTCTGATTCTCTTGAGCAGTAGTAGTTGAGTAGGACAGCACTCTGAGTGTTGTTCGTACCACTCCAAAGCTATCTCTAACACAGAAAACGCGTGAGCATTTGATGGACCCTTGCTACTAAGTTTATTTGATGGATCCTTGCTACTAAGTTTTGTTACTATGTTCAAAACATTGCGCTTCCGTTTTGAATTAGAAGCCGTAACAATTCACAACTCAACAAAAGAGCACGTATACAGCCCCTCACTTGGAAACTGACCTAATATTCCGCGTAGAAAAAAAAAGCACTCGATTTTTTTTTTCCGATTGATTATAATTCTAAGTATATAGTACGAAAAATTTAAGTAAATATTTGTTATTAATGATTAATTTTATTAATTAATTCTAATTATTTATTCAATAATTAGTTTTTTACTGTGTTTTGTTCCCGAAAATCGACAAAATCAAAAGGAGCATGATACAAAAATGGTGAACTTTCGACCCCATACCCCCCTTGAAAAATTCCTGTGTGCGCTACTGGTCGAGCCCCACACGTTTGCGAATCAAAGGAAAAACGCCTTTCACTGTGTCACTGAACCCTTAGGGATAAGGATTAGTTTCCATTAGTAAGAGATCAGTAGTTTTACGATTCCTGGGGAGCAGCATTGATTGCTTTACGACCACACAGGGACCGCGTAACAGCCAGGGGCCGAGAAATAACTATAAAACGCGATACTGGTAACATAAAAACTGCGGACTTCTGCTATGGAATATTCTCTAACCTCAGTAACTTTGAGATGATTTAAAAATTTCTTTAAAATACCCATATGAGCATATTTCCTAAAATATAAAAAAAAAGGTATTGAACGTTTAACTGTCGTACATGCCGGTGTATAACGCGTACTTTTATTAACACAAAAAATAAACTAAAACTTACGAGTGCACGTTATACGCTGGAAAAAATTGATAACTTTAAATATAAAGGTGAACATAAAAAAAAAATTTGATTTGTACATACAATAAAAATCGTTTAACACGAAACTGAGGGACTGAAATATATTTAGTGTTAAAGGATGTTGGATAAAAAAAAAACATTTATTCAAGAAAATTAAGTTTGTTAGAGCACATTTTATTTGCATAGATATGTATGTATGCATGCATTTAATAAAAATCAACTAAACAAAAACATTTACAAGAACTTAACGAAATGTAATACAAAATTTTCAAGTTTTTTTGAAAAACAAACCATTTATTGAGTTTTTGAAAAATAATCTGATACTTTTCTTTGCATTGCCTTTTTTAGCATTAATTTGGCCACAAAAATTGTTCCATGTCATCCATATTGATATTCATTTCCCTAATCGAACGTGCGTCTAAACAACTGCCCATACTTTTTTTCATGATGTTTCTTACTTTGGAGGGTAAAAGTAGCTGAGATGAATAAAATTGGTTCGTGTCACTGGCTATTTATTCCGAGGGTATTTCAAAATCAAAGTTAGCCTCCTTTCTACGAAGCATGTGAAAATCGCCTCTCTTTCATTTCAGACCCCTCTTAAATCTCGCCTGCGCAGCTCGTTTTTTCGTATTTTGTACATACCCAGAAGAGAAATCTTTTCGTGTTAAGAGATTTTCGTTTCGTGTTTATATTTTTAAAAGACTTTTGAATAATGTCCGTTGAAACTGAGTTACGTCCATTTGAATGGCGAAAAATGTAAACAAAGTACTTTGTTTTTGATTAAAAGTTGAATGTCTGATAAAACCAAAACATGTATCTTTTATTGTAAATTAAGCCTTTTATTTTTTCATTTCCCATGCGATTAGAATTCTCACTGTATACACTAAAATCAATTTATCTCAAAATGTAAATTTTGGTGTTCGATGTACTTTATCTGAGAAACTACTGTTCACAGGAATGTAAATTTTTTATGATATATTTATAATGATGGCTAATATATACTGAAATGAGCTTTTTGTATAAAAAAAACTCAAATATTTATTTTTACATATTTTTTAATTAAAAAATGGGTCAAATTTCACTGTGTTTGATAAAATATTTTATAAATTATGAAAAAAATTGAAAATTAGCTAAAAGCTCATTTTGGTATAATGAGAAAGGTGTACTTTAATTGTATGAAAAATTTCAAACATGTACATAGAACAGATTTTGAGAAAAGGTACGTCGAAAACAGCCAATTTAACATAGTCGGAATAGAGGTTTCCTACTCCTCTTAGTTTCATTCCATATAATTTAATTATCCACTCTCACACACTATATCTAAACTTCAAAAGTGTATAGTACTTTTGATCCCATTTGGAAGCCTCGGATATTTTAGTAAAACCAAAACAATTCTAGCTGCGTAATTAATGAAATTGATAAAATTATACTCATTTGTGTAATCAAGTAATAGTTCAAAATTAATTTTCTTTATCACTAATAGCAAGCATGTGCTTTAATTCGAGCTTCTTGTACCTTTGTGCCCGCCCGCATATGGGCATATGAGGGGTTCCACAAAAATATTTACTTTCAAGCTGCAAAAATATATTCGCCGTATAACAAGCGTATAACGCGCACCTATACTTTTTTTCACAAAGCTGCAATTTTTAGTTTTTAGGTATATTCACAAAGCCGCTGCAATAACGCATATTTGTATAACAAGTACGTCCTTTTTCACAAAGAAACTTCAAATTTACTTTCAAGCTGCAATTTTTAGTTTTTAGGTATATTCGCCGTATAACGAGTAACGAGTAATTTTTAGTTTTTTTATTCACCGTATAACCAGTACAAAAGAAACTTCAAATATACCTGCCCAATACTTTTAATGTTTGGAAGTCATTTATTCGAGGTATTATTTCAAACATTAGGAGGTGGGGGTGGAATAGAATACGTCTAGAACTACAACCCTTTAAGTTCATAAGGAATGTCATTTCTTTTATTTGAACAATATTTCGATCAATCTAGAAGTTTAATTTTTTCTCTATGCTCATCTTTTTTCCATTTTTTTAAGTTCTCGTTTTTATACCCGGCGTATAATGCGCACCCGTACATTTTGATCGTGTTTATTGTGTTAAAAGTGCACGTTATACGCCGGATTTTACGGTAAACAGACATAAAGAATCACAAGAAAGGAAGTTTGAAAAGTTCTAAAATACAACAGATGTATTTTTTTGCAATACCTCGACTTCCACTACCCCGACTGACGCGAATTTCAAATCACGTCAATTCGTCTTTTGTTTGAGCACTTATGCTTGTTCTTTTAGAAAAATAAATAACTGAAATTCAGGCGGAATCCGTACCAGGGCCCAATGACATTGGTCATGTGATTGGAGAATTTGTCCATCTTGCCAAGCAAATATATTTAAAAGTGGATAGTGGTGACGTTCAAGAACTGCTGGATTTCCACAATCAGAAGCTGACAATGGATGAACTCATAGAAATGCAAGAGCAAGACATTGGAGGAACTCGAGTCTTTAGACCCATTTCAATCAGAAAATCGAATAACGGTTGGGTATTTGATTGAAGGCATCAGATTAAAGTGAAATAGGGTGACAAATTATAGAAAATAAACTCCAAAGAAGGCTGGTTGTGGGAACCCCCCTGGGTTCCATCCTGGACACTAAGATTAAATTGAGGCAAAGAATGACCAGACTCCATTTGTATAAAAAATAACTTATACAAGAGGGTTTTTTCCAGGTATAGAAGTTTAAGTTGGCATTACTTTCCAAGATGGCGACCGATTTAACAGCTGTCAAGTGATTTATTCTCAGTTTGGTTTGGCAATTCATCATGAATAGACTCACGCCTGAACAACGCTTTCAAATTGAGCAATTTTATTTCGAAAATGATGGTCGATTTTCATAAGCGAATTTTGTTTAGCGATGAAGCGCACTTCTGGTTGAATGGCTACGTCAACAAACAAAACTGCCGCATCTGGAGTGAAGCTAATCCACAAGTGTATGTCGAAACACCGTTACATCCAGAAAAACTGACTGTTTGGTGTGCTTTGTGGGCTGGTGGAATCCTTCTTCAAAAACGATGTAAGCCACACGTTACAGTCAATGGTGATCGGTATAGAGTCATGATTACTAACTTTTTCATTCCTGAATTGAACAATCATGATGTCCAGGAGCTGTGGTTCCAACAAGACGGCGCAACATCTCACACAGCTCGTGCCACAATCGATTTATTGAAAGACACGTTTGGTGACCGCCTAATTTCACGTTTTGGACCTGTGAATTGGCCTCCAAGATCTTGTGATTTAACACCGCTAGACTATTTTCTGTGGGACTATATAAAGTCATTGGTCTATGCGGATAAGCCACAAACGCTTGACCATTTGGAAGACAACATTCGCCGTATTATTGCCGATATACGGCCACAAATGTTGGAAAAAGTCATCGAAAATTGGACGTCCAGATTGGACTACATCCGAGCCAGCCGTTGCAGTCCTATGCCAGAAATCATATTTAAAATGTAATGCCACAAGATTATCTTTCGAATAAAAAAAATTCATGTCAATCGAATAATACATCGTTGTTTTATTGCAATTTAAAGTTCTATACCTCTCAAAAAACACCCTTTATTTATTCACTTGATTCAAATATTAGAAACTCTAATGACATAATATCTATATGTCTACGTCAAACAAAAGGGATTTACCTTTAATATTAAATTAAATTACGAAATATGAAATTAATCAATAACTACGCGTAAGATCAATAAGGTCTACCGAAATAGGAGGTCTGAGAAATACACGCAACTCGAATTATTAGCTTTCCTTAACTTAAACTAATTTTATTAAACTAAAGCTTGTTTTAAGCGGTATTAAACTATAGTATATCACCTGGTAGTACTTTGATATCTTCACAGGTATATTAACTTCCTAAGATTCCTTCGTAGAGTACTAGCAGCAATGTTTCACTATCGTAATCCAATTGAATTCTCTAAACGTTAACTTTACTGCTGCTGGCTCAATAACCTTCATCCTCGCTAACTTAAACACTCTACTTAAATACCCTATCTACTTTGCATATCCCGTTCTCCTCTTAGAGTTGATTGGAAATGTACGCGAATTTATAATCCCCAAAACACGCCTAAGAATATTAGTGGAAAGGTTCCGTACAGATTCATCACATGGTATTTTTTCAAAAAAAATTATAAGCATCCCTCGAGGAAATTTTGCGAGAGAAAAAAAATCGTTGAGCCGGCAGACACTAACTTTAGATTTATGAAACCTTCTTCATCAAAATAACTTCGGTTTTCGATTGTGTAATTGTGTTAGCTATAAAATTTCATTAAACATTTTTTTTTTCTAAATTATTATTAGCTTCCGTCTTCGGCCCCAACTAAAAATAATTTATATGAATTTGTATGCGAAATTATACCCCGACTTACGTGGTTATCACTCAGTTCCACCTATCGCGTCAGTTCGGGGTACATGTTTTATTTTCGTTCAACGTATAGTTAACTACACTGACTTTTGACTGATTGTTCAATGACGTCATATCTAGAAGTAACATAAAGTGTCATTTGTGATAGACCTCTTAACTTAGAGAACCAGGCTCAAACGATGAGGATGACACCCGAGATTGGTACCCCTCTCTCCAAACTTCCACACCAATCCAGCATATTTACTTTTGAGATTTTAAATAGATTTTTATCAATTTTTTTTCGACGGAATTTAAAAAGGAAAAGAATCAAAACCGACGGGCACTAATGACGATCCTTCAAGTAAATTGCAAAAACGGTTAAAAAAAAATTCTTGACACACACAATTCAAGTTTTTTTTTCTTTCTTTCTTTTGGTTGACCTTACCGCCTCATGAATATGAGAGGGATTGAGCTGTCTCATTTTAGATAGATTATGATGGGTTTTTTTTTAATTGTTAACACATAAACACACTTAAGGAAAACAAAAACAATATTTCTTTTTTTCCCCCTTTGGAATAGAAAATTTAAATACAATAGAGACATTTATTTTACAAAGTTGAATTTTAAATTAATACAAATAAAATTTTAAAACCGAACAAAAGACAGATTTATTCTTTGTGTTTTGCTGTCGGTTCAAAATAAATATTAAAAACAGCATTCTGTCAAAATTAACATTTTTTTCCCTATGAACTCTTTTAAACATTCATCTCGAAATCCATAATATGAATACGAAAAGTTTTGGAAGACAAATTATTTTAATACATATATACAAAGAATATTTTTCTGCACTTGAATTTTGAATAGCTCGAAATACATTAATTTAAATTTGAAAAAAAAAATGCCCATCATGGAGTGTATGAATATTAACGTCTGCAACTCAATAGCTTTTGAAGACGGATCTCATAATTTTGAACCATGGTCAAGTGACGAGGACGGCATCTGAGCATACTTCCCGTATACCTCGTTATTTACCTACGCATTGCTTCAATTGAGCGCATGTCTTATTTTAGATTGCTTGAGTTTGTGTTGTAGATTGTGTGATAAATAAATAGAGTAATTTTGGATTTAGCTAGTCTTCCTTCCCTTGCTCTCACATCTCCAGGCGTGAATAAGAGAACCTCACAAAAGTTAGACAATGAATTTCATGCATGTCACTTTCTTTTAACATTTATACACACATAAGGGGAGGATGTACGGGTCTTCCCCCTCTCATCACCCTTGATTTTTTATTCGTTTGATTATAATCCTATGCTTATATAGTACAGGAGAGTAGTGAACGCCGTATCAATGATACGGGGCCTCCAAAACCTGTAAGTAAAATATCGTTTAACGTTAAGAGGCATCAAAAGAGGGCTTCCAAGGCATTTATAGATACATGGTCCACTCTGGATTAGCTAAACCAGTAATATAGTAGGTAAAATTTAAATATTTTGTTATTAACAATTCATTTTATTAATTAATACTAATTATTTATTCAATAATTTATTTTTTTTATTATTTTTTGTTCGTGACAACCGCCAAAATCTAAAGAATACGTTTGGCGGCGTTTTGGGAGCGTATACGAGAATGGTGGACTTTCGACCCCCCCCTTGAAAAATTCCTGTGTGCGCCACTGTACTGGAGTTTATATGCAACAAAAAAAAGTTCAGTTTGAATCATATTCATTAATATCCAGATACGACAACCTCGATTAAAAATTTATATATTGCAAACATAAAAAACAGGCCTCAAAAAAGAAACACAAATGCTACAAAACTTTGTCACAAAAATTGGTCAACAACAATACAGCTAAAGCATTAGCAGTTGAAAGCATCAGCAGACTCCCAGACAGGAAAACAAGTAGCCAAGGCCCCCCACCACGGTTTGGAAAACGACCGCAATAAAACACTAATAAGAAGTCGTCAAACACTAAAGCGCCGTCAACGACTAAAATAAATTGAACCCCACTCTCCTCATGTGTGGTCAAGCCATTTCCCCTCGCCCAAGAACAGAAACACGACCCCCCCTTCGAGTTGAAACGTTCTCAGATGATAAAGAATTGTGTAGGCCAGGAGTGGTCATCCGGCGAGATTCTTTACTACTTTACAAAATATGATTATTTTGAGCAATATTTTTGTTTTTAGTGCTGTTTTTGGTCACAAACAAATTCCATGATTGTTTCTATTTTATGTGATTTAGATGTGGGCAGTATTGCATTGTAACGATACCCTGCAGTATCAAGCTTGATTCCTGTAACTTTTTTTGAACTTGCACCTGCAAGAATCGCGCTTTCTTTTCGAAAACGAAATTTATCAAACACAAATCGCACTCAAACTTATCGAACGAAAACCTGTAACATCGATTAAAATGGACAAATACACGCATTTAAGATCGACTTGCAAAAACAAAGTGAAAGAATTGAGAAACTAATGTCTCATTACTTGAATAAATTAAACATTATATGATCATTGCATTATAATTATTATACTATCTATGATTGTATACAAGAAAAATAATGAAAACAGTAATAATAGATCAATCTAATTTTAAATTTCCCCTCCAATAAATGTTTCTAAATCTAATATTTATTATAAATGTGAAAGTTTGTGAGGATCTTTGTGGGTCCTTCACGCAAAAACAACTGAATGGATTTTAATGAAACTTTACAGTAACATGTGAGAGTGAGTGAATATTAATGTTACACTGTTCAGCTACACGAGGGCTTTTGGCAACAGATCACGTAATTTTGAACCATGGTCAAGTGACGTGGACGACACCTGAGCTGGCAACCCCTTCTTCTAACTACCACACTACACCAACTTAGAAGGAATATTCTACCAATACTTAGCAGGAATATTCTTTGAAATCCACTCTTCCAAGATATATGGCAGCACGGGTTCCATGATTAGTATTTTAGCGGAAAAAATAGTTTGTCAAAATTTAAGTGTCTTATGTTTTTGTATGTTAGTGAAGACCTTAGAAAAGGATTTGACTAGTTTTTTTAAGTGAACGGTATATATAATTAAGTTTACAGTGGAATATCTTTAATTAATTTATTAGCTCTAACGGATTAAATTTTCCAAAATGGAGTATTTTGTTTATGTATATCCCTTAATTTTAAATGCAGTGATCCAAAAAAAAATATTGTATGAAAAAAACTGCAGTAAATCATGATGCGGTTGGATAAAGTATTAAAGTGCATCGTTCCCCTACACGGCGGGTCTTACAAAGCTCTAATAAAGCTCGAGCTATGATAGCAGCTAGGCATTTGCCAATTTGACTCTATCGTTAACATTTCGCTGTTTTTCATTGAATCGCCATTATAATTTAAGAAACGGCGTTGCTTGCGAATAAATACTACAGAAAGTAATATTAATGTATTACACTTTCAGATAAAAATTATTTACACTATTTTAAGCATTCATTACACAGAACTTTTAACAAGGTGTTACTTTTGCTGAGCAGAGATCAGCATAGGAAGGTATTTTCAAATATCGACCCTCAAGAGTGTTACGGGGAGTTACAAATAAAAAAAAAATTCTTTTTATCGGCTATTAGATCTACAGACTTAAAATTTAACAAAGGTGTGTGTTTTTCTTTCTTTTTTTGTTCAGCTGAGATATGCAAAAAGCTTTTTTGGTTTAATTTGCAATTCACGTAAAATTAACTCATTAAAAACTTCTTTATCCTTCAATCTGTGTTGTTTAATTTTTCAGTTCACCCGTGCGAAGAACGGGTCTAATATAAAGATATATATTTTTGCCCGCGGGATTATGACGAAGTGGCCAGCAAGGTCATTTGGGTTGGTCACTCCTGGTGTAAGCTATCCTCGCAATATGTCGAATCATCTGAATCAATTTCAAAACACGTTTCCGGAAGAAAGAAAGAAAAACTCAAATTTTCACGTTAATGCGTGATATTGTAACACATACACGTTAATCATATTCATCCAGGGACGCACACAAGCGGGTCCCCCCCTCCAAAGCCCTTGATTTTTTTTTCTCGATTGATTATAATTCTAAGTACCATAGTATGTAAAATTTAATTAAGTATTTGTTATTAATGATTAATTTTATTAATTAATGCTAATTATTTATTTAATAATTAGTTTTTTTACTGTGTTTTGTTCCCCAAAATCGACAAAATCAAAAGGAGCATGATACAAGGATGGTGAACTTTCGACCCCCCTTGAAAAATTCCTGTGTGCGCCACTGTATTCATCACATATATAACCTTATTTCCTTCGGAACGGTATCTACAATTAAGGATTCTTACACCAATAAAAAAAAAAAGTGTCCGAATAAATTTTGCGATTCCTCTTACAAAATTTTTAGGCATAAACTGACCATATTTACATTCATTGCTACGGTTTAAAGCATGCGGTCCAATTCTCAGTGGCCCCCTGCACTACTCAACAAATTAGTCAATTCTTGAGTAAATGAAAGCTGATAAATTTGTAATGGGACTTATTTGACAACCCTCTTCAGAATCATGGACATTTACAAAATTACGAAAAAATCTGAAAGATAACTCTATAAAGATCAATTTAAAGCTATTTTGTAAATTATCGAATGTCATTGCTGAAGCAGATTGTAATGTTTGAAGAGAGAGAATTGCACTCCTTTTTCCACTTTTGGTTCTACATAACTAAATAAATAAAAAAAATCTTTCCTCATATGAAAAATTTTTTGAATCCGCAAAGAAATTGTTTAACAACTGAAAGCTCAGTGGTATGTCCAATTGAAAGTCACACATTATATCCCTGATTTTGCGACGTAATATGGCGGTGCAAACACTAGGCTTGCACTAAAATTTTTATTTAACTATAGTGAAGAGAAATACTTATATTTTACGTTTTCTATTTTTTATTTTAATATAAAAATATATATGTACAATTTTTTTTTATTCGAATAATTACTATTCTTTGTGCTGTTTTTTTTATGTTAAGAAAAATCTTTAAATGATGCAAAATTAATATGTAACAAAAATAAATCTATATTTTATTGACCTCTGTTCCTTAACAATGTATGCATTACCGCGAGAATCGATAAGATTTTAAAAACTTGCGTTACATCAGAATTTCCCAAAGTGGTATAGGTAGACCACCAGGGGTCTATAACGACGTGCAAGGGGTCCACGTAAGCTAAAAAATAATTTGGGGGTCCATGAGGTGTAAATGGAGGTCTACGATAGTGGCCCTCATTAAACCAGATCGTGACTGTAATTTTAAAAGGAAATTTTAATCAAGTGGAAACCAGACTTACTTATTTAACATAGTTATTTATTTAATTGAATGAGGTTAATTTGCAGTTACAAGGCGACATCATAAATTTTATTAAAACAAGGACTACATTTCAGCCTTTCTTGCCAGAATTAAGCTAAAGAAGTAAAATTTTGGACGTCGCAAATTTTCCTAGTTTCTCAATTGTCACAGACAATCAGCCGGGAAAAGACGTTTTAACCTACGATCAACATTTAAATGCCCTTCTTTTAGATTCTGAAACTAGGTTTGAGTATGTTTTGACTATCGTAATTCCACAGCAGGCAATAAGTCAATTTGAAAAAAAAAATGTCAGTTTACAAGAATTTGGCATTAGGAATAGGCACTAACGAAGATCTTAAAGTAAAGTTTAGAAACGGATGTCAAGAATTTTGGCTTTAAAAAGATATACCTGTTATTCATTCCATATTATGGAATATCTTGAGAAAGGTTTTAATCATTTTTCCAATTGAGAAGGAGTTTCATTGCGATTGCCAATTTCCAAAACAAAAGAAAAAGAAAAGAAAAAATTGGACACTGTGAACCGAGGAAATATTTAGGGTTAAACCTGACAAGATTGATGCCAAATGTTGAAAATTCGATTTTACATTCCCAGATTCCTCCCTCCCACTAAAAGCATGTTTGTTGTTCCGTTATTTTATATAACAGTTATTTTATGCATTAATTAAAATTTAAATTTTATTAATTAACATGTATTTTTCTTAAGTTTTAAACGCTATATTTCACTACAGTTAAAATTTAAATATTTTAAAGTAAGTAGCTCTATATACCTGCCGTCAAAAACACATTTAAGTTGACGAATTTGCAAAAATTAAATATTAGATAAGCAGGGGTCTACGCCAAACCAAAAAATCTGTCAAGGGGTCTATGGGGCAAAGAAGTTTGGGAACCTCTCTCCGTTACATGAAGGATAATTGTATACTAAAACTAAACTCAGTCGCGCAACAGCCCATAAGGGCCAAAGCCTACTGTGCCAAATATTATCTATGCCAGTGGGCTTCAAACTGTGTTCCACGGATCATGGGATTCGAAGCATACCTAGGGGTACCAGGAGTTAAAAATAAAAATTCGAAAATAAAACTATAAATATGTGTGTAAAATATTATGTTAAGATCTAAAACTGAGCAGGAACAAATTTTAAATTTTAGGCTGCAATTTTGCAGAATACGAGAAAAGTCTCTCACACAGTTATAAGCATTTTATGTCCATCTGACAGGGCCGGTTTATCCTCTGGTCATTTGGGGCAGCAGCCCAGGGGCCCGGATAAGATGGACTTATCCAAATTTTTGGTTATAAATTTCGATCCGCTAGTGCCAAGGGGGCATGTAAATCTTCTGTGCCAAGGGGCCGAAATGAACTTAAACCGACACTGCCTTCTGAAGTGAAAAATATTTCTCTCAACGTATGTGGCAACAAAAACAAAATATAGAAACGATTTAATTTAGAATATGAAAAGCAACTGAACAGATAGCTTCAATAGATTTTTGTGTAAAAAATGCCAACATGTATTCCAGTTACTAAATATAATGGAAGGGTTAAGGACATCTGGAAAACGAAGTAATGCAATTAACGAGAAAATTACACAATATGTTAAAAAAAAATTAGTATTTTTAAGTAAAAATAAAGTAGTTTTCTTTAATTGTTTTTACTTAAAGCACCTATAATACACTCTCTCTGATTTACTTTCAATTTATTTTAAGATATCTTTTTCTAATGGGCTTTTTTTTAAGGGGTTTTCCGAAAACACTTCATAATTCTTAATTAATTAAGAATTAAACCCTTATTCTAATTAAGAATAAAATTCTGATGAGGAGGTCTTCCGGGGCAGGCACTCCGTAAGTTACATGCCACTTGCCACTTCATAGTCTTAAGGCTTTCTTGAGTCGACGAAGTTTGAAGACACTGATCTACGCTATTGCAGCCAAGGCTAGTGTACATAACCTAGAAATATTACCAAAGCCTCAAAAACACATAGTTAAACCCTTTGAAGAATTACTAAGCTATAAGGGAAGAATTTCCTAATCTATCCAAGGAATTTCTAGGTGAAGTTTTTAATACTACGCATATGTCTCTCTATAGAATATACAATATCATTTTATTTAATTGTTCATTGACGTCACGATTCAAAGTTATACGAAGGTTATTGGCAACGGACCTCATTCTCAAACTTTTAGAACGAACCAATGTGAGAACTTTACACCTCGACAGAGTTACGTGCATCAGCCTCTCCACGGGATAGATAAGTAATGGCCCTAGGATTCAAACATATGAATCGACAGAAATAGCACCAGCCACGACCAAGGACGTCTGAAAGCATGGACCAAATGGACCCGGGCCTCGTCTCTTTCTCGACACAGCCTTAAGATCATAATTGGAATACACTGCTGGACAATTGCTAAGGACGGATAACACTATCATCCATAGCAACTACAAAATGAAAGGAAGCAAAATGTGGAAAATTAGAATAAGTGCGGGATATTAGTAAGAAGAAGTATGAGTATGCACATTTTTTTTCCACGTCTGTTCATCACGTGATAGCGTTCATAAGAGCTTTAAAGGTTTTGACGCGTGTGGACAGTTGTTGTTTCAAGTCAAAGTTTTACAGGAAAGATTTAATAGACGAACTTGAAATTTTTGGCATGTCTTCCCGACATCAGATAGATGATTTTATGCGTGGCCGAATTATTGGAAAGATCGAAGAAGGGCGAAAAATAACAGATGTTGCCAGGGAGTTCGACATCGCTCACAGCGTTGTTTCACGGCTGTGGAAGTCATTTAAAACTACTGGAATGTGTAGTAGACGGCACGGGGGAGATCGTGTTAGAAGTACGATGCCTGCAGAAGACAGATATATCGTCCTATCAGCAAAAAGGAACAGGCGCACCACAGCTCAGCAGGTGGCAAATCAGTTTCTTGCTGCCTCAGGAAAGCAGATCTCCCGAATAGCTGTTGCCAGACGTTTGAGGAGAGGAGGACTATACGCACGCAGACCTGTTGTGTGTGTCCCATTGACCAGACAGCACCGTACTGCCCGTTTGCAATGGTGTCGTGAGCATCACAATTGGACTGAACAGGACTGGGCATGCGTACTATTCTCAGATGAGAGTAGGTTCAGTCTGTCATCGGATTGTAGACGCCAACTGATCTGGCGCGAGAGTGGTACTGCTTATCGTCCAGAAAATATCCAGGAAAAGGACCGATATCCGACATGCAGTATCATGGTGTGGGCCGGCATCATGATCAATGGCCGCGCGCGCCTACATGTGGTTGCGAATGGGACTATGACGGGCCAACGATACATTGATGAAGTTCTACTTCCTCATGTTCGTCTTTTCCGTGGTGCTGTCGGTGATAAATTTGTTTTTATGGACGACAACGCAACATGTCATCGAACACTCGCTGTTCAGGATTGTCTAGACAGCGAGGGTATTCAACGTCTCGTATGGCCAGCGCGTTTTCCAGATCTAAACCCCATTGAAAATGTGTGGGATGCTTTGGGGAGGCAAGTTGCTGGTCGAAACTATCCTCCGACAAACAAGAACACCCTCATCCGTGCACTCACAGAGGAATGGGATAAATTGCCTCAACAGCTGCTGGATAATGTTGTGCAAAGTATGGTACGACGTGTGGAATGTTGCATCACACTCCACGGTGGACATATCCCGTACTGATACCTTTCTTTAAGGTGCCTGCTGACTTTTAGATGCATTGTTCCATTTCTCCGTACGCAGATCAAATGAACATTTTTTTTCTTTCAGATAATTTTGTACTTTCCAGAACAATAAATATTCTTTATTCTAATGTCTGAACAGTGTGGCAACTATATTTTATCCTGCTAGGCCTCATGTCTCGCTTAATGTTATGCTACATAGCAATTTGTGATCCGTCCGTAGCAATTGTCCAGCAGTGTAATTTAAAAGGTCAAATGTTATTTCCGATTGTATTCTCCGAAAAACTGGGAATTTCGGATATGTCAACTGGCTATATGTGATGACCGTCGTCCACGTACAGGCCTGCCTAGGCCAACCACCATACACAATCATTACTCCTTCGGTCAAAAAGCGACAGTCGATCGAGTTGGTATAAGCGATCGTAAATCATGCATATTTTTTTGTTTCGGGTTATTGTTTGTACGAGTATTCGACAACGTATGCTATGCACTGTTAAATTTTAAGGATTAAAGATGAAGCCTACGTTTGTGTAGGGGCCCAGGGCCTACTTTTGAGTAAGGTCGTAAGACGTCCCTGGCCACGACCTGATCACTCCGGAAAATAAAAATCACTAAAGGTTTTATTTACATTTGTGTTTTGTCAGCAAACATTTATCAGGGGAAATTTTTCAATATATATGTCGCAGGAAAATGATGGAATTACGAATTTCATCAAATCTCTAAGGCAGATGATCAATTGACGGAAGATGTTAAAAGTAGGTCTCTTCAAGGCCATTTCCCTGATAAAAGTAAGGGATTTGAACAAATCCCTGATCTGCTTCAGTGAAATTATGAAATAATATTGTCAAGAGTTTAAAAGTGTTTATTTAGCAAATAGGGTGCATTATTAAACGTAGAAGTAATGTAACAATAATCAATGAAATACAAATTATTTATTCGAAACGAATTAACAAATAATTAGAAAATTAGGCTGGTATTTTTTTATGTGTAACATATTTTCTCTCAGTTGCTTACACACTAAAATATTAATCCCTATGTCAGGGATGGCGGACCGATGGCACGTGACAGAATATTTTGGGCACGCCATCGTTCAAAAACGGTTTGTATTTTAGCTGAAAATAATTAAGTTGACTATGAAGTATTGAGAACAAACACGAGTGATCCGTCGTGACACCGACAAGTCGGGGAGCAGACTCGTTTGTTATATCTTGCGTAGTTACGTCGTGTAATTGCTAATGATGCTAAGTTTATCTACGCATAGTGTGTGTATGTTACTGTTTCTAGATATATTCAAGCTGTTTAAAAAATATATTTTAATGTTTACATTAATGGTTCAGCTTGTATACATCTAAATTATCAATGTGATCTAATTCTTGTTTTGTAAGTCTAACTCTCAGGGCTTTATTTTTAAATTTTTTAATGACCTGAGACAAAAAGGGAAAGAGCAGACACTACAGAAATCTCGTACAAATACTCAATTTCCCACAGTCGTTCGCAGTCAGTAAGAGTTTTTTTGGGGGGAATCGAGCGAGAGCACTTAGATTAGTCAATTTCGTCAACACAACTTTATATTTAAAGTTTATTTGTGTTAAATTTACAATTTTTAGCTGCTGTTTAACATGGCATAGTTCAGCAGAAGAAAAAAAAAACCACAGAAAGTGCAAGACAGTAAGTGTAGCAGAGAATTTAAAACTTGGTGGACTGAAAAATATAGCATGATCAGTAAAGGCGACAAAGCGGTGTGTGTTTTATGTTCTGGAACAGTGGTATGTAGAACATCGTCTGTAAAACGGCATTTTGAAACAAATAACAAATCCTTTTGTGAAAAAAGCGAACTAGAGCAAAAAGAATTAATTGCAAGTGCAATAAAAGACAGAAATAAACATTCGACGTCTACGATTAAATATGTAAGCAAAAATTGTCATACAAGTGCGGCAAGTTACTCGGCTGCAAATGCCATTGCTCGGCATGGTAAACCATTTCAAGAAGGAGAGTTTTTGAAGGAAGCTTGGTTGGCATGCGTGCCCTCACTTTTTGATGATTTTGATAATAAAGATAAGATAATTCAGCGCATCAAAGATGTTTCTCTCTCTAGAAACACAATAAATGATAGAATCTTGAAACTGGCAAAAAATGTTGCAGATCAACAAAAAAATGACATTAACTCCGCTCCTTTATATCTCTATGTCTTGGCCAAAATATTGACATCAGCAAATCTGCACGTTTAGCTGTCTTTGCTCGATATTGTGTAGGAAACGTCATTAGGGAAGAATTAATTGCGATATCATCGTTATGAACAACTACAAAGGGCACGGATATTTGCAAGGCAGTAAGAAATTCGCTCGCCGAGAAAGAAATTGATTTGAAAAAAATTGTTTCAGTAACCACTGATGGTGCTCCAAATATAGTAGGCAAAAAATATATATATGGTTTCATTTCTTTATTTAAAACGGACGTAGGACATTCGATTCTTGAATGCCACTGCATTATTCACCAACAAGCCTTATGTGCAAAGAGTAGTTTAACATCTCTTGATAATGTAATAACGTTAGTCACAAAAATGGTCAACCTCATATCGTCGCAGGCTTTAAATAAGCAAAAGTTTGATGCTTTGTTGGATGAAGTCAATTCGGTGTATAATGGCTTACTAATGTATAAAAATGTTCGCTGGTTGAGCCGCGGGAACGTACTTCAAAGATTTGTTGATTGCTTTGAAGAAATCAGACTGTTTCTACAAAATGAGAGCAACATTGAACAATACCTACAGTTGATGGATATTATGTGGCTTTTAAAATTTATGTTTTTACAGACATATGCCAACATTTTAATGAATTGAACGTAAAGCTTCAAAGCCCGAATAAAACAGTTATCGTCATGATGGATCTCATTCGCGCTTTTGAAGCTAAAACTGTATGTTTTCAGAAATGATATTACAAGAAACTACAAGTACTTCTCAAACTTGAAAAAAAAATCAAAGATTTAGATGCCCAAGAGAAACGAAATGAAGAAACAGTTATTGATGAATTTATTTCCATAATTGATTCTTTAACCAAAGAATTTTCAGCGAAATTTTCTCAGTTCAAGGAATTATCGAAAATGTTCAAATTTATTATGTACCCTGATGTGTGATTTCGTTTGACAAACTGAACTTGTCCCAATTCGATTGATTGGAAATTGAAGAATTTGAAATGCAACTGATTGATTTCCAGTCTAGTTCAATAAGGATTTAAAAGTTTATTGAAACAAGGAAAAAGTTGGAATTGATTGAAGCAGAAAGATTGCCAAGCAATAATGCCAGTAACGAAATTTTGGAAACATGGTATTCGATTCCAAACGCATTTAACTATTTAAAGAAGCTGGCTTATACTATTTTAACCATATTTTCATCTACCAATGCCTGCGAGTCATTATTTTCAGAGATAAAAATAACATCAAAGACTCGCTTAGAAGCCGTTTAGCAGACGACTCTAATTCAGCATGCATTCTGCTAAAAGTAGCATCTTATAATCCTGATATAAGTTATTTGTCATCTAATCTACAACAACAGAAATCACACTAAAATTACTTTAATTTAAATTACATATGTATAACTAAAACATTTACTACTATACAGTGTAAAATGTATTTTTTCGTATTAAATAAAGAGTTTTGTTTTGTTCGTATTTAGTTTTATTAGTTTCCCAAAAATCACAAATAAAAATTATTTGATGGCACGCCTATAAAACATTTTAGAAAAAGTGGCACGTTGATCCAAAAGGTTCGCCCCCTCCTGCCCTATGTTAATCCCATGTGTGTGTGTGGTGCCATTTTTTAAAGATAAGGGGTTGATATTAAGGGGGGGATCGATAGTACTACCTGTATGGTTAGAAAGTACAAGGATTTGACCCACAC
Organism: Trichonephila clavipes; assembly: GCA_019973935.1. NCBI lineage: Eukaryota > Metazoa > Arthropoda > Arachnida > Araneae > Nephilidae > Trichonephila > Trichonephila clavipes. The sequence continues at coordinate 38,013 of BMAU01002986.1, read as the reverse complement.
CAGGTGTCTCCCCCTCCCCACTGGACAGCATTTTGCCAATGCAAATCCTGACTAGTTCATTTCACTGAAACAGTTCAGGGTTTCATAAAATCACTTACTTTCATCATGGAAATGACCTTGAAGATACATTATTTTACCATCTCCGGTCAATTGATCCTATCCCTTAGGGATTTCATGAAATTCCTAATTTCGTCATTTTCCTGCGACATATATATTCTTTACTTGAAGCTAACGATTTTTGATACTTATACATACAGTCAAGGTGACAGTGCTTATACAATCAATTTCAAGAATTATAGTAAACGTAAAAAAGCATACTTCAAATCATCAATGCGTATTCAGATTTTTCATAAAAGCACCAATATATATATCGAAAACCTTCCAAGTCTTTTTGGATAAAGCAATTAACTATTTAAGTAACAATAGGCATGCCCGCTGCCGCCACACATCTAATCTTAATCTCAGCAAAAGGGACATTATACAGAGAAAATTAATTTTTGAGAAAAACGGGTTTTTTTAATGTTGATGGAAACCTTATAGAAACACAGACATTAAAAGAGCCACATTTAACAGAAATGAGAAAAACATTTTAATTAAAAATACCACGAGCAATTATTTATTGCCGACAACAAAAATTATCAATTCCGAACAATTCTTTCGTCATATATCAAATTCACGAGGGCCAGAGCCTGTTCTAACCATCCCAGTATACGTGACCATTGGGCGCTGAGGTTCATGAGCAGATGTCCCGATCAGGTGATCATTCTGAAACGACATCCCCAGTGTTTCAGTCCCCAAGCAAGCTTGGTACTCATTTATCGACTCACTGCAGTAGGGATGAGTCGACCTTGCCCAGCCCGGGAATAGAACTTGGACATGTGGTGTGGAAGCGCGACACGCTACCACTCGATTACTAGTTTCGTCATATATTTTTTCGTGATTAAATCGCTGTTTATTAATGTCGCATTACAAAGCAACAAGAGGGCTATTGACGCCGGATCTCGTATTTTTTAATCACGTGTAGAGAACGAAATTTAAGCTGGCACCCCACTCACTCTCCTAATGTTCACACCCCGCCATCTTTACGATTTGATTCATCATTAATGGCACTCTTTGGAGCTACATAACATCACTGTGGACGGACCTCGAGATTTATAACGTTCAGGTGACAAAAATGACACCCGAGTTAGTACTTCGCTTCAAACTTCCACACCACGCTTTAGCAAGGCTCTCGACAGATTTTACGTGTTTCAGCCTTTCTTAATGGCGGGTCTTTAGTGAGTGACTTTGTAATTTTGAATCTCGGTCAAGTGACGAGGACGACACCTGGAAGCTGGGGTCTTTGGGAAACTGGATTTTAATTAAATCCTCCGTCCCATATCGAAAACGTATTGGAGTACTTTCGGTGCCTTCGGTGAGTTTACTGGGCATATGGCTCGCGAAGCGAGCCTCCATCCCATATCCGATAATTTGATGTGGAACGATCGTGGTCATTTCATGCTAGTGAGTAGCAGTCAGCTGACTCCATGCCAGTTAGTATAGAGAGTCTGATTCAACATGTCCTGGATCAAGTCTTAGTAGAGAAACGGTTTTTTCTTTTTCATTGCAAATCATTTGCAACCTTCTAATGTAGCTTTTCATTGCGGTGAGCTCATCGCATGGTGTGGGAGCAGTACCGTTGTGATAAGGGAGAAAAGTCCATGTCCGATTGTTGAGCCATTGCCATATTCCAAGTCGTATGCCGTGAGAGTAACCAGTTGTGAGTAAGTGGTGATCTGAACTACACTAGTAGCACTGAAAAGTGCTGTAGCCAGATGTATGAATCGTAAAGTAAAGAACGCGAATCGTGCTTATGAATTGGGGCGTATAGAAGACGCATCCAATTCGATAGAGGGCGGGCCACTGTCTAGAGCGGCGACCATAGTCCGAGTCAGATTCGGGAATCTCGGGCGTTTATCGTTTGGATCGATGTGTGTGTATTGGAGTACTTGACGTGGTAGATAAGAAATTATAATGTCCTTGAATATAGTTCACAAAGTCAATTGGTTTGTTGAGTAGAAAGCTTCAGTCTGTCACTTTCGTACGAGTTGTCACGTCGGTGATTTATTGCGAATCCAGCAATAGGATCCACAACAACTCGTCTTCACGGAGGGAAATCCGCTCTGCAAGCAGAGAGGGTAGGAAAGCCGAAGGTTCTTTCAAGCAAGGTGAGAAACCTCTAATTAAGAGCAATGATTGTAGAATTATTCCTCATCGCCTTCGTAACTTTCGAGTAATTCAATAAGTGCCTTTTTGATCTTTGAATTAGTTAACTTGGTGTTCGATTCGTTTTTCCTGTAAGTGGTGGGAGGGGGATTTTGAACGTTTAGGTAATTGATTTGTTGGACTAATTGTGTGAGAGCTTGGATCGTGTGTTGTATTGTTTGCGTGATTAAGTTTAAGCATTCGTTGTAGCTGTTATTACTGAGGGTTGGAATGTGTGCCGGGGGAGTTATTTCTAGGGGATTGCGTTGAGAAATGTTAGCCGCACTTTCAACATCTCGGAATGAGATGACAGTTTTCTGCAGTGGGATTGCATTGGGTCGCCCCTTTGCTTTCGAATCCTTCTATTGAAATTGAGAGGCAACTTTGTTTTTTGAGTTCAAAAATGTTAGCATTGTAAAGATTTCTTGGGAGGGTTATTACGAATACTGGTAGGATTTGCTTAGTGATAGTACCTGTGAGTTGCGACACCTTCTCGACTGTATATCCCAAATCAAACAGGTCGTTTTTGATGTCTTCGATGTTAGTGTCTCGGGGAAGTCCTTTAAATACAACTTTTATTGGCCTTTGTGCTTTTGGTGTAATTTTGTAGTGCGGATATTTAAGCGTTTCGAGTAGGTTGTTAAGTTCGTCGCGTTGGTCAAACGTGTCGGTGAATAGTTTAAGATATTGACCAGCCTTTTTGGATCTTATGTGTGGCATTTTGTTTCCTATCGTTTGCAAATGTGTTCCGTAATCGTTTGTAATTTTAAGCACGGTTGGGGGGAGATTTACAGTAACGGGTGTAGGGTTTTTGGTGATTTTACTGAGCGATGTGTTGGCGGTGTGTGTGGAATTATGTGCGTTTCGGCGTCCTTGTGCGTTTGAGTTGTTTGTATTTCCAAAGCATTAAATTTACTGGTTAAGTCGATTTTAAAAGTTGATTCCGTATCGGTGGTAGTATCTTGATTTTTGTTCAACGTTCTTAGTGGTGGGGAGATGAATCCGTCATTGTTTTCTTTCCGATTAGACGAAGTTGGTTTAGGGATGGGGGGGAATCAGTTTGATTAACTTTAGCTGGTGTATTAGTAGGAGTGTGTCGGGTACAGTTTGGGATGTCCCATGGGGGAGTGAGGTAAAATGACTCACCGCTTGTTGATAGTATCCATTCAGTCTTTCGAGAAACTGTGATTTTTCCAGAATAACCGGGTCGTTGGGGTCAGTCAGTCCTTGCATTAATAGGTCACTGATCTGGGAGTGAACCTTTTCAATACCGGGGGCGAGTGCCTTGATTTCCATTGCAGCTCTCAAGAGATCCTGGCAATTCGAAGATGTGGCGTCGTCAAAGTCCTGAGGTGTTCCGGGTCTTGAAGCTTGGGGTGAAGCAGGCAAAGAGAGATCCATGATATCATCACGGGTAGGTTCGGGAGTTGTAATTGATTGACTTCCTTCATGGCTGGTAGTAGAAGTAGGGTTACTGTTCCGGTGCTGTTCAAAAATATTTTTTTGCTTTTTCCGTACCATAATTAAAATGTTGAAAGAACGTCGTTCATTAAACGAATTGATAAAAGTTTGCAAGCGCCAGACTGAAAAATAAACTTTTCAGCCAGCAAAAGTTGCGGCACGTGGTCCTGGGCTACGAAATTCGTATTGGGAGCGTTTCTCACACGTCCGCATGCTAGCTAGTCCCAGACCGTTCTCCGGACGACACCTGAGGAGGCACCTCTCTTTTAAATGTCACACCACATCAATGGGAGGACATTGAGCCTTAACAGGCTTCGCCCTCTCCCTACATGGCGGGTCTTCACTGACACCAGGTCTTAAGCCCGCGAAATTCTAGCCTCGAGTTCATAACCACCAGGCTACTGAGGCCACCACGTCTTTAGTGGGTCTAGAACCAATAGCTCCACAGAATCAAAGCCGGTCACTAATTCGCCATTATGACCACTTGAATACCTACCTCGACCCTTTTTTTAAAATAAAGGACTTGGTTCTTTTCAATTACTACAACTTTCTGAAAATGCTCCTTATTAAAAACGAGATTCACAATTTTAAAATTGTATAATAAATAATATTTTGGTTGGCTTGATTGGCGCCACATTTTCGCGCACCCCTAGTTTACAAAGAAACCAGAAGTGTGCGTGTCCGATGCTCGTATGTTTTTTAGTCATTTATTTAATTTATTATCCCAAAATTTTGAAAAATAGTAGAATCAGAACCCTTTAACTTCATTAGGTATGTCATCTCTTTCAAATATATAGCATTCCGATCTATGTAGAAGTTTAATTTTTCTTATTAACATCTCTCTTTTTATTTTTGAAGCTATCATTTTTATACCTGGCTTCTCACGTGCACCCGTAAATTTCGATCTAATTTTTTTGAGTTAAAAGTGCGCGTTATACGCTGGATTTTAGGGTAATTATTCACACCTTTTTGTAAATTAATATCTTTTTATTCTATATATCTTAACCACCAAAAACAAGAGGGGGGCTGCAAGGAAAACAAGAAAAAAGAATGCCGAGAAATACGCTGCATTCTCAACATTAAGAAAATAAATTTATATTAAAATTAATGAATTTTAAGACATTTTCTAACTTAAAGCCTACAAATAATTTTAAACATACATAATTTTATAACATTATTTATTTATCGAAGATGTTTCTAGTGAACTGGACAATGGGGGTTAAAGGTTGCACTTCTTAGATGGAACATCCAGAATTCTATTTTTCTTGGCGAGTTAGGCACCTAATAAAACCACAGTTCAAGATTTATGAACGCCATAAAATGTGTTAAAAGAGAGAAAAACTTGAAATGTCTAGAAATACTTTTAAAATAGAAAGAAAAAAAAATTGAATCACCAGAGAAAAAGTTCGTAATATAGAAAATGTACTTCGATATTGGGAAGTTGTTTTACGAAGAAAATCGTGAAATGTTCTTGTTTCCAAGAAAAGTTCGCAATATACAGTTTCGTAATACGGAGGTTCGACTGTAATTGTTACAAGTGTGTATTTAAGATCCAAAGACAAGGTTATTAAAGAAAAGGCATTGTTTGAGATGGAAGAGAAACGAAAATCACGGGAGCACGTTACTCGTGTTTATCAAAAGTAAAGCTTATGAGAGAAATTCCATATTTGCGATATAAACACAGTTCTACCATGAAAGAATCAGATTTCCACAATTTCCGGTAGGAAAATTTTATTTTTCCAGTAGATCTCACGAAACTTCTGAGTAGTATGTGAATCATCAATAAGTCTCAATTACTGTTTTTATAATGACTGGGAGGGTACACCCCCCATTGTGAAAATTATACAACTATTCATACTCATTGCTCTAATTGTAAAATTGTAATTTACATATATTATGTAGTTTTAATTTGTAACCATAATATTGAACAGGAACTTACTGCTTTTTTTCAATTCCTACTATTAGTTCACACTCTCCCTATATATATTTATATATCTTGTTCAAATTTTCAACTGTTAATGAAATACTTTTTATTCATCCGCTCAAGTTAAAAAAAATACATGTTTTTAAACTTGTGGTAGATGACACATGATGTTAATACAGTTTTTTCAAATATTAATTCATTAATCAAATTTAATTTAAATCGAGCCAATATCAGTGCAATTCCCCACCAAACGCAGCAAGGGTACAGCTGAACGGAAATGCTACCATTAATTCTATAATGGCCATCAACAGTATATAAGATGCAAGGTAGCACTATAGATTATGCAATAATATATCTAGGATGAAAACTTCCCGAGCATATATCGCCTTGAGTTGTGTGAAATCATTAGATGAACTATTAATAGAAGAGCTGAGCTGCTCGAAACTCACTGTGGAAAGGTTCCTTGCAATAATGAAGCACTACAAGAAATAGATAGAATGAGGAATTACAAACCACCATCAGCTTCATAAATCAGAAACGAAAAGAAATAGAAAGCGAATAAAAAGTAACAAACAAAATAAGAGTCCAACACCATATATAGAAAAGAAAATAGAAAATCGCAAGGAAATTCGCTTTCTGTTTTGCCACGTAATACTGTGATTCTGTCAAATGTCCGCACAAGTTTATATTAATTGTAATTATTTAATAAAAAGTAACTGAAATAAAAAAAATTTATATTACTGTTTTCATATGTTAGATAAAAAAGTAAAAATTATTACAATCATCGAGAAAAACTTTATTTATAGAGAGAGAAAGGTATAGCGCCCATAACAGTGGCGCATCCAGGAAGTTTACATGATGGGAGGGTGGGGGGAGTTGATGGTCAAAGTTCACTATTCTCGTATCATATCCCAATACGCAAACATTCTTATGATTTTATCAATTGTCGGGAACAATAAAACAGTAAAAAAATTGTTGAATAAATAGTTAGCATAAATTAATAATTAAAATTACATAAACTTTACGTTCTTTTTACATAGGATTATAATCAATCGAGAAAATATCAAGGGCGAAGAACCCTACCCCCTTGTGTGTACTGTCCCATAATTATTTTTATCAACTTAAATAAATTCGATAATATAAGTAGTATATGATCTTTTTTTTGCTAGCTTGTTGAGTTCCCTCGTGAAATAAAAGTTAATTTTTTTTGTTGACTTTTATTATTTTTCTACTTATCAATTTTGACTTAATTTTATTCTATTTCCTGATAATTCAGTTTGCAAAATGGAATTAAATGACTCCTCGAGCATACGTTCAAGGGCAAACAATTCGAAGTACTCGTGCTGCCATCTATTAGTGATTTGAGTAACTAGAGAGAATCAAATTCTAATTAGTGGTACGGAGCTCCAAGAACACATTCACTACGCTACCTCGAACTGTCTCATTGATTCAAAGGGTTCCAACAGAGTTACTAATTTTGTGACTTTCAAGTTTACGAAATTTCTGAATTTCTTGATCCAATACAGCTTTGAACTTCTAAGGGATGCTACGCCTTATCGTTAGCAGACCGAGTTTGTTGACAAAAATTTTTAGATTGTCTTTGATGTAAGAAATGGTGAGTTCAATTTTGAGATAGGAGCATGATTTTCATGTGATGAGCACAAGGGAGGGTTTCCTATTATTTTAAGATATTTGTTAAGATGTGGTTAATTCTAATATGGACCACAGCTCAGCACACAAGGAAAGAATATGCTCAAGCAGTTGGAAATTGAAAATTTCAGATCTGAAAGCTTGCCCCACATTATCGCGCAACACATACCGCTCAAATCTAACGTGGAAAGCTTCCACAATCTAAATTATCTTTAACTCTTAATATGTCTCTCATATTTAATTATATAAATCTCTTTTATGTTTAATTTAAATTTAATAGCTGAGAAAGTACATTCCATTTTTTGGAATAGGAATTCTGTAGGTAGCACGACATTTAAGCCTCATAAAACTCAAATCAAAATAATTTTTAATCAAAAATAAACGTTCCTTTATGTAAGTGTAGTAAAAATTTTAACGACATTATTTTTTTTTAAAGACTTTTCCAGAAAATTTATTACTTTCAAAAAATGGAAAGCAAAAAAATGATCGAAACAATCAGATGTGCACTAATTAAAAAAAAAAGTTTAACATATATTTATTTGCTTCTCCAATTTAATATTTTTTTTAAAAAAACTACAGATGTGACATTTTTTTTCATGAAAAAATTTGTTTAAAAAACACAACAACTGGAAAATAAAGTATAAATAAATTTAACAAATAAAACCTGCTTCATAAATTAATACCATACAAAAATCACACAGTGCATGAGTCACTTCATAATTTTAAATAATGATTAAGTAACAAAGATAACATTGAAAGTACAATCTCAATTTTCAATTTGCAAAGCTAACAACATGAAGACACACACTATCCCCTTATAATTCAAATGTGAATCAATCTTCCTCATAGCAGTGTGCAATAAAGTGAACATGCCGCTACCACTGAGCTCTAAATTCAAAAAGCTCAATCATCATTGAAAATATAGGTACAATATTTTGTTCAATTATGATTTTCTCCAATTACTTTAAATGCATTTATTTAGTGTTAATCATGCTTCTATCAAATCATCTTGTTTTATAACCAGGTATTTTAAGAACAAATATACAGGTGGTTATCAAAATAATGGAAACACCTGTGAATAAAAGTGACATTTTTGAATGTGTTTTGTAAGCCTTCAGTATAATAATAGTAACCAGTTTTTTAAAAAAAAATAGAAATGTATATATTCCAGTAGTAAGTGGAAGTTTATTTAAGTTTGGAAGTCTTGGATCTTTTTCAAAAGCTTAAAATGTTGGACCTCTCATATTTTGAAAAAGGCCAAATTGTAAGAGCCTGTCTAGATGGAGCAGATGACCAAAACATCTCAAGTTTCAGGTGTTTCTAGAGATACAGTGTCTTAATTAAAGACAGCATACACACAGGGCTGCAAGACAAGCTTGGCAAAACATAATAATGGAATTAAAAAGAAGCTCAGTGAAAGAGATCAACAGGTATTGAAGTGGACTGCAATGTCCAAAAAGCGAACAACTGCAGCAAAAGCGAACAGAGCTCAATTAGCATTAGGATTCTCCAGTGTTGATGATTAGTTAGAAGGCACCTTCATAATCAATATATGTATGGCAAAGCAGCAATTTCCAAGCCATTTATCACACTTGTTAATGCCACACGTTGTCTACAGTGGTATCACACTCACAAAACCTGGTCAATTGATAAGTGGAAAAAAGTCATACGGTCTGTACAAATCGTATTTCAACTTTTCCCTACAAAAGGTCGGGTGTACATTCAGAGGACACCTGCACAAGCGTATGATCATTATTGTTTCCTTCCAACTGTCAGACATGGAGCTTTCATGATATGGGAAGCTGTGTCGAGGTTTTTTGCTGGACCAATCATAACCCTGAAATGAAGAGTCACTGGGGAGAAGTATAGAAAAATTTTAGCTGGCTAGGTCAATCCTGTGATGCAAGTATTGTTTCTTGCAAGAGATGGAATTTTCAGGGTGATAATGCACCTAACCATGTAGCAGGACTTGTCCCATCATGGTTTGATTAACACGAGGATGACGTTCAACATCTACTTTGACCAGCACAGTCACCTGACCTCAATATAACTGAACCATTATGATCTATTTTAGAGCATTCATTATGGTATCAATATCCTCCACTGGCATCTTTCCCAGAACCTCCATGAAGAATGGTACAATACTCCCAAAACCCCACTCAACACGTGTATGAATCAATTCTTAGATGAATCCAAGCTGTATTACATGCCAAAGGCAGTCCTTTAACATACTAATAAAGGATTCTTTATAAATCTAAGGTGTTTTTATTATTTTGATAGCCATCAGTATGCCTCTAAATAAAAATAAATCATAATTGTTAAAAACAATAAAAAGTATCAAATGTATTAAATCAACATTCGACACTATTAGATTGACAAGATTAATTTTGATTTCAAGAAGGACAAACTATTACATCTGATGTAAGAAAATGAGTGGAAAATTATTCCCCATAATAGGAAGAGGAAGAAAAAGAAGTCACAAAATAAGAAATTGCTTGAATATATAATGTATATTTGTTCAGGACTTGTATGTTAAAATATTTCAACTATTTTTCAGAAATCGATTAACATCAAGTCACATTAACCCTAAAGAAAACTGAACAAAAATCTAGATCCTTAATTTTTAAAAATAAGTTTGTCAACCGAGAACACATGAAATATATTAATGAGAAACTAAAGTACTGAGAGAGACTTTATATATACTTTAAAATATTATTAGTTCAACAAAAATTCATAAACAGAAAAAATAAAATGATTTTATTTCAAAAGATAGGTAAATTAAGCCATACATTGCAAAATCAACTTAGAAAAATATACCGCTTACAAAGATATTTAAAAAAATAATAATAATTCAAAAAGCGATGATACTATTTTTTGTATTAAAATAATACACAGAATATCTAAGAAAAAAGAAAATCTAGATATAAATTTATATTGTTTAATTACCCAGTTTTAGCTATCATATAATATTTTAAATCGATCAAGCTATAAAATCAAAAATCAATACTATTTGGATTGTATTTCAAATCATATAAATAGATAAAATGAATATGCAAAAATCTTTTTTTATCCTTAAATGAAATGCCTTGATAATGTAATGCATATTATCAAAAATGTGAAGATGGAGAGGTCAACATAGCTAAATAAATTTAATATTGCCATTATTGAATCAAAGAAAGCTAAACTATGTTTTAAAGTTACTAATTTTTCTCTAATGGAAGCCAATTTTTCACAAAACTAGTTCTTTATCAAGAAATTTACTTAAATTTGAATACAATTCAATATATTCTCCCTACTTAATGAAAAACTTTTAAAAAATGCTCAAAACACATGCACATTATGTTTGAAATTTCCTTTTAAACTGATCATTAATTCTAGAATGATATTAAAAGAAAAACCACTTGAGAAAATTATATTTTAGTATTTTGTGCAAATGATTAATCTTTTTTAGTTTTCCTATTAATATTTTTTGTGTACAATGTTATTAGTTCAAAAATAAAATATTGTTCATTCGAATGATAAATGGATGGATAGTTGATTGTAAGCTAATGCCAACTTTTAAGAAATCATCATCGATATAGAATTTAAAATACAATTATATCTAAATTATTAAGAATAAATGCATAAAAACTTTAGAACAATTTTCAAGAGGCAAACATACAAAGATGTTCATTTATAAGTTACCTTTCTTTTTTATTTACATAACTCCTTAATAATTCTAATTGTTTTAAAATAATACTAATACTTTTTTTACAGCTGAAAATAATGATCCATTGGTTGATGTAAATATCTTTGAAAAGTGTTGAGTAGAAGATTTATGATGCAAATGTTACAAACACTTACTTAACATTAGGAAATCGATTTATTTAATGTACCAGGAAAAGTGAAAAAGTAGAGGGACTTTCGCAAATTCTCCTTCCAAGATTTGGCAACAGTGCAAGTATCTAGCTCTGAATGAGGGTGCAGACTGATAATGTAGTTGTGATATTGAACGGTCTGCTACACTCTAATGACTGCAGGGGAAGACAAGTCAGATGTTGTATAGAAGTGTTGACGACTACCCCTCATTCAGCACTGGATACTTGCGCTGTTGTCAAACTCCGGAAAGAGAAATTGCAAAAGTCCCTTGACTTCTTGACTTTTCCACATATCAATAACTTAGAACATTTTTAAGCAGAATTTTACAAAATTCAAAACTTAGGTTTATTGCGTGATGAGAAATCAGTCATATGTGAAAATAAATGACAACTGTAATGAAAAATTCTCAACTTGGAAGATAATCAACCCATAAAACTATAAATAGGGTTTTCTTTGAACCATCAAGAATGATATTAATTTTGAAAGTAAGAAAAATTGTGAAATTATTCAAAGTGCCTTCTTCTTTGATAACTACACACTTATAACTTCTATTAACTAAAGATTTTTTTTTATAATGAAAGTAAGAATAAAAGCAGAATAAAATTTAGGAATTGGATAAGGAAAGCATGCTCAATCAAATAAAACCAAAAGTTCCCTAGGAATAAGTTTAAAGAAAATACTCCTGATCATCTATATAATTTATTAGAAATGTAAAAAGAAAGTATACCAAAGCAGCAGAAACATAGATGAATGCTACTCACTGTGCTATCATTTGCATATGACCAGTAAGCTGTTTTAAATGCAAATGATGGCTGTGACTTTTAAGACGGTCAAACTAAGTGCTGCTTAGAACACCAAATTTATCATGTATATTTCTTCCTTTTTGGAAATCTGGAAAAAAAAGAGCAAATAAAATAGAAAAAAATGATTTTCTAATCCTAATTTCGAGCCAAATGAGGAGGATGTTTCCAGATTCACAAGACTTAAAAAATAATGCAGAATTTTCCAGTTGAAAACTTGCATGCCATGAAGGTTCAGAACCAACCACAAAACCAACTGAATTGATGGAACAAATGAATCCAAAATTTACAAACAGGTATTTCACACTTATAGATATTCCTCATCTTAAGAAATATGTTGGGAATTATTTATTGATGTAAAATTACAAAATCAAAATGATTCTTTGGCGTAATTCACAAATTATTTGAAGTGCAAAGGTGGGCAAAAGTTAATTTTAGCAATATTGTGCAATTAAGAGGTAGCAGAGTTCTTGCTTTGGGAGGTATCCTGCATGGTACTCATACTGACCTTCATAACTTCTAAAGAAGTCGAGTCACTGTTACCTGATATACCCTCTATGTTCTCTTTCCTTGTTATTGTCTTTTAAAAGGTACTATTGGTTTACAGTTCCTCTTCATAAACAATATTACACCATAGCATAAAAGGGTGGCTCATTTGTCAAAAAGCTGTTGGAAAGTGAAGAGTTTTGATGCATGATTTGGCTAACAAGCTCCTCCTGAATTCTAAATTAAATTGACAGTAACTGCAATTGGTGCTACAAGAGGGATGGGTAACAATGTCTCAATATATAGCTCACTGAACACTTCACACTCAACATAGAGAAACAATGCAAATTCTATAAAGCAGTCAAAAGAGAACATATCTCTAATTAAAGACAATTTTTCTTGCTAGCCACCTGTTGCACAGACATTTTGGACTTCCATCTAATTGTGCCTGTTGCTAATTTTTTAGTAATGTTCCTTTTTATCTATTAAATTTCATTTCAGAAAAAAATTGCTTACTTTTCCCACATCCCTCCAACTTGGGAGTTTTTTGGTACCATTTGTATCGATTTAAAACAATTAAGCGAAATATTACATTAGAAAAACTATTTCATCCTTAGCTTTCGCATACTAAATTCTAAAAAAAAAAGACTGAATATATCAAGAACATTTTTCTTCAAGGAAATCAAGTTCTTAATTACATGCAAAAAATAAACCAAAAAAGCTTAGTTCACATTTGTTAGGAATAGCCCTACCAACAGTACCTGTTTTTTTTTTTTTTTCTTAAATTATGCCCGCCAACGTCCTCTAGGACATAAGGCGTCTTGCAGTCTGATATAAAGCAGATGTTGCACTAGTAGGAAGAACTCCACAGTTGTCTTACGAGAGAACATGAAGTAGAGCGGGGCAATCGGATAAATGCTTCCCAGTCATTGGCATGGATTTAGAGAGAGGGCAGAATGGTGAATCAGCCAGGCCAACCTTAAACAGATGGGCTTGCAGTAATCATGTCTGGTGATGACTATGAAACATGCCACATCCTCCACCCTAGGTAAAGCAGAAAGCTGAACATGTCTTTGGCCATCAAGCAGACGAGACCAAGATTTGCCAACAGCCAGGTCTGTAAGAGTGGAAATTCCTTTCTGTCAAAATTTGTCCATGAAAAGTCGCTTGGCATTTCAAAGAGGCATCAGAAGCCAACGGTACCAATAACGCTACCTACTGCTTTCTGATTAAAACTGAATTTACTTCAGTAAAATATCAAATTAGAGCAAAAAAAAAATGGGATATAAATAAATGAATCTCAATAAATAAAACAAGATGAGAATAACTCATGAACTGGTACATCTGTCTATATGCATTTGATAAAATAAATGTAGATAATACAAAATAAGCTGTATTTGATATAAATATGTATCTAAGTTTATTAAAGAATTCCAAAATTATTATATTCTAACTGCACAATCCTACATAAAGAAATATATTTATTTCTATATTATAATGTTAAATTGATTGTTGTTGTCAAAATCAGTTGTTAAAAGTGAAAAATATGATATTTACTAAGTATTTTGAAAATTCAACGTGACTGAAATACCCTACTATAAATAATCACGCGGAAATTTAATGGAATATTTTTTTCCGAACTTGAAACTACCAAGAGAACAAAAACACAGGCAAAAGTAAATCACAGCCAATCTTTAAAATCACAAATATTATATATATCTATTTATGCCACCCATCTGGTATAGTAGTTAGCGACGCTGACTGCTGTGCCATAGGACCTGGGTTCGAATCCCAGAGAAGACACAGATGTTAGTAATGTATAGTGCCTTTGCAGCATGGGAGTACCCTAAAAAGCCGTTGAGGAGCAAGTCCTCTTATGAGGTTAGTGGAAGGGGAAGAGAGGTAGGAGGCTCCTGACCACCCCCAGGTGTTACTCTCTCAAAATTGGGATGAAAATGAGCTAAAACATACTGTCGCCTCCATGGTGCTTAAGGCTACAGCTAACCACAAGCGTACAATCTAGCCCTTTGCCCTGATGAATTTCATGGGGTTCAATCTGGCACATGCTGAACAAGTGCCATTAGTAACAACAACACATATCTAATTATATGTACTCTAAAAAATTGCACATTGAATTAAAGTTTTCTATTAAATATTCTCATTAAAATACCAAAAATATAACCCTTAAAAACAAGAGATTCCACACCTTCTACTTTCTTTTGACTTCCCTTTTAAAAATAAGTTTTAGTCATATTTTTAGCTTACATATCGAGTTTTTTTCAGTATAATAATTAGTACAGAAAATTATTTTTCATATCAGACACTAAAAAATAAATTGATTCTTATTATATCTCTTGTGTACAAAAAAATTAAATTCTTAAAAGAAAATATTAAATTAAAAATCAGCTTTAAGATTAATCTTAAATTATTTATAAAAAAGTGATGCATTTTCAAACTCTGGTGAAACTTTAAAAACTTCACTGATTATAAATTCTACTTTTTGACAAATGGATACTGTATGCCAAACAGAAACAAGTAATTTGAAATGGTTGAAAAAATAGCCTTATTAAATAAAAATGGAGGAAAATGAGTAAGATATGCAATTTTAGTCAATTAAATGAAAATGCTTTAAACCAGAGGTTTCAAAAGTAAGTGCTGGGGCATCCTGGAAAGCCATTATTAATATTCATAATTATTTCTTTGTTTCAATTCCATATGGATACTGGTAAGATGATTCCACTGGTTATAAATTCTTTTTTAAAAATGGATACTGAATGCCAAACAGAAACAAGTAATTTAGAATGATGTACAAATCTATAAATGAAATAAATCATTACATTCCTTTTTTTTACTGGATGATGTTCTTTAAAAGTAGTTTTCACAGCTTAAACTTTTTTTATGCTAGTAACTAAATGGCATTCTACAAAAATTTCAGAACGTTGTCATAACTCCTTAAATTTTCCTGATAAATTGTGATTGTATATTATTGCGCTAAATTAATAAGTACTCCCAACAGTTTGCTAATAAGGAAATCCCCATACAACACAGAATTATACGAGAGTTTTCACGTGCTCAAAACATATTGAAAGCATAAAAAAATTTTAAAAATCTGTACTGCATTAATCTCATTTATTCCTTTATCAAAGAAATAAAACCTATGACAGAAAAATATGTCCAGGTTAATTAAGAACAAAATATAATTAAACTAACACGGAAAACACAGAAGGGGCGTAATAATAGTATTTGCTACATCTATCTACTCAGGAAAGGGGAGTGGAAGAGGTAGACTGGTGGTCAAGGTCTCAAAGACTCGAGGCTGGCATGTCATGAGTTCCCAAGTCTAGTGCCCCTGAAGACCTAACGTTTTGGTGGGGCCACTGTACGTTAAATCTGTCGAGGTTCAAAATCCTTCTGCTGATGTGGTGTGGAAGTTAAGAGAGCGGTCAGCTCAGGTGTAGTTCTCGTCACTTGACCATAGTTCAAAATTAGAAGGTTGGTCACCAATAGCCCTTATGCAGATTTACTGTGTGATGTTAATATAACTCTTACTCAAGGAGCGGAAATTTTTGAGGATATTATTAGACGATATCCAGAAAGAACTAGCGGAAGAAGAAACTTAAGGTGCAAATTTAATAAAAATGACATTTATAGAAAATATAACAGCATAATTCATTCAAACAATGTTAACACAATTGAAAATAGAAAAAAAAATAAATATTTCAAAAATGCACAAAAAGGTTTTTATTTAATCATGCAGCTGGAGTTATATTTCCTAAACAAAACTGTTTTATATAAATAGCAATGTTCAAAAGAAAATTTCAAAATGTTTAGCCCCATAAAAAAATAGTATAGTAATCTCTTAAGCAAACAAATTTTTTTTTTAATTTTTTTGCAAAAAATAGAGTATAGAATGCTAGATTATGCTGATGAAAATTCAGAGATTATCAAAAAGATTTAATTATCAGAAATTATCAAAAAGAAAAACTATCCATTAAAATTGCTAGGTAGTAAAGATGATGAAAATATTATTTGATATACCGTACTCTTATACTCAAATTTAAGCCGCTCTACTTCTCCAGTGTTATTGCTACTGAAAATCAAGTACAGCATAGAATTGAAAGCAAAACATTTATTCGATGGGGAAAATTTAGTTTCTACCCTTTTCAAAGGGAAAAATGTAGCCATCAATTCTAGCCACTTGCATCCATGACATCGCAGTTTATCTCTAGTATTCAGTCCATTCTAAATATCGATGTCTGCTAGTATTTAGGAAAAAAATTTGTATACGCGTTCTTTTAATTACCTAATCATCAAAGATATCAGTAATAGTATCAAGACCAAGTATACTATGATGCAATTATGAAAAGGAAGACTCATTTTATATGCCGGAGACAGTGCAACAGCCACTAAAAATTTGACACAGATAAAGCAAATATTCATTGATGATGTAAACAAAATGATATAATTTTGCTTGTTAATGACCAACAGTCTTTAATAATTCTTTTGTATTCTTCTATAACACATTCTTTTTTAAAAACGTGGCATAGCAAATGTACTGGATGGCACGGAAAATGGCGACGCCGGCACCAATTCCGAAGGCAGCTGTGACACTGGGAGTGACAAATCATTTCTGAAACATGATACTGACAGTTAGAGTAATTATAAGTTCATATATGTATTTGAAAGTTTTTAATACTAGTAAAATAAATAAATTATTAGCTTATTATTTCTCATTAAAAATATTTCTAAAAAATTTTTAAGTATCAGGGGGGTTTTGATGAACCTTTTACATTAATTTTTTCTCAAAAACATGTAGGGATTTAGGGGTGCAGCTTAAAATCGATGACAACATTTTTTCACAAAAATGTGTGAATAATTTGGGGTGCTTGCAGCTTAAAATTGATGGTAGCTTAGATTCGAATAAATACAATATATTAATATGTAATTTCATCAAACACTATTAGTATAACTTCACCTCATTATAAAAATATATTATCATGCTTTACAAATGTTTGCCACTCTCTTTTCTGTATTGATTTTTTGCTTCATAAAATACAGAATTTTTTAGAAAGAGAAATTGATATCCTTATCTTACAGATGTGACTAAAAAATTTAATGTTACTCAAAAGTTTAGGGAATTATTTTTGATAGGTTATCAATGTCATTTAAAAGCAAGCTTATAAAGGTAAATGGCAATGGATTTTCATACCTTAGAATAGTGCTTGGATAGTGAGGATGAGAGCTGGATTTGTACTTCACCTTTAATTTTTACTTCAACACCATGTAATAACTTTGCATTCACTCATTGGTTTGACTCACACATTAAACTAATAATCTTAACCAGTCGGCTCGGTGGCTTCGAGGTAGCGTGCCCATTCTGTAAGCCTTAAGTTGCAGGTTCGATCCTGACTGGAAGCAAAAATCGTAGGCACCCATGTGTGATATGATTATGTGGCATCTAAAAGATGCCTTGAGTAACAACTTGGCTGCGGTACTTTTGGCAAAAATAAATCACAGCAATATTTAGCATCCGATAACAGCTTAAATTAAAATTAATTCATGAGTCAAAATTTGGTAGTGAGAGTCGCCACTCAATTGTGCCACCATGAAATGGCTCTCACATTTGGGAACTTGCCATGTTTGCAACAGCTTTTTTGGCAGCATGCAGCCCATTAGGAAAAAAATTAATCTTAACCATAATTATTAAAACTCTGTAGTTGATAGAGTTGACTGCTTTTTTAAGACACAAAAACTATTCACATGAAATAAAAAATTCTAAGTCAAGGATAAATGAAAGAGATGACATGTGAGTTAGTTTTACAACATTATGCCAATACAAGGACTTTAAGGCCTAAAATGACAAGTTTAGCCCCTCAACAGGCTTTTAGTGGAACTAACACACATGACATGTCTGGACAAACATATAATCCGACACAAAACATTATCACTCATGAATTTATTATCATAGCCACTAAGATACTGCAGCTTCACCGTTGATTATAAATCAGAAAAAAGTCATGTTTTTTTAAGTACTCTACTAACAGCTATACAATGCTATAATTATTTAATTATGAAAGCGACAGTATTCAAACACATTGTTTAAAAACTTTGTATGCCACCTTGAATAGCTTAGCCTACAAAAGATATGTTAAAAAATTTTAGAAAAACATGACTCACTTTATTCTACGTCCGTAAATTGCTTCCAATAATGCCACAATCAGTTCCTTGAGTAAAATTCTTCCAATTAATGATTTTGTCATTAAGAGTTCTTCCACCGTCTGTAAAAATGATAAATACAAATCTAATTTAGATAAGTTATCAAAATATAAAAAATTGAGAAATATACATCACTGTGACAGAAAAAGTAGATTTTGAAAAAATATTTATTCCTCTCAGAATTAAGAGATAAATTTCGGATGTAATAACTTTTCCTAAATACAATTCCACAATATATCTGGAACAGGGATGGCGAACCAATGGCACACTATACAATATTTTGGGCCAATCAAAACAATTTTAGTTCAAACTTTACAAAGTTCAATTTGAAGTGTTACGAACAAATGGTAGTGATCGGTCACCAGGCAGCAGGGAGAACACTCATTTGTTATTGTCTTGCCTTAAGCTATGGTTTCCTAAGATAGCGACCCTGCTCTTAAGCGTTCATAACATTAAGGTGGATGACGTCACTAAAACGTTACCTGTGTAAATAGATAGGCATGGTTTCGTAGAGGGCGGTGGATGGGAGCGGAATGTAAAGTTGCAGGTCGTCACAATCGTCATAACGGCAGCAACAGTTTGTTGCACGTTTTTCTTGACAGCGGTGGCAAAAAAATGAGTTCCAATATTTTCTGAACTAATAAAGAGGATGAAATATTAATAGATTTCGTGAGAACTCACGATGTCTTATACAATATAAGACATCCAGATTACAGGAAGGTTCAAATTAAACAACATTTGTGGGAAAGTATTGGGACTACATTGGCCATCAAGCAAAGCCAATATTTCTGAAATATTTTTTGTGTAAGTTTTACTTTTTTAAATAATTAATAGACTAAAATTTAAAAAATTAGATTCTCTTATTTTAATGTAAATAATGGAAGGAGTCTATAACTTTTAATTCACTTATCACAATTGTATATTTTTCATTTGTATTTTTTTTTATGTTAAGTGTTTAAATTAGATTATCTTATTTTAATGTAAATAATTGACGTAACTTATAACTTACTTATAATTCACTTATCAAAATTGTATATTTTTCATTTGTATTTTTTTGTTGTTCAGTGTTTAAATTAATTTTTTAATCTGTAAAAATTTAAACTGTGAAAAAAAGAAATACATGAATAAAACTATTATCATGTCATGATTACTTGTATTTTCTTTACAACTATATGTAACACTTCTTTGGAGCATATTGTCTTTTTGTGTATTATAAAAGTATTTGAAGTCAATTAACTGTACTCAATTCAATACAAAAACATTATTGGTATTAGTATAATGTGTTATATGTGGGATTTGACTAGAAGTTTTGGGAATCTTACAGATTCTTTTAAACTTTTCCAAATGTTTACTTTTGAGAAAAAGAATTTTATGAAAATTAATCCTTGGAATTACTTAGAAATAATATATGGTTTTTGTAATTCTTTAATTTTAATGAACTAATGCAACAAATAATCAAAATTCTTAATAATTCACTTTCTTCAGAATGATTTTCTTCTTCTGATGATAGCTCATCTTCCAAATACAATACCAACGCTACATCTAAATCATCCATTTTCAGCAGACTGTAAATTGTTTACAGTTACGGACATAAGTACAGTAGGGACCGAGAAAACCACTTGGTCAACGTTAACAGACAGCGTCTTTTCTGTGACGTCATCCATCATGATGATTACGGACACAAAAGAACGACGCCGCTGACCTAAGATACCATTACTTTAGTTACATCGAGGTCAATTGCTAATGATGCGAAGCTCGTCTATGCATAGAATAGTCAATTCCATTGACACAACTGTATTTTAAACTTTATTTGTGTTATATTTAGGATTTCAACTGTTATTTTACATGACTAGTTTAGCAAAAAACAAAAAGTCCAAGACAGTAAGTGTAACAGAGAATTTCAAACTTGATGGGCTGAGAAATATGGTATGATCAGTAGAGTGGTGACAAAGCAGTGTTTGTTTTATGTTCTGGAAAAGTGGGATGTAGAACTCTTGTAGTAGTATGCCTCTTGATAATGTAATAGTGTTAGCCATAAAAATAATCAACCTCATATAATCGTTGGCTTTAAATAAGTGAAAGTTTGATGCTTTGTTGGGTGAAGCCAACTCAGTGTATAATGGCTTACTGTATAGTAATGTTCACTGGTTGAGCTACCAGAATATACTTCAAAGATTTGTCGACTGCTTGGAAGAAATCACACTGTTTCTACAAAATGAGAAAATGAACAATACCCACAGTTGATGGATGTTATGTGACTTTCAAAATTGACATTTTTTTACAAACACTTATGCCAATATTTCAGTCAACTGAACATAAAGGTACAAAGCAAATAAAACAATTATCACCATTATGGATCTTATTCACATTTTTGATGCTAAACTGCATGCTTTCAGAAATGATATTAATATAAGAAACTACATATCAAAGATTTAGATGTGCTTAAGAAACCAGATGGAGGAAAAGTAATTGAAGAAGTCATTTCTGTAATTGATTCTACAATCAAAGAATTTTCAGTGAGATTTTCTCAGTTCAAAGAATTACTGAAAAGGCTCAAGTTTATTATGTACCCTGATTTGACTTGTCTAGAAAAACTGAACTTGTTCCAATTCGATTTGATGAAAATTGGCGAATTTGAAATGCAACTAACTGTGTGTGTGTGATTGATTTCCAGTCTAGTTTGATATGAATTCAAAAATGTATTGAAACAAGGAAAAAGTTGGAATTGATTGAAACAGCAAGATTAGCAAGTAATATAATTAAAAATAACAATAACGAAACTTTGGATACATGGAATTCAATTCCAGACACATTTAATTATTGCTGTTTTAGCCATATTTTTATCTATCTGTGCCCGAGAGTCATTATTTCCAGTGACAAACATTAAAGACTCGCTTGGAAACCGTTTGGCAGATGACTCCAATTCAGCATGCATTCTGCTAAAAGTAACATCTCACATCTTTGTTATCTAATCTGCAACAACAGAACTCACACTGTTATTTTAATTTGAATTACACGTATAACTAAAACATTTACTACTATACAGTACAAGATGTATTTTTTCGTAGTAAATAAAGAATTTTGAGTTGTTAGTATTTAGTTTATTATTTTCCCAATAATCACAAGTCAAAATTATTTGATGGCCCATCTGTACCTCATTAAACATTCCTTTAGAAAAAATGGCACATTGATCCTGATCTAGAAACAAGCCATGAATTTTATGACTATTGATTATTGCGGCAATGCATGGTAATAATCAAAGAATTATATTAAAACAAGTCTGGTTTTTCAATACATAATTATTATGAAAAATTTAACATACTTCCTATATTTAATTATAAAATAATGGATTTTATAAAGTTAAAATAATTTAGTAATGCACAGAAATTATGGAATAATCAGATACATACATAGAAATCCACTACTTGGATTTAGATAGTAAATAGGCAAATTATATTGGAACCATTTTTTTTCTGGAAAAATTTCATTAAATTTCTATAACAAGAAAGTATTGATTATGAACATAAAGAATATTGTTTACCTCTATATCTAAATGTGGCAGGTTAAATTTGAATCGGCAAATTGAAATAAACGTCGCAATTGCAGGCACCTGCCACAATGACTGAAGCTCTGTGAAAAAAGAAAATTAATACAGGTTTATTTTCAAAAATGTCTCATTTACAGTTTAAAATATTAAGTTAAATTAAAACATCAAAGATCTAGAGAGAGCTCAAACAAACTGGTCTGGTCATGTTGTACGCAGACTTTACTAAATAGAACTAAAAAAACTTTAAGGCAGGACAATAAGAGCCAGGAAAGTACCATTAGGGGAAAAAAACAGTATATAAATAAATATATCTATTTAACTAAATTATAATAAACTAAGGATAGGCTAACTAAAATAGAACAAAGTAAATCCGGCGTATAACACACACTTTTAACACAAAAAATAAAATCGAAATTTACAGGTGCGCCTTTTACACCGGATATAAAAATAAGAGCTTCAAGAATAAAGAAAATATGAGCATAGAAAAAAAATTAGACTTCTGCATAAATCTATATATTGTTTATTCAAAAGATATGACATACACTATGAACTTAGAGTCATAGTTTGAGAAGTATACTATTTTTTCAAAAACCTAAAATAATACTTTGAATAAATGACTTTAAAACATAAAAGCGTTGCTTACATACATTTTAAATTTCTTCTTAAAAAAAGGGGGAGCAAGATATATGGTGAATATATGTAAAAATCAAAAAATACAGTTCGAAAGTATGGGTGTGTACTATACGCTGGATTTTATGGTATGTATATTCATGCATTTTTTTTCTCTTAACACGAAAAGACTTCCCTCCTGGGAATGTACAAAACACGGAAAACACCAAAGATTTAAAGGGGGTGAAATAGAAGACAGGTGGTTTCGCATTAATTTTCTTTATTATTGGACTGTTCTATTGTATCATTGGAGGAATTCGTAGCAGATGATGATGATGTATGTATAGCCCCAATTATGACAAAGACATTTTGGAGTTAGTCCAAAATTCAAAAATATCCTTGATACAGATTACAACAGTGAAAATGAAATGAATAATGCAACTCCTGTTCCCACGTCATCCGAAATAAGGAACATCATAAAAATTATGCACAGCTATTTAGACACACATTCCAATGGTGAAATGAATTGCAAAATGGACGACATCGAATAATTTGTTGACAATTTGTTCCTAAAAAAGACAATGCAAAGAAAAATATCAGAATGTTTTCCCAAAACTCAATAAATGCTTTGTTTTTTAAAAAAATTGAAAATTTTATATTAAATTTCATTAAGTTTATCTGAATATTTTTGTTTTGTCATTTTTAATAAATACATGCATATATACCTTAATAAACTTAACATATATGTACCTTAATAAACTTAACTTTGGATTTTTAAACTAATAAACTAATGTGGATTTTTTTTCAATATCCTTTATTTTAGTATTTTCTATTATTAGTTCATCTTTTGGTGAGCTATGCATTCAAAAACAGAGTGCATGTGTTACTTTAACAGCTACCATAAAATGTTTATCTCAGAGTTCAGCAAATTTAGAACTCATTTTTAAGCTGATAAACTTGTCCTTAAAATATTTGTTTGTATTACTTTGCTTCTATCAGAGATTACACAATAGGGGTCATTTCAAAATCTTTGATTTCTATCTGTTTCAATGACTGTCACACACACACACATAAAACCTATTACACTTCTAACTTCATCATGTTCATAAAATAAGCAGACAATATCAATTGATCTGTTTTCTTTGAAAAAGTGGTGTAAGTCTATTTTTGACAAAGTTTAGTCAATTTTAACATTGAACGCAATCCACTACGAGTTTTTTATCTATGAACAGCTCCCCTAAAAATCCTTCAAAATTTTCATCATTTTGTCAATATAAATTTACATAGTTTTTGAAATTATAATTATAATTACTTTGAAAGTGGTAAATATCTCCATATAAAATAAAATGGCTCAATTGTCAAGAGTTTTCCCTAATCTTAAATTTCGTGTCCCCCAAATGCCATGTGTAAAAAAGCCCACGACAGCATATATCTTTTATGTGTGAAGCCAAACTTTTCCTTTGTTTTGTCTACACCAGGTGCTCGCTTCTAATTTATTCCTTTAATCAGTGTAATCTTCATTTTTTTAATTTTAGAATGAAACTAAATTTGGAAGGGAGAGTTCGTTTTAAATCTCTTTATTTGAATACCTACTATTGATTTTTTTTTTTTCATGTGTAAGTCATTATTGCCAAAATAGTGAACCAGACATACAATAAAAATTGATAATTTATTTCTATGCATGTTTTTTTTATTATTATGCACATTTGGTAGTAACTTGATCCTTATATTAAAATAAATACTTTTATCGCTTCCGGTACTTCAAGTAGATAAACTTTGTCTATAACACTACATCATTTGGACAAATTTGCATAATTTGTTTGTGGTTAGTAGTTAATTATAACGCTATAATTTTAATTGAATAGGCAAATATTGCATTTCTACTGTATTTTTTGGAGTGAGTGAACATTAACGTCACACTGTTCAACCACACAAGGCCTTTTAGCAACAGACCACAAAATTTTGAACCATGGTCAAGTGACATGGACGACACCTGAGCTGGCAACATCCCCCCCTCCTAACTACCACACAACACCAACTTATCAGGAATATTCTTTGAAATCCACTCTTCCATGATATATGGCAGCACGGGTTCTATGATGAGTATTTTAGCGGGGAAGGCAAATAGTTTTATAGAAGAAATTGCGTTTTCAGCAGTGCAAAGATTATCATTTTTGTCTCGAAAAAATAGTTAATGTCAAAATTTAAGAGTGTCTTGTTTTTTTTATGTTGATGAATAACTTAGAAAACGATTTCAATATTTATTTTAAGTGAACAGTGTATATAATTTAATTTTACAGGAGTATCTGTAATTAATTAATTAGCTCTAATGAATTAAATTTCCCAAAGTTGAGTATTTTATTTATGTATATCCCTTAATTTTCAATGTAGTGATCCAAAAAAAAATATTGCATGAAAAAAACTGCAGTAAATCATAATGCAGTAGATAAACGGTCAATGTACATCGCTCACCTAGATGGCGGGTCTTTAGTGGAACTATGCTCAAACTTGTGACAAAGCAACCACGATCCGATACCTTGACCACTCGGCTACCACGGCCACTGCATTTTTTGGAAGTGTAAAAAAAGTACCTACTAAGAATTATTCAGTGAAAGCACAAGTCTAATCCTTCCCAAAGCTCTAATAAAGCTCGAGCTATGAAAGTAGCTAGACCAGGGGTACTCAACCTTTTTTTCTGCTGGGCCGCAAACATTTGTCAGCTATTTCATGCAGGCCGCATACATATGTTAGATATTTCAAGCGGGCCGCAACATGAGGATAAATGGGGTTGGGGTGAGTAGAAATGTTTTAGGACCAAGATAACATTGGAAATTTAAAATGTGGAAATTGATCAAAATATTACAACTCCTTTTTTGCATTTTTTAATAATTATTTTTTTATTTTTGTCACTAACACTAAATAATAAGCATTTAAGAAACATTTCTTCACAATTTATGCATCAGTAAATAGTTTCATATGATTACCAATAATATAACAATCATTTCTTCACAATTTATGCAACAGTAAATATAATTTCATACGATTACCAATAATATAACAATCTTCATAGGATGTCTTTGCTACTGCTGCGATATTACCACAGGCAAAACACTTTATCGCTGTTGCAAAGATTATTCAAGTAAGCCTGTTTATCACCTCTTGGAAGAGAATTTCCAGGAAAAGCAACATTGAATGATTCCAGTTTAATGGTATTTTTTAAATACAGCACTTACGTGACAAATCATACAATTTCTGATCCATGGTTTTTTTCCCCTACAAAATAGTTACCTCCCATACGAATTGAAGTGATTTATTTTTTTTTCTAAAATTTTTCGCTTGAAAGATATGAAAGATAGTTAAAAATTATTTCCACCCACAAAATTGTCACTCCTCCAATGTTGTCTGTTATCACTAATCGTAACCATTCCAAATGGAAAAAGAATATCAATTTGTACCCATGACCGATAGCAAAAAGCAAAATTGATACATTTGATTTCTTGACAAAGAATTTTCCAATAAATTTTTAATACAATGTTCTTAAATAAGTAAATTTCTCAGAGAAATGGGCCACTTAAAAAGGTTTGGTGGCCCGCAGGCTGGAGGTTGAGTATTGCTGAGGTAGACAGTTGCCAACTTGACTCTATCGCCAACATTTCGCTATGTTTTTCATTGAATCGCCATTATAAATTAAGAAACGGCATTGCTTGCAAATAATACAATTTTCACATAAAATAAATATAACAGAAAGTAATATTAATGTATTAACTTTCAGATAGAAATTATTTACACTATTTTAAGCGTTCATTACACAAAATTTGTAACAATGCGAATGTGTTATTTTTGCTAAGCAAAGATCAGCTTAGGAAGGTATTTTCAGGAATTGACCCTCAAGAGAGTTACGCAGAGTTATAAATAAAAAAAAATCCTTTTATGAGCTATTAGATCTACAGACTTAAAATTTAACAAACGTGCTTTTTTTTTTGTTCAGCAAAAAGCTTTTTTTTTTAATTTGCAATTCACGTAAAAAATTAACTCATTAAAAACTTCTTTATCCTTTAATCTGTATTGGTTAATTTTTCAGTTTACCTGTGCAATGAACGGGTATACCAGCAGGTTCTTAATATATCAATTTCCATGATGGAAAAACATTCTAATATGTTAAGTGTTAAACTATCAATCAATTCAAGGACTTTTGTACAGTTCTGACATTACACATAATACATGTTTTGATTTTTTTTACAAAAAAAAAAAAAAAAAAAAAAAACCATGGTTCGTTCTTATTTAGGAGTTCCCCTGAGAAATAAGAAATTTTCAATATCTTTGGCAGATACCCTAAATATGTCAAAAGTATTCCCTCAGGATTTAGCTTATTTGAGATATTCTTTTAAAATTAATACATTGAAGGAAGCTTCGGGATGATGTTCTAGATATGTTATCATTAATGATGTCTTAAGAATTCTTGAGGCTCTAGGCACCTATACAAAAGTAGGCCCGGCCCTACTGAGACCCTTTCAAGTAGACCAGTGATACTCAACCTACAGCTCATGGACTACATGTGGCCATCAGCCTTTTTCTGAGTGGCCCGGTCATGGCCCATTTCAGCACAAAATTCAATTAGTTATGAAAAATGTAGTAAAAATTTAGCAGGAAATTCTCTCTTTCTCTCTCTCTATCAATCAAGCAACCAAATCTATCAATTTTGCTTGGTCATAAATGAAAGGAAATTGAAACTAACCCATAACTCAGAAAAAAAGCATAAAAGTAAATATTTTTTTGTCTGTGTGTTTGACAGAAGTGATAGAAATGTTAATAAAGTATTTCATAGTATAGTTAATATAGTCCCCACCCCACAAAAATAAGCTTTAGTATTTTAATTAATTTTGCTTTGTCCAATGTTGCTTTGGTCTTATAAGTGTTTTTTCCCCATTATCTTCATATTGCAGCCTGCATGAACTGCCTGCCAGCAGGAAAAACAGTTGAGTACCCCTGAAGTACATAGTAATACATAATCAAATACTTGTTCAAACGGTGGCCCACACAACAAATAAATATGTGCATAACTAACAGCCTCACAGATATAGGCACAAACTGACTCAACTACCTGTTATTTTCAACTAACCAAGTAGTGATGGTGTATGACGGTAGACCTGCAATATAGAGGACAGGCAACATAATAACACCACTGTTGCTAAATGACATACAGCTTTATATTCTAAATTTTTTTGGATAATATGTCTGGGAATAACAGTTGATTAAATCATGACCTCATTGAGGCCAAGTCGAGAATGAGACAATAACCCCCTCCTGAAAGCTGAGGCCCTGGGCCCGGGTCCAGTTATGTGGCCCATGCCTTAGAACAGAAGTGGGCATTAAGTCGATCATGATCAACTAGCGGACCACCAAGACATTTTAGAGTGACACCTGAAAATTAACAGTTAGTAATTGTAAAACAAAATATCCGAGATTGGTTGAGAGCACCCCTCCCCCAAACTAAGTCTTCTACTAACAATAACTACAAAAATGAGAATCTTTTGATTAAAATGTTTTATTTTTCAAGTATTTTGAACTGTTTGATAATAAATGCATCATTTGATATTATTATATTTGCAGTTATTATTATGTTTTTATCTTGTACTTTTTAAATGGGGTTTTCAAGGTGCAATTTATTTTATTTTAGTTATGTAGTTATGCACATATTCTGTATTTATTATTAGGTTATAATAAATATTGTAGATCTTTTTCTTACCTCACCACACCTATGCTACTGAGTGGACTGTCATATCTTGAAAAATTAGAAATAGCCCGTACCGTGGAAAAGTCTACATACCCCTGCCTTAAAACATAGGTGATCATCATTCACCTTGAATAAGTCTAAATGAACAACGTACTATTTTCTCAAGACTGAATGAGTCTCTTGGAAGAGAATAATTTATCTATCTTGCAAGACATCAAAATAGTTACCATTGTTCATACCCTTTTAATACTTTGTTCACATTCACAATACAATACCAATCTATCTTACCCTAATTTATAAACTCTCTACAGAGATTCAGTTTTTCGTGATGTACAAGAACCAAAGAAATTATTATTATGCACTTCAAGCATGTTTAATGCATATAGAGTACCATCCTTGATTGTTTTAATTGTATAAACAGGGGCGTAGCTACCGCCGTATCAATGATACGGGGCCCCCAAGCTTCAGGGGCTCCCCAACATGTGTAAGCAAAATATCCCAAACTAATAAAGAGCTTCAAAAAAGGGCGCCCAAGAAGTTTTGATACCGAACCCACCCATGACTAGCTACACCAGTGCATTTTCAGTAGCATTCCATGTCTTCCAAATATTGTTTCTCATAGCAACTAGAGAAAGTTTTGGCCGGGGTATTTTCTCAAAAGGAAAATATTAATGAAAAAGTTTCTAAGTTAAATAAATTAATTTTTAAAAACAAAAATTGACTTTGAAATTAATCCTAATTAAAAAATCATGAGAACTCAAAAAACCCAAAATATAATCAAGCAGAAATGATTTTTTAGTAATAAAAATTGATATTAATAACCATTTCACATTAAAAGAGTTGATTGTGTTCAAAAGTATTTTAATTCAATTTAAAAGTGGACAAATGCTTTAAAATGAAATAGAAACCAAAATCTAACTTCAGTAAACTTCAAATATCTTAAAAAAATAATTTGTTATCAGATCTGAAATTTGGTGGCAATCTTCACAATTATATGAGCCACAAGAAAATGAAAAGAACATCGGTATTGAAAATTGTAGGGTTACTGTGTAACCTTAAAAAATAAATAAAAAGAACCGTATTATGCCTGGATTTTCTTTTTCAGGGGTAAGCAACTGATAGACTGTCAGGAAATTCTTCTTAATGTCATTTTGATTGCAGTGAAGTAGGCAAGTAGAAAAAAAGTGTAGATGAAAAAAATAAATTTATTTTATATGCATTGGTACCATTAATTTCTTTTTAATGGAATACCCAGTCGTGCTAAGAATAATACTTAACCTCCTTTTGCATCAAAATAGATTTTTCTCTTACACGGAGAGTGCAAGGTTTTCGGGTCAAGGATTTAGTTCAAATTTTGTGGGATGGTAGATCTAGCTTCCAGTTAGAAGATATATAGTTATAGGAGCCACTATTCAATCATTTTCTAGAACCGGGGGCGTAACAATTTGAAGGGCCTTGAGAGCAGGGGAGGTTAAAAACAGCCTTGCTGCGTGTTTTTTTCCCATAGGATTTCCTGTTAACACCTTATAGCAGTAGAGCACAAAGGAATTTTTCAGGGGGTTCAGAGTCGGAAGTCCACCATTCTTGTATCATGCTTCTTTTGATTTTGTCAATTTTCAAGAACAAAAAGCAGTAAAAAAATAATTATTGAATAAATAATCAGCATTAATTAATAAAATTAATTATTAATAACAAATAATTAGATTTTACGAACTATATACTAAGAATTATAATCAATCGGAAAAAAAATCGAGGACTTTGGGGGTGACCGGACCCCTACGACTCCTCCCTTGTGTGCGCCACTACCTTATAGCTCTGAGAGTTCTGTGAGTCGAAAAAGTTTGAAGAGCACTGCGTAACATGTATAACATTTTTAAAAGATAAAACACAACATGTAACACAATTTTAATTTATAAGCGTAAAAAGAAATTTATTAATTCATATGAGTTAGTAGATATATTACAATAGAAAAACAATTTTATGAATGAGTCGGAAACAAGTAATATAAAAAAAATTTTTAATCCAATTTCTACTTAGATCAACAAAGAAAAGATTTATTTTAGCTACTTTTTCTTAAATAATAGCAATTAATATAAATATGTATATACATATGACAGAATCACAATATTAAGTGACAAAATAAAAAGCGATTTTCCAATCTATATATGATATTGGACTATTATTTTTGTTTGTTACAATTCATATTCATTCATAAATCATATTCTCTGAAATTAGACCATTCCAAGTAGGATGCGAACCCATGACCTTTGGATTGGAAGCCCAACGCTCTATTTCATTGCGCTATAGGGACACAACAAAAAATTTTCTTTATGGTGTTGGACTATTATTTTTGTTTGTTACTATTCATTCATTAATTACAATTAACTAATGAATTAATATTGTACCAGAATTTGTCTATGAAAAATAAAGTACTAATTTGTTCACTAATCATTGACTATGATTACTTTTGGATACTTTTATAGTTTGAAACTGAAACATGTGAATTTTAAATGAAAGCAAATTGTTATTATTGACATGTAGGCCGCGAGCTGCTATTTGGCCACCTCTGGGATATCAGATCTGAAATTTGGGGCCATGCTGTCCAATTTCATTAATTTCTTTGTGTGTGTGTGTAAAAATTCTCCTAAGTATTTTTTACAACAGCAAAAACTTTTCAACTTGCTGTAAAAATTATGTACAAAATAAAACATATTCTCAAATTATTTGTACTTTTAGTTATATGTTAATAAATACGCAAAAAATTCTAAGGATAACCATGCTTAAAAAAATCTATTTTAAGTAAATGCATTTTTAAGTGATAGCGTGTGGGGAGGAACGGTCTGTACAGTTAAAACTAAAATTAGAATAAAAAGTTGGTTTTTTTTAAAAAAATTGAAGATATTATTTTACATTCAGATTCTACAAAAAAAAATTTTTGCTTTGGTTCGGTAAATATTTAATAAATATACTATTATTACAAATGTTTCTACTCTGTCTATTATCAACAGAATTAAAAACTAATTAAAATAAAGGAAAACTAAACTAAATTAAAATAAAGAAACTATTGCAAAGAAATTCCCGAAAGTTGCAGCTTTTTTCTTACAGTCAACAAATCTGATTTATTTGGATTCTAATGGTAAGATTTTCCCCCATTTTTTCCTTTTGTACAATATAGTTCATATCACACACATTCGACTTTATTTTTACATGGTTAAAACGTTATATGAAATTCCTTGTAAAACCATGTGAAATAGATAGTATATATAAAAGCAAACTCAGTGGTGCAACAGCCCATAGAGGGCCAAGGCCTTCTGTGCCCTTCTCGATTTTCATGACCTTGAGCTCTGAGGAGCATGAGTAGATATTCCTGTCATTCCTATGATCTGTCTGACACGAATCTCCCAGTGTTTAGTTCCCAAGTAAGCTTGATATTCATTTATCAACCTAC
This sequence comes from Trichonephila clavipes, assembly GCA_019973935.1. Lineage (NCBI taxonomy): Eukaryota > Metazoa > Arthropoda > Arachnida > Araneae > Nephilidae > Trichonephila > Trichonephila clavipes. The sequence continues at coordinate 6,036 of BMAU01002986.1, read as the reverse complement.
TGAAGGGATGACGGGCTGATTCGATCTTGCCTAAGCAGGGGTTTGAATTCCGGACTTGTGGTGTGGAAGTGCGATACGCTACCACTCAGCCACTGGGCTTCAGACAATATATTTGTACAGTAAAAAAGGAATTATAAGTTCTTTTAAGTCATGTATTATGAAACTAAGAAAAAACACAGTTTAAAAATTGCATATATTTATCATGAATTTTAAATTCATACATGTTTCAGTATATAATTAAAATAAAATGAGGAACTCACAGATATTGCCTCAACACATAAGACAATAAATTAATTATATTTGAAATAATAATTTTAAATTATTCACCACTTCTTGTATATAACGAATTTGTTAATATTATGTGAAATAAGTAGAAATTGCTATTTTCAATACAAAGATCTGTGATATGCTGCTATGCTCAAATCCAATAAACGTTCTCATCCCGTAATAACGTTTTGAAACTGCCTTCAGAAATGTCTTATAGTTTAAACTTTTTATAAAGCAGAGAAACTTTTAAATTTTATAACTGTTTTGATTTAGCAAGCTCTTCATTTATAATTTTAAAGATACTAAACTGAACAATTATTCATATCATGTAATAATTACGTTTAATCCATGTTTTGATCAATATTTTAAAAATTTGCTAAATTTGTACAAAATAGATGGTCACTATGAAATGACACCTTATTCGTAATTCGAAACAATTACTCAGTAATAATGAATGCATTTTGTAAGCTTAATTTAAATTGAACTAAACGTGATGAATATAAATATATATAATTACTATATTAGAGAGGTATGATTTTATGAAATACTTGTGACCATTTATTTCTTTGTTATATAAAATCATAGACCTTATTTCTATAAACCTACAGCATGAAAAAATTAATGTACGAAAGGCTGGGAGAGAGATTCTGTTGAATAATCTTCCGAGCAGACTGACACTAACAAGAAATCAAAATTCATTCAGCTGTTTGCTAAACGAGTCCGGAGATCTTGCAAATGAACGGAGTGTAATGCCATGCTTTCAGAAAAGAAAGAGAAGAAAACACGCTTTTTTTTTAAAGCTTAGAAGATGAGAGCATTTCAGATCCAGAATAGTTTTTCAAAATCAATGTTGTATTATTGCTGCTTAGATGTATTGATATCCCAAACCCGACAAAGATTTCAGTTTCCTTGATCCTAGCAATATTTTCGAAATTTTACAACCGGATAAACACTTATCCCTTTTAAACTAAGAAATAAAGAAAGGCCATAAACTAGCTATTGAATAAGATAAGTACTTAATACATAGTATAAACTAGCTATTGAATAAGATAAGTACTTAATACATAGTATAAACTAGCTATTGAATAAGATAAGTACTTAATACATAGTATAAACTAGCTATTGAATAAGATAAGTACTTAATACATAGTATCTATGAGCAATTAAGTGCTTTAAAAAGCTTTTTAAAATCCGAAATTGCGAAAATCCTTTTCCATCAAAAAGCTTGCAGAATTATTGGTACTTAATTTCAGTAGCCTCACCTTCCCGGATGTTATAATAGCATGCCTAGTATTTTATATTTTTCCTGCCACAACTCCAACAATTGAAAAGTTTTTCTAAGCTAAAAATTATTAAAAATCATCTTAGAACTTTCACAGGCCAAAATTGGTTTTCGGACTTAAGACTACACAGAACCCTTTTTCAAAAAAATTTTTTGGACACAGCAACAGTAAAAATAATTTAGGTTTTATATTCATACTATATTATGAAGTTGATTATGAAAGCACAAAGTCAATTCTTCTATTTAAACTAAGTTAATTCTTAAGTAATGAAGTTTTTTAATACATTATGTCTATGTATACTTATTTTGACATTTTCATATAAGTTTTATTAATGCAATCATTTATATTAATTTTCCAAAAAATGGCCCCCAAAGAATTTTTGATACAGGCCCACTAAGGGTTAGCTATGCCAGTGTGTATAAACAATATATATTTATATAAAAAAAGTCCATATCTAACATATTAAAACTAATATTTTGATATACTATGAGAAACTAAAGGGAAGACTTTTTACATGGTCACCTGTCATTTTAATGTACTAAAGATGCACTTTTATCAAAAAGTTTAGAGGCCTCTGTTTTGACAACACATAATAAAAGTATTTAACATACATAAGGCCAATTACACTAAAATGTTGAAAAAATGATTTTAAAAAAATATTTCAGGAAAAACTGCATGAATATGGGAAGAATTATGATACAAATGTAGTAATCAAAATGATCAAAACATAATAAAGTTAATCTGAACAATAACATACTCAATTTTTACCATATTTTAATTAAAAATTTTACTGTAATATACAAACAAAAGTGGTTTAAATGACCAATTCATCAAAAGTTTTGTATACTTTATTTTTAAAAAACACTTATAAAAATAAGTTTTGATGAAATGTTAAATTTATAACAAACCTAACTAACAAATTTCTTGTACCGCTGCCTCTCTTCATCCTCCTTTTACTCATGATAAAAAGTTTATTAATTTTTCATATAAAACAGAATTTCTTTTCAGCTTTGCTTTAAAGTAATATTTTAGTTTAATTCTAATATTTTAGAATAAGCATACAATACATTCTTAAGCCCAGATTTAACTTACATGCTTAAAATTACAACATAGGCCCTTTAAAATGTCTTCCATTAAAACATTTTTTAACTCAAATTGTGCACTTTTTTTGGATATAAAACAAAGAATAAACAATTATATTACCTAAACAAGAAGCAAACATCATAATATGATTAAATATTATTTAAATAAAAATATTATTGAAATAGCATGAATATGTACACACATGAATTATATAAGAATTTATCCTAAGATTAAAAAATCATAAAAAAAGACAATAAGTATAGTCCAAAAGCAAATACTATAAATTGAACAAAAAAAATTGGAAATATGTGGATAAAAAAAATGAAAATCTTTTTAAATAAAAATACCTTTTTTACTTGGCTCATTGATGTTCATTGTGTGTGTGTGTGTGTTGCCTGCTATATAACTCTCTCCTTCCACCTTCTCTTTAGTAGACTAGTCACCTTCCCTAATGATTGGATTCGCGCGAAGCAGACGCTTCAATACCGCATAAATGACCACAAAAGACAGAACGTGAGAATTCCTGCTGCAGGAACTTGTTCGTCATTGGTTGAAAACAAGTTCTAAAGGTTACCAGATTTGGCACATAATCGTCGCAAGATCCTACTCTACAGAAATGAGCATGGCTGAATTCATGTGACGTCACGAGGATGCAACAAAAAAAAAGGTTGCGTTATTTCGCGTGCGCTTTTTTTTGTGAATAAAAATGCAAGAGAGGGAAAGAACAGAGAGGAAAACGTAATATAAAAAAATATCATGTTTTCAAATAAAGGGAATTGTTACTTATTGATAGAAATTACCTCACTCTGATTTAGGGAATGTTATAAAGCACTATTATGATATTCCTATTTACTAAGAATCGCCAATAAATCTATTTTAAGTTCAAAGTCTAATCTTTTTAACAAGGAATCATTAATAAATCTATCAAAATGACTTTTTAATCCTTAGAAAGATATGAAATGAGACGTGTTTCAAAATAGGGTATTGGAATGAATTAGTAATTAAAAATAAATTAGATTCTAATTTTGAGTTAATATGTAGAGTGCGTGTTTGTTTTTTTTACAGCATTTTTTAATTCTCATTTTTTATAACATTAAAAATAAATGACCTGTGAAATTTGTTACATTACGGAGATTTGTTTTTTTTAATACCCTACATAACATTCATTCATTCATTCACATAAATATATCTTTAGCTGAATTTAATTTAACGATTCAATAATAATTTTACGATAAGAATTCGAACATGCGTTACTCAGTAATTATTTTGAGAAAAAATAACAATCGGATTTTTCACTGATTCGTGATGTACTGAATTGTTTTCTCTCTCTCTCTCTCATGTGTAATAATGCACTTCTCAATTTTTTAACGCACTATAATGTGTATTTTAGTTCATATATTTCACAATAATAATGTTTTAATTTTAAAGTCCAGTTATTTCAATTACCTTAAAATCCAGCGTATGACTCGCACCTATACTTTCACGCTGCAATTTTTAATTTTTAGGAATATTCGCCGTATAACGCGCACTCCCTTTTTTACGAAGAAATCTGAAATGTACGCGTGAAATCTCTTAGGTTTTGAAGTCATTTATTCTGGATATTATTCCAAGATTAAGAAAAAAAAACATATTTTGCTAGAACTACAACCTTTTAAATTCATAAGGAATGCCATTTCTTTAAAATAAACAGCATTTCGATACATGCTCAGAAGTCTACTTTTCTTCTATGCTCATCTTCTTTTTTTTTTATTTTTTTAAGCTCTCATTTTTATACCCGGCGTATAACGCACACTCTTCAATTTTGATCGTATTTTTTGCGTTAAAAGTGCGCGTTATACGCCGGATTTTACGGTATTTTTTTTTAAAAAAACAAATGCAGGAAATATTAGCTATTTGTAAGGGGAAAAAAAACTCTAGACAACTAAGAAATTAATCAGCAATTTTCTTGAAAATAATAATAAATCCTTAAAAATTTTAATTTAAAGGGATTTTTTAATATACTCTGTAACATTATTATTATTTTTTTCTTGTTCTTCACAAATTCGTATGTCTTTGACGCACCATAACAAAAGGACCTAAATAACATTTTTTAGTTTTATTTATATTCTTTGCATTATTATCATTCGATTGATATATCACTTTTGTAGGCCTGAAAATTAGAAACTGGATAAAACAAACTGAAAAATGTGAACAAACAAATTAGGGAATTCGACCACGCTCTCTTTATAGTAAAAAAAAAAGCTATTTTAAAAAGGGAAATAATAACTGAAAAAAAGGTGTTACAAATAAATATAAAGTAGGATATTTCTGATGTACTACATTAATGTATAATTTTAAAAAAATGTTTGAAATTCTACTACAAATATCCTTTTTTTTAAAAAAAATACCAGCTCTATTATCTACTTATTTTGTTAGTTAATTTCGAATAAATATAATTTGTAATTCAATGATTATTGTTGTATTAATTACTGTACTTTTAATAATGCACCCTATTTGCTAAATAAAATTTTTTAAGCTCTTGACAATATTATTTCATCATTTCACTGAAACAGGTTAGGGATTTGATCAAATCACTTACTTTCCTTGGGGAAATGACCTTACAGAGTTCTTATTTTACATCTTGCGTGAATTGATCATCTCCCTTATGGATTTGATGTAATCCCTAATTTAATCATTTCCCTGCAACGTATACAATCCTTTAAGTTTATAAGGGATGTCATTTCTTTTAAATAAACATTATTTCGGTCTATGTTATAATTCTAATTTTTTTTTACGCTTATCTTTTTCATTATTATTATTTTTAAAGCTCTCATGCTTACACCTGGCGTATACCGCGCAGCCGTAAAATTCGACCTTATTTTTCGTGTTATAAGTGCGAGTTATGAACCGCATTTCACGGTAATTTATTTATTCATTTATTGGAAATGCGCACTACAGAAAAAAACCCTCCTATTACAGAGTACATGACAGAAAATTTATTAAGACCCACAAAATTCACCGATTACAATTGACGAGATATAAACGGTTAAAAAAAAAGAAAAACGAGTCTCTCACAGTGTAGTCGGATATGATGTGTAACATCTGACATGTTATCGTGGTAAATACGCAACATTAACTTTTTTCCTGAAAAAAATATGAATCAGATATGATTGGAAATAATTTTCTATCGAATAATTATACCTTTGATGAAAATTGTTTTTAATTAAAACAAAAGGAATAAAAAATGCAACATTTTATCAAAAATAATTATTCTTGTTCAATTTGGGGAAGAGCGGAGACAATAGACTTATGATAACTAAAATATGACCAGTGGCGTAACGTACACCCCCGCACTGCGGGGGCAAGGCTTCTAGGGGCCCAAAGCTAGAATTGAGGTCATTAACGTAAAATTTCACAAAATTAG